>JASEVX010000003.1:41744808-42147532 GCA_031761405.1 Serripes groenlandicus
TAAACACAATTAAATATTTTGTATTAAGGCTGATATCTCGGCACGCTTTTCCTTGAGGAAAAACGTTCTGTGTCAAGAAAATGACCGTCAAGTTTCTATGATGAGATCCTTTAGTAAAAAGATTAGCCACTCTTTCATCCTTCTTCGCCTCTCCCATCAAATCATCTAATATGATGCAGTTCCGCACGTTTACGTCTAGATACATATCTTGTTCAAGACAGTCTGGAATACCCCTCACAAATTCAACGTTAGACAATTCTGTCTTGATTTCGTCGTATAATGGTTGATTTTGACTATAACACCAGATGATCCTCTGAGGTGGTGGTTGGATTGTATCTTGGCACAATATCATCTTAGTCAATACCGATTTACCACTTCCACTCGGCCCAGACAAAACGAGTGTACACGGATGTTTAAACTTAAATACGGTGGCTCCGGGCGCTCCCACATGCGCTCCGAGCGCTCCCAAATGCGCTCCGGGCGCTCCGGGCGCTCCCAAATGCGCTCCCAAATGCGCTCCGGGAGCTCCCAAATGCGCTCCGGGAGCTACCAAATGCGCTCCGGGCGCTCCCAGATGCGCTCCGGGCGCTCCCAGATGCGCTCCGGGCGCTCCCAGATGCGCTCCGGGAGCTCCCAAATGCGCTCCGGGAGCTCCCAAATGCGCTCCGGGCGCTCCCAAATGCGCTCCGAGAGCTCCCAAATGCGCTCCGGGAGCTCCTAAATGCGCTCCGGGCGCTCCCAAATGCGCTCCGGGAGCTCCCAAATGCGCTCCGGGCGCTCCCTCATATTGTTGTACTCCTGGTGATATATTCCAGTATCTTTGGTCTGTATGTGAAGATGGTTCTTCAAAGTGTTTGTTTCTCTCATGTCTCATTAGATTGTATCAACTACAGAACGTCTGATCACACGTTGTACAGAAAGTTGTACTCATCTTTTCAAAGTCGTGTGTTGCAGTTTATTGTGGATATCTTTCCCCTATAAACTTACGGAGCGCTCCGAGCGCTCTGTAAGTTTATAGGGGAAAGATATCCACAATAAACTGCAACACACGACTTTGAAAAGATGAGTACAACTTTCTGTACAACGTGTGATCAGACGTTCTGTAGTTGATACAATCTAATGAGACATGAGAGAAACAAACACTTTGAAGAACCATCTTCACATACAGACCAAAGATACTGGAATATATCACCAGGAGTACAACAATATGAGGGAGCGCCCGGAGCGCATTTGAGAGCTCCCGGAGCGCATTTGGGAGCGCCCGGAGCGCATTTAGGAGCTCCCGGAGCGCATTTGGGAGCTCTCGGAGCGCATTTGGGAGCGCCCGGAGCGCATTTGGGAGCTCCCGGAGCGCATTTGGGAGCTCCCGGAGCGCATCTGGGAGCGCCCGGAGCGCATCTGGGAGCGCCCGGAGCGCATCTGGGAGCGCCCGGAGCGCATTTGGTAGCTCCCGGAGCGCATTTGGGAGCTCCCGGAGCGCATTTGGGAGCGCATTTGGGAGCGCCCGGAGCGCCCGGAGCGCATTTGGGAGCGCTCGGAGCGCATGTGGGAGCGCCCGGAGCCACCGTATTTAAGTTTAAACATCCGTGTACACTCGTTTTGTCTGGGCCGAGTGGAAGTGGTAAATCGGTATTGACTAAGATGATATTGTGCCAAGATACAATCCAACCACCACCTCAGAGGATCATCTGGTGTTATAGTCAAAATCAACCATTATACGACGAAATCAAGACAGAATTGTCTAACGTTGAATTTGTGAGGGGTATTCCAGACTGTCTTGAACAAGATATGTATCTAGACGTAAACGTGCGGAACTGCATCATATTAGATGATTTGATGGGAGAGGCGAAGAAGGATGAAAGAGTGGCTAATCTTTTTACTAAAGGATCTCATCATAGAAACTTGACGGTCATTTTCTTGACACAGAACGTTTTTCCTCAAGGAAAAGCGTGCCGAGATATCAGCCTTAATACAAAATATTTAATTGTGTTTAACAACCCAGTTGATAGACATCAAATTTCTGTACTGGCACGACGGATCTACCCTACCAGTAGTCACAGTTTCATGAATGTATATCGAAACGCCACAGAAAAGCCATATGGACATCTCGTTATTGATCTTCAAGCCTCTACACCCGAATACATGCGACTTCGAGCATTACAATGACGTTTATAACTCTGTCAATATTCGGGTCAACAACTATCAATAACAATATTTCTAAATAAAAAAAAAAAATAATATCAGAAAACTGACCAGAAATAAAGGAGATATAGGCATTTACTCATTGAGAATACTTTTGACGCACTTTGAAACAAACAAATATTTAAGAAATGACGTCACTTCCGGTTTGATCATATCAATCGATAGAAAATCAGAAATCCTTTTCAATGGATCCAAACACGACTACATTCGGACAAGAAATAAAGGAGATATCGGCATTTACGCATTAAGAAGACTTTTGACTCACTTTGAAACAAATATTTAAATCGACGATAACTAGAGAACTATTAGTCCTAGGATCATATTTTTTTCATATATGAAAAGGGCTCAACGAAATCTTTCCAACGGTATATCAAACTTGAGGATCGGGGCAAGTTCATTTTGGGGGTTTAAAAATCTCTCATATTACATAACTCGAAAACGGCTGAATATTTTCTCTACAACCCCGGGTTTAAATGAAAGGTTTTGGTGTCCTCTATCATTTGGTAGCATAAAGAGAAAAAGTTAAAGCGTAAATAGTGAAATAAATTAGTAAAAACCGATTTGACAACTTTAATGGGCTCCTTTTCCCTCTATATTTGAAATATGATCAAATTGGTACAGTTACATATAACTTCACTGACATTTTCCAAGTGCTTGTATAGTCATAATAATAGTTTTCATCATGAAGGATAAACTTTTGAACAGCAGTGTAAAGGGTTATTCTCAGGCAAGTGTTAACGTGCAGGTGTTCTTCAGACACTGTGGCGCCGTTTGATTTAAAGTAGTCTATTCATCCATTGTCCACGTTTTCTTTGGCATTTCAATGCTATATTGTTCTCACACCTGGTCTGATGAAATATCCGATAGTGATGGTGAAATATCGAATCTAAAAATAGATTGGGACATGCGCATCGGTCATTTGAGATCTGGACGTTCTAGAGGTAAGACGTTAAATTTATTGCTTTACCATATATGTTTTGACTGCGTGCTTCGACTCGACTATATGACATACAAAAGGGATATATCGTGTTTAGCATTTCAAAAGGTCTTTGTCCGTACTTCCGTCACCAAATGAACATAATCTGATGACTCTGATAATGGGTCAATGCTAACACACCTGAGAGCAATACGATGAGGGTTATGAGTTCGAAACTCTGTCAATCGGATATCTTTCAACTTCGAATATACTCATATCTCGATGAGAGCTTTCGAATGATATACAAATTGTAAACATCGGTTCAGAACTAAGGAAGATATGACCATTGTAAAATATAATGACGACACTTCCGGTTTACAGACAGACCAAACTTCCGGTTTGACCTCCTCAATCGATAGAGTTTACGAAACCCTTTTCAACGAGTCCAAACACGACTACATTCGGACAAGAAATAAAGGAGTTATCGGCATTTACGCATTAAGAAGCCTTTTGACGCACTTTGAAACAAACACATATTTAAAACGACGATAACTAGAGAACTAATATTCGTAGGACCATAATTTTTTCATATATGAAAAGGGCGCAACGAGATCTTTCCAATGGTATATCAAACTTGAGGATCGGGGCAAGTTCATTTTGGGGGTTTAAAAATCTCTCATATTACATAACTCGAAAACGGCTGAATATTTTCTCTACAACCCCGGGTTTAAATGAAAGCTTTTGGTGACCTCTATCATTTGGTAGCATAAAGAGAAAAAGTTAAAGAGTAAATAGTGAAATGAATTAGTAAAAACTGATTTGACGCTTTTAATGGGCTCCTTTTACCGCTATATTTGAAATATGATCAATTTGGTAAAGTCGTGTATAACTTCACTGACACTTTTCAAGTGCAAATTCAAACATAATAATAACTTTCATCATGAAGGATAAACTTTTGAACAGCAGTGTAAAGGGTTATTCTCAGGCAAGTGTTAACGTGCAGGTGTTCTTCAGACACTGTGGCGCCGTTTGGTTTAAAGCAGTCTATTCATCCATTGTCCACGTTTTCTTTGGCATTTCAATGCTATATTGTTCTCACACCTGTTGAGTTTCTGATGAAATATCCGATAGCGATGGTGAAATATCGAATCTAAAAATAAATTGGGACATGCGCATCGGTCATTTGAGATCTGGACGTTCTAGAGGTAAGACGTTAAATTTATTGCTTTACCATACATGTTTGACTGCGTGCTTCGACTCGACTATATGACATACAAAAGGGATATATCGTGTTTAGCATTTCAAAAGGTCTTTGTCCGTACTTCCGTCACCAAATGAACACAATCTGATGACTCTGATAATGGGTCAATGCTAACACACCTGAGAGCAATACGATGAGGGTTATGAGTTCGAAACTCTGTCAATATTCAGGTTTTGAAACCGCACTGTAAAGTGTTATTCTCAGACAAGTGTTAACACGTTCGTTGCAGGTGTTCAGACGCAGACAGTATGGCGCCTTTAAATGAGATTAACTTTGTCATTTCAATGCTCTATTGCTGGTACACCTGGTCTGATGAAATATTCGATAGTGGTTGTGAAATATCGAAACTAAAAATAGATCGGGACCTCTGTCATTTGAACTCTGGACGCTCTAGAGGTAAGACGTTACATTTATAACCATACATGTTTGACTATGTGCCGACTATACTAAAGGGATATATCGTGTCGTATGGATGTTTCAGTTTCCCGAAACAATGTAGCAAAGGGTAGGTCGAATTTCTCCGCCAGCTCCAACACTTTCTAAATATAGACCCATGATGTCATTCTAAATATAGAACTATTAGAAATATCTATTTATAGTAAATGACATATAATCTATTTATAGAACATGACACATAATCTATTTATAAAAATATGGTGAAATACCGAGTCTAAAAATAGAGCGGGATCTCTGTCATTTGAACTGTGGACGCTCTAGAGGTAAGACGTTAAATTTATTGCTTTACCCTACATGTTTGACTGCGTGCTTCGGCTCGACTATACGACATATTAAAGGGATATATCGTGTCGTATGGATGTCTCGTGTCAGGTTTCCCGAAACAATGTAGCAAAGGTTAGGTCGAATTTCCCCGCCATTATTTTCGAGGGTTCCAACAACATACCCGCTAGAATCTATTGGTAGAAGGCTAGAGACAAATCGTTGGTGGTCTCGCCCGAAGGGTGCTACCGAAACACTTGCTCCATTGTTAAAGCTTTCTAAATATAGACCCATGATGTCATTCTAAATATAGAACTAAAATGGACATGCGCAGTCCTTGTATAACTACAAAATGGCGTCCTCACTCGTGTCAATCCTTATATGCAAATGAGATACTATAAATAGTAACTAGGTCAACAAAATGGCCGCCGATTACGTCATCTTTGTTTGGGGCCCAACCGGCGCCTATACTACTAACATGTATCACTGATTGCAATACAGAACTTAAACACAGGTACTCGTAGAAACTGTTCGTAATAATTTATTGTAATCCAGAATTTAAACACAGGTTATCGTAGTAACTGTTCTTTATTGACGCCTCACGGAAGCGCGGTTTCAGGATTGAATACGATTCAATTTTATACCATGGGGTAACGTAATCGAAAAGGGAGCAACCAATATTATTATTGTAAAGAAAAACTATGTTAGAAATAAACAACCTTGATTAATCAATACATTGTATTAACTGATTGAAGAAACAACAAGATGCAAAATGCGTATGTCTTCTACAGGTATTACAAATCTTTAGACACATTTAATTTGTATTTTTTTAATAACTTTTCCCCAATTTCCTAGACTACGCTTTGTTTAATAGTTTGATCTACGGCAGTGACGACACGGTTCATCAAAGTTTACTTTTCCCCAAATTCCTAGGCTACGCTTTTTTAATTGTTTGGTTTACGGCCCCAACAATCGGGGGATGTTTTACCCTATTTATAAAAATCTGCTGTATTTCTAAACTTAAACATTTTTACCCGTTCAGTTTGTTAATTCAAACCAGTGTATTCTTGCTATATAGTTGTCTATACATGTGAATTTTTTCTTTTAATTTCATAAATGCTCAATTTATATCATAAATATCTTTTATCATTTTAAAATTACTTCGTATCTTTTATTTTATTTACTCCCGATTTTGTTATCAATACTTCTGCTAAACTTGAAGGAGTATAGACTTCCCCACCCCCTCTCCTTCCAAAGCTTGTGTGATACTTAACTTATAACTAGAGGAATTAAACCTTAATATATATTAATATTTAAGCACCTATGGTCTTTTTCATCTTATGGATCTAGTTAGAGCAGATTTTAAACCGTTTATTGGTAAAAGATTAAGAAACTTCAGCTTGTATGACACATTATTGTTGTAATCAACGTTAATCAAACTGTAAACCAAATAGTTTCAGGACTAAACTTGTCATTTCACGACTTAACTTTATATGCTGAATGTCTTGCCATTGATTGTAATACAGGATGTTACCCTGGCAATCATAGTAACTGGTCGTGATCAGTGATTGTAATATATAATTTAAACACAAATAATCGTAGTAACTGTTCGTTATCATTGTCTATGATACAGGATTTTAACCAGGCAATCGTAGTTACTGGTTGTTATAATTGGTCGTACTGTAATACAAGTTGTTTTAACACAGGCAATCGAACCGGTTGTTATCATTGATGGTACTATTATAACAGTTGTTATTTACCAAGGCAATCGTACTGGTTGTTATCATTGATGGTACTGTAAAAACAGTTGGTTTTTAGCTCTACTGGCCAAAGGCCAGAAGAGCTTATGCCGTGGTGTGGTGTCCGTCGTATGTGCGTGCGTCCGTTGCGTGCGTACGTGCGTGCGTCCGTAAACAATTGATTGTGAACGCGATACAGTCTTCAGTTTTGATTGTATCTCAATCAAACTTATACAGTAGTTAGATATTCATAAGAGCTCTGTTAGTTTTGCAAACCAACCAGATCGCTCATGCAAGACTGGATTATGGCCATTGAAATTGTCAAAATTGCTATAATAGAGCTTGTGATCACAGTAGAGGCTCCATTTACTATTTGATCTTCACCAAACTTAGATAGTAGTTAAATATTGATGAGAGCTTAGTTCCTTACGAAAACCAGCCAGATGTGCTCTTGCATCACTGGATTATGGCCCTTGAAATTGTCAAAATTGCTATAATACAGCTTGTGAACACAAAAGAGCCTCCAATTACTATCTGATCTTCACCATACATACATGCTCTGGATTGAAAATGACCAAAGAACCATACCAGTAGAGCATAGGCCCTCATGGGCCTCTTGTTAACACAACCAATCGTACCGGTTGTTATCAATGATGGTACTGTATTACAAGTTATTGTTAAACAGGTAATCGTACTGGTTGTTATCATTCATGATACTATAAAAACAGTTGTTGTTTTACCTAGGCAATCGTACTGGTTGTTATCATTGATGGTACTGTAATACACGTTGTTATTTACCAAGACAGTCATAGTAATCAGTCGTTATCATTGATGCATTTTCGGCAGTTATGCAACATGCAGGCACTATTATTAGCGACTGTCTGTTTTAAAAAATCGACTTAATTCAACCCCGTACCGGCGTACCAAATAATTAGGTCCATGTCCTATCTTCGTTTCGTTATCTTAAGGGCGTCATTTCGCATTAACAGACTGACTCAATTTTGTTTAGATAATTGATATCAAGGCAAATTACATACGTGTTTAGTCAAACCATCGTGGTATTCATTAACATACGCCATTTATGATATACTTATTATTATCTATTGCCGCATACATACACCTTCTGTAGCCACTGTAGCGCACGATACTTTAAAATATTGTGACAAAAGGAGAATGGCCCAGAATAAGAAATCCTTTTGCCATAATGTTAAACTATATTAAATTGTTAAACCCTTAATTAATAGTTTAACCATTTGAATTTGTCTTTCCTTATGTGGTGTCCCTCCCTTCTTTAATCCACTGTATGCTGTTCTAAATATGTTTCTCAAACACTAGGTTACTTGTTGCCATGTTTTACTTTCATCCATGTTGATGTTATAATATCATACTCCACACTCCAAAGTAGACAGCATTGAAACTATATTTGATTCTAGCTGTTGTGTGAAAAAGTTAAACATATGGTAGAATGGTATTTATGCAAACTCGGAAGTCATCTTAACGTAATTATAACAAGTGTTGATACATATCTGCCTGCATATCTAAAGGATTCAAATGGATACTTGTTTGTTCTTTGAAACCTTCATTCACTAATTGATGACCATATTTTAACCTAGATATTTTCTAAGTGATCTTCTATTCATTTGATGTAAGTTGTAAAGCCCCTATTTGTTCATGACATCATTCTAAACGTATTGTTCTTTCTTGATTTCACGAGATGCATTACTGCTGTAATTTATTATATTTCTTCTACCCTTTTAATTCTTACATATAGATACGTTCTGATACCTCTGCAGAAGTCAACTTTTGAAACCAATTTTGCAAAACAAAGAAATTGCTCATAATGTCACTATGTTTTCAACTTTGTTCAACCTTCGAGAGTTTCCATACTTTAACAAAATGTTTTTCTTGTCATCACTTTGAAAACAATAATAAAATTGGAAGAATTATGAACAATCTTTCTAATTAAAAGTAATGTGTCATTAACTAAGACAGTAACTACATTGTTTTAAGTTCTGACACACGAACAAATACTTTTGAATGGATCCAATGAAGAGTTGGTTCCCGAGACGTGACTAATGCTTGTTTACTTAACAAAGAGCATTACCTGTCAACATTGACCTGACACCGATACAGTAAGGCTCCAACTATCGAGACGTAAATAATTCTTGTTTACTTAACACAAGGTATTACCTGTAAACATTTACCTGACGCCGATACAGTAAGGCCCCAAATATCGAGACGTGACTAATTCTAGTTTACTAAACACAAGGTATTACCTGTAAACATTGACCTGACGCCGATACAGTAAGGCTCCAACTATCGAGACGGGACTAATTCTTGTTTACTTAACACAAGGTATTACTTGTAAACATTGACCTGACGCCGATACAGTAAGGCCCCAAATATCGAGACGTGACTAATTCTTATTTACTAAACACAACGTATTACCTGTCAAAATTGACCTGACGCCGATACAGTAAGGCCCCATATATCGAGACGTGACTAATTATTGTTTACTTAACACAAGGTTTTACCTGTAAACATTGATCTAACGCTGAAACAGTAAGGGCCCAAATATTGAGACGTGACTAATTATCCTTTACTTAACACAAGGTATTACCTGTCAACATTGACCTGACGCCGATACGGTAACGCCCCAAGTATCGAAACGTGTTTAATACTTGTTTACTTAACACAAGGTATTTCCTGTCAACGTTTATCTAACGCCGATACAGTAAAGCCCTAACTATCGAGACGTGACTAATACTTGTTTACTTAACACAATGTATTACCTGTCAACATTGACCTGACGCGGATACAATAAGACTTCAAATATCGAGACGTGATTAATCCTAGTTTACTTAACACAATGTATTACCTGTCAACATTGACCTGACGCGAATACAGTAAGGCTTCAAATATCGAGACGTAATTAATTCTAGTTTACTTAACACAAGGTATGTCCTGTCAACATTGACCTGACGCCGATACAGTAAAGCCCCAACTATTGAGACCTGACTAATTCTTGTTTACTTAACACAAGGTATTACCTGTCAACATTTATCTAACGCCGATACAGTAAGGCCCTAACTATCGAGACGTGACTAATTCTTGTTTACTTAACAAGAAATTAACTGTCATCATTGACCTGACGCCGAAACAGTAAGGCCCCAAATATCGAGACGTGACTTATTCTTGTTTACTAAACACAAGGCATTACCTGTCAACATTGACCTGACGCTGATACAGTAAGGCCTTAAATATCGAGACATGACTAATTCTTGTTTACTGAAACATGTCCTGCAGAGGCGTCAGAAAACGTCTGTCTGTGGAAAAGGGAGGGTTACAGATAATATACACAGATAGAAAAATTACAAACAGTTTTAATTTTATTTTAGAAAAAATATATATTTTTAAAAGCTAGAAGGAAATTATTTTTTACCTTTTTATTTATTTAAGAGAAATAATGTAAAAAAAGTTACTCTCAATATCAAACATCTTCTTTTTGTGTGTAAGGAACGTGCTTAAAATGTCCTCTGCTTTAGATTTGCATTAACTGCGAAAGAGTTGATATATACTATGAACAATCTTAGTTCTTACAGTAACCCAAGGAACATTTGTACCAAATTATCTTTCAATCCAGCAAGTACTTTTTTAAAGTTTTAACAATGCACATATAAGGAATACAAGCTCCGCCCCCACTGGCGGCCATGTTTTTCAATGGATCGAAAATATTTGAACATTCTTGGAAGAGGGTGCCCCAAGGAACATTTGTGCAAAATAATCTTAAACCAGGCCAGTACTTTTCGACAAGAAGATTTTTAAAGTTTTAACAATGCATATATAAGGAAAACAAGCTCCGCCCCAACTGGCGGCCATGTTTTTAACAGATCGGAAATATTTAAATAATCTTGGTAGAGGGTGCCCCAAGAAACATTTGTGCAAAATAATTTTCAAATCGGGCAAGTACTTTTGGACAAGAAGATTTTTGAAGTTTTAACAATGCACATATAAGGAAAATAAGCTTCGCCCCCTGGCGGCCATGTTTTTCAACGGATCGGAAATAATTGAACATTCTTTGTGAAGTGTGCCCCAAGGAACATTTGTGCAAAATAATTTTCAAATCAGGCAAGTACTTTTGGACAAGAAGATTTTTGAAGTTTTAAAAATGCACATAAAAGCAAAATAAGCTTTGCCCCCTGGCGGCCATGTTTTTCAACGGATTGAAAATATTTGAACAATCTTGATAGAGGGTGCGCCAAGGAACATTTGTACAAAATAATTTTCAAATCTGGCCAGTACCTTTGGACAAGAAGATTTTTTAAGATTTGGTAATTTTCCCCTTTTCTGATGCCGCAGCGACCAAAGTTCTTGGAATTAAACTTTTTGAACAACTTTGAAAGAGGACCACCTAAGGACCATTCCTGTGAAGTTATTTTGAAATATGTCTATTGGTTAAGTAGAAGTCATTTTAAGAAATTGTTAACAGACGGATGATGACGGACGGTGAGTGATCACAAAAGCTCACCTTGCATTTTGGGCATAGGCGAGCTAAAAATGCGGCTTCCAGCTTTTTAAGGTGGAATCATACCTTTGAAATAACGTCGTTTTTGACGTCAAAACGCCGGTTTTTGCGACAATTATAGTACGGTTAAATAAATCATCACATATTTCTCGTTATAAGAGGTATTCGGATGAAATTTACAGCTAACTGTTCACACTTGAATTATCTGCATTATGATATCAAATTCATACAACTGACATGACAGTTTAAATAACGTAATGCGAGTTAACATGACAAAATTCCTAGAATATTTTATCAATAATTAAGTTATTTCAAATTTATAAAAATTTCGCCCGACAGTCATCCAGTTATCACTTCTTTAAGTTTTAAGAAAATCAGATGTACCAATTTATCGCAAATTGCAATGCCGTTAAAGCCCTGTCGGAAACCACGAGCTCTGCAAGGATTGGTGTCGGCTCGGAAAGGTGGATAATTACAAACATGGCGGTTTACCTCACGGCAAAGACCTGAAGGACGATGGATTAAAAGAAGCACGTTTTAAACTGCTTTCTTCTTACATAGAACATCCTAAGAAATAACTAGGGTCTAACCAACGAAACGAATCACTTAATAGTATTTTTTGCTCAAAAGCGCATAAATTTAGAAATTATAATCAATAAGTTTCCAAATACATTTAACCAAGGTGCTTCACTGATTAAAGGTTTAAAGTTGAGGTAATTGAGGGTAACCGATGTTTAACTTTAAATGGTCAACCTGTGCCGGCAGTAACTGTTGAAGAAGGATTGGTGGATTTTAATGACTGGCCGTCAACATTGCCAGATAATAAAATTTTGCTAGCACATAACGGCAATAAATTTGATTTTCCAATTTTGATAAAGCAGATGCAGAATAACAAACTCTTGTTTTCATTTTCGAACCTAATTACTGGTGTGGTCGACACTCTTCCAATTATAAAGCAAAATATATCTTTACCCAACTATAAACTGTCGACAATTTACAGCCACTTGTGCAATGACATTGAAAACACATTTCATAATGCAGACAACGATGCCATAGCACTCCAACAGATATGTACAGACTGCAATAGTGGGTTATAGACCAAACTATGCGGGGAAGTGTATTGCCAATAAACACCTTTATTCAAACAGCTCTAAGATGTATTGAATTGCGGAGCTGTGTGAATACAATAAAGTCAAAACTTTCTGGAAATAACAAAAGCATTATAACGGACAGAATAGCTAAAAGACTTTGCATGACAGGCATAACCTTTGAAATGTTGAAATGTTTTTTACTGTTATCTGAAGTACGTAACAAACTACCTAGAGTGACAAATAGGAAAGTCTTAATCAATGTTATTAACAACTTCTTTCGTGATAATAGTGCCATTGCACTAGTTTGAAAATTATGTATCAGCTATGTTGAAATCATGAAGCTAAGTTTTGAAATTACTATTCGATGTTCACACATTTATAGATTTGTTAATGTGAACAGTTTATATAAAAATATATATATATGATAAAATTATATTTTGTTCATGTATTTACTATAAAGTGCAAATGTTTGCATAATTAAAGGGAGAAAAAGGGTTTCCTCTTTTTTCATAAACGAAATAGCTTTCATGAAATAATAAAATTGATAATTATATCATAAACAAGAGTTGTCGGAGGACAATATAGCTCGCCTATCAGGGCCATCCTCTATCAGGGCCTACTTCAGAACAGTTATAGCATTAGGTATAATGACCCTGAATAAGTGTGTGAAGTTTCAAAGCAACAGCTAACACAGTGTCTGAGAAAAGGCCTTGCACAAAGGTTTGACCAAAATTATAAGTCCAAAAAGGGGCACAATTCAGTCAAAATTCATTCCAGAGTTATGGGACAAACCAACAGCATACACTGTCTAAAGAGAGGCCTTGCACGCGAAGGTTTGACCAAAATTCTAAGTCCAAAAAGAGGCACAATTCAGTCAAAATCCACTCTAAAGTTATGGGACTTGACATACAGGGTCAAATTATGACCCTGAATAAGTGTGTGAAGTTTCAAACCAACAGCTTACACAGTGTCTGAGAAAAGACTTTGCATGCAAAGGTTTGACAAAAACTTTAAGTCCAAAAAGGGGCACAATTCAGTCAAAATCCGTTCCAGACGTATGGGACTTGACATACGAGGTCAACTAATGACCCTGAATAAGTGTGTGAAGTTTCAAAGCAACAGCATACACATTGTCTGAGAAAAGGCCTTGCAGGCAAAGGTTTGACCAAAATTCTAAGTCCAACAAGATGTGTTTGTGAAACACTGATGCCCCCCAATGGTAACATCTACGTCAAAGGTCAAGGTCGCCAGGTCAAAAATGTTGGTACTGACAGAAAGGTCATGTCACAAGGAATACACATGTGAAATATGGTAGCCGTACCTGTTATGGTTCAAAAGTAGTGGTCAAGGTTAAAGTTTTTTTTTCGAGAATGGCAACATCTAGGTCAAAGGTCAAGGTCGCAAGGTGAAAAATTTTGGTACTGACAGAAAGGTCATGTCACAAGGTATACACATGTGAAATATGGTAGCCCTACCTGTTATGGTTCAAAAGAAGTGGGGAAGGTTAAAAAAAAAAATTGAGAATGGCAACATCTAGGTCAAAGGTCAAGGTCGCAAGGTCAAAAATGTTGGTACTGACAGAAAGGTCATGTCACAAGGAATACACATGTGAAATATGGTAGCCGTATCTGTTATGGTTCAAAAGTAATGGCCAAGGTTAAAGTTTTTTTCGAGAATGGCAACATCTAGGTCAAAAGGTCAAGGTCAAAAATGTTGGTACTGACAGAAAGGTCATGTCACAAGGAATACACATGTGAAATATGGTAGCCGTACCTGTTATGGTTCAAAAGTAATGGCCAAGGTTAAAGTTTTTTTCGAGAATGGCAACATCTAGGTCAAAAGGTCAAGGTCAAAAATTTTGGTACTGACAGAAAGGTCATGTCACAAGGAATACACATGTGAAATATGGTAGCCGTACCTGTTATGGTTCAAAAGAAGTGGTCAAGGTTAAAGGTTTTTTTGTGCAGACAGACAGACAGACAGACCAACCAACGTGCAGACAGACAGACAGGCCAAAAACTATATGCCCCCCGAATCGGAGATTCCGGGGGGGCATAAAAAGGGGCACAATTCAGTCAAAATCCGTTCCAAAGTTATGGGACATAACATACAAGAACATCTAATGACCCTGAATAAGTGTGTGATATTTCAAAGCAACAGCATACACAGTGTCTGAGAAAAGGCCTTGCACTCAAAGGTTAAACCAAAATTCTAATTTTGTCATGTTAACTTGCATTACGTTGTTTAAACTGTCATGTCAGTTGTATGAATTTGATATCATAATGCAGGTAATTTAAGTGTGAACAGTTAGCTGTTAATTTCAACCGAATACCTCTTATAACCTCGCAAAAAACCGGCGTTTTGACGTCAAATACGACGTTATTTCAAAGGCATGATTCCACCTTAACAAGATTTTCATTTAATTTGATCTTGTTTGTAACCCGACATGACCCAGTTTCGAACTAGATTTGATGGAGATGTTCTGATAAACTTTCAAGATGATTGGATGAAAAATGTTGCCTCTAGAGTGTTAACAAGCAAATGTTGAAGACAAACGACAGACAAAAGGCGATCACACTAACTCACCTTGAGCATTTCCTGGTCAGGTGAGCTAAAAATTTAGTGACTAGATAAACGTTGTCATTTCAAAAAGCAGTACAACATGTGGCAATTAACACAACTTAAGACTTACTAAAACAAGAGGGCCATGATGGCCCTGGATTGCTCACCTGATCTTTTTTTCCATTTTAGCCATACAAGCCCAGTCCCCTGGCGGCAGTAGTTTCCAACCAATCAACTTGGTTTAAAGGAATCTATTAGAGGATCACCCTTGGAACGCTTCCAGTAAATTATTTGAAAATCGTTCTGACACTTTTTGAGGAGAAGCTTTTTTTAAGTTTTCCCTTTAGCCATATAAGGCAAAACAGGCCTGCCCCCTGGTGGCCATGTTTAGTTTGACCAATCAAGATGGCTTAAAGGAATCTGATGAAGGGTCACCCATGGAATATTTTTACAATTTTTTTTAAAAATCAGCCAGACATTTTCGAAGGTGAAGATTTTTGAAGTTATCACTTAAGCCATAAACGGCAAGACAGCACCGCCCCCTGGCAGCCATGTTTTTTTACCAATCAACATGGCTTGAAGGAATCTGATATTGAGTCACTAAAGGGACATTTTTACAAAATTATTTGAATATCGGTCGGACACTTTTTGAGGAGAAGATTTTTAAGTTTTCACTATAGCCATATAAGGTATAATAATAGCCCCGCCCCCTGGCGCCCATGTTTTTTTTTAACTAATCAACATGTCTTGAAGGAGTCTCATAGAGGGTCCACCAAGAAACATTTCTACAAAATTCTTTGATAATCTGCCAACCGGTTTAGAAGAAGAAGAATTTTAAAGTTTTTTTCTTTTCGTTGCCATGGAAACCAGAATTCTGCATGGATCCCAACACATTGAAGGAATTCTGGTGAGGTAATTGAGAGGTGCTGCCTGTGAAGTTTCATCCCAATTGACCCACTGGTTACTGAGGAGAAGATATTGACGCACGCCGGACAAAATGCGATCACAATAACTCACCTTGTGGCGAACTAAAAAGCACCTCAAAACTCTATAACGATATTTTTAATGTAGCTGCCAGCCAACCTTTAAACAGCCAGTATCGCTCCACTGCCATTAGGGAAAATTTAAATCAGCTTAGCCATATAAAGAGCAAGAGGGCCATGATGGCCCTGGATCGCTCACCTAAATGTCAACAATATATTCCTTAAATTTGACCTAGTGACCTAGTTTTTGACCAATATGACCCAGTTTCAAACATGGCCTAGATATCACTAAGACAAACATTCTAACAAAGTTTCAACATGCTCAAGCCAAAAATATGGCTTCCAGTGTTAACAAGATATTCTATAAATTTGACCTTGTGACCTAGTTTTTGACCGGACCTGACCCAGTTTTAAACATTGCCTAGATATCACTAAGACGAACATTTTAACAAAGTTTCAACATGCTCAAGCCAAAAATGTGGCTTTCAGAGTGTAAACAAGATTTTCCTTAAATTTGACCTAGTGACCTAGTTTTTGACCGGACATGACCCAGTTTCAAACTTTGCCTATATATCACTACGACAAACATTCTGACAAGGTTTCAACATGCCCAAAAATGTGGCTTCCTTAAATTTGACCTAATGACCTAGTTTTTGACCGGACATGACCTTGTCCGAGATTTGATGGAGACGAATGTTCTGACAATCTTTCATGGTGATTGGATGCAAAATGTAGCCTGTAGAGTTAACAAGGGTAAATGTTGACCACGCACACCGGACGACGGACAAAATGGGATCCCAATAGCTCACCTTGCACTTCGTGCATAGGTGAGCTAAAAACAGACCTACCCTCTGATGACCATGTTTTTCACCAAAGGTACATGTCTGCAAAGTTTCTTTGGAAATCTGTCAACCAATTTTGGAGAAGAAGAATGTTTTTTCCATCAGCCAACATGGCTTGTAGAAACATTTCTACAAAATCATACAAAAATCTGTACTCAAGTTTTGGAGGAATGGATTTTCAAAGTATTATTCCTTCGCTTGTCATAGAAACCAGAGTTTTGTACAGAGCCAAAAACTTTATGTAAAACTGAGTGAGATAAGATTTTACATCGGGGCTATTAATTGAACAATCTTCGAAGAGGTCCATTAAACAATGATATATATCAAATATCTAAGCTCTAGGTACTGGGTTATTTGATCAGACCTTTTTCTGATACTCATCTGACAGCAATTGCAGTGTTTTAGGTTAAACTCAATAGTTTGCTACACTTTCTTGAAGTACACATTCAAATGTGTATAAAGATATTTTTGTTTAAATCACAAATATGATACTTCCAGGGAAATGTTATGATAAATCCATTATTTCGTATCCTCACAAACAGTTTTGTATAGGTTACATGATTCTAGGACATGTACTTATTAGTGAAACAACTGTTTAACAATGGTATCTTGAAATATAAGCATTTTTACAATTTCACTGTTTATTCCTTTACTAAGGGTTGGCAGCTACCTTAAAACCTATCAGTCACATCACATCTAGGTAACACTATGCCAAACCAAAATATGAATTGCAAAAGGCATAATCAAACATTGATAACAAATGTTCATCTTCAGGTAAATTCCTTTGCTCCTTGGGAACTGTCAAAATAATGTTATTGGTACAGGTATTCGAGGTTGGCAGGTATGACAAACGCTCGGCAAACATCAGTGTTGGTGATAATGAAAATCCTAAAGGTGGTTCTTCATCAACTCCTGTGACGAAGCTTAGAATCTTGCCTAGAGTCACATTCCCTCTTCTACCTGCTAATTTGAACAAAACAAAAGCATTAGACAGTGCATGTAAAGTAATTTATTATGACTAATTAGATCATTTTATTTCACAAGAGCATGGAACATAAATGTTGACTGGTTACCAAGAACAGATCCGAGAAGACTTGTGTTGCTTGTTGCATGTATAATGTTTTCTGATCCAAGGGACACTATTTGAACAATAACGGACAACTAAACAATGCTACACACCAACTATCTAAGCTCTTAGCTATCCATTCTTTATAAGAAGAATTTTGATGTTTTCTTAAATAAATCTATGTAAAAAAGTCATTCCAGAGTCACTTTTGACCCTAGAGGCATACATTGAACAATGTTGGTAATTGACTACTTGACAATGTACAGTTTGTAAATAGCAGATGACTCGAAGGCAAGGATTCACACCAAATATCTAAGCTCTAGGCCTTTTGAGTTTTTCATAAGATGATTGATAACCATTTCCAACCTATAGACACACTCTTACACATCTGCAGTGGACTACTTTTAAAAACAGCAATTTCTCCTTTTGCCAAAATGTTTTCAACATTTTCAGTAATTAAACATTTATAGATAGTTTTCCTTTTACTGCTGTATTTATTTTGTATGTAGGACAGGTAGGGTTAAAGTTTTTTCTGCAACCACAGTTTCAAATAAATTTAATTATTTGAACAAATTTGGCAGATGACCATCAAATGAACATTTCTGGGAAGTTTGTTGGCATTGACTTGTTAGTTTCAGCAATTTTTCTTTATAGTATATTATAATGAAGGATGACTGACCACAATAGCTGCTCTGATAATTCCCTCAGGTGAGCTAATAAATAAAATACACAATAGCTAAATGGATGCCAAGTCGGTGCAATACTTCTGTTCTTCAATGATGCAATTTAAACCATAATAAACACCACAGCTATACACATTTCTTCCACAAGGTTAAAATGTTGTCCTGACTTCAAGGGATTTATGGAAACAAAAGTTCTGCATAGAATTAAATCATTTGAACAATAGAATTGATATCCTTGTTGTTTTAAATAGATAATTATTTCTTTGACTTCTTTGCTGCTTTTGAAAAGCTACAAATTGTTCTGGTTAATGTAAGTGGTGCTTACTATACACATGTAAGCTGTTGCCACTGACTAACAAGGAAGTGCAAAACAATTCAATCAAGGATTGCCATGAGGTGTTCAAAATGTTAGATGCGGCTGATACACTTTAATACATTATGGTCGTAGAATGATATGCAATTATATAAACACGTGTTGGTGAACAAATTTAGTTATCATACCTGCTACTTCTCGAATGTACTTAATGAATTTCTGGTAAACAATACTCTCTATAACCCTCTTGTTTGAACCAACTGCACTAAACTGTGGCTGCAGAAGGTGAGTAAGCATTTTCAAAGACAATGGTGGTCTATGCTCTGGTGTGAGTAGATGCAGCAGAATTGGATATGCCTTTATTATCTGAAATTTCAAATAAAAATTAGGAGGTACTCGAAGCAATTCAATTGTCTGAATTGAACCAGACAGTGACAACATATGAATATATGTACAATTATGTGTAAAGCTTTTGCCGAAAGTGTTCATCTTTGAAAATATGAAATAAACCCTCCGGAAGTATGTTAGGAAAGGCAGTAACAGATTTTTTCAAACATGGATGTAGTTTTGCATGCAGATTTTAAACTTTGATACAGCTGACAATGGCCTTGACCTTTAGTCACTTGTTCTTGTTTTAAGCAACAGCAATACAATTTGAATAATTTGTACAATTTATGTGTGCAAATTTAGACTGACTCTGCTGCTTTAACATGTTGACCTCCTTTCTTGCAATTTTAAAACTAAATACAGTTTATCAATTAAAAGTATTGTTGTAACGGGTCATAAAGGGTTTAACTTTAAGGTCGCTTCAACAGTATTTCAGTCCTATCGCAACGGTAAGCTCACCATTGATGGAGGAAAACTCAGTGTAGAACCACTGACCTACCACAAGCCAGCTGGAAGGCTTCCTCACATAACTTTCTGGTTTTTTAAAGCTACATGTACAGCAATGCACATCTCTTACTATGTGTTGCATACATGTGCAAAGTAATATATAGACTATCCTTCTTCGAAGGGGGCAAAATAATCTGACTAAAAATATGACTGTAAATTACCTCTATCAAACCTAATGCATTCATTCCCTTTTTAAGATACACAAATGGTTTTGAAGGACTTGGTGACAGTAGTTCTGCTGAAAATCCTTCGTTGAAAATGCGTGGTAACTTCCCATTCTGCAGCATGCTCAAAGCTGGAAATAGTGAGAAATCATAAAATACTTGGTGAAAAATCTCAGAGACAAGAGATAATACAAAAATCTATATTTCAACAACATTGGTACGGGACCACTAGGCAATGTTACATGCCAAATATATATATGCAGTGTGCCTTTAGGTTTAAGAGAAATTAATTAAAATGATTTATTGAACAAAGGCAACATGCCTATATGTGTGTATCATCAGAGGTCATGGTGCAACATTTTGAACTACTTGATAGAAATGATATAATTATGATTCCCCTGGTTTCATTTTAGGTACGATAATACCGGATGAAATTAACAGACATGCAAAAATGTAATGCCCCAGAAAAGTTTCATTTTCATTTAAATCCCTCATAGTATTTATTTCAGCCAACAGACTATACTGTCAGACTGTCAGTATACTATTAAATGTATGAAGACTTACCAAATATTTGTCCTACAGTTTCATAATCCTCAGCCAGGTAATCCTTAATAGGATCAAAGAATTTTTCATAAAGTTCTCCTAGTACCAAAGAAAAAAATTCCTTACGAGGGCCACCATAATCCGCAGCTTCCTGCAAATAAGTCATATCAGTTAGTATAATTTTATCTATAGCATAACGCAGTACATCTCCGCTCTGTGTAGCAGGGAATTAGATTATTTTTTTTACTTACAATTGAACCCGGGCTCCCGAAACAAGAAATTTCAGGAGTTCAGGCTAAATGCTTGGAGCCCAACAAGAGATGTTTGTCAAACATTATGCCATGTTGTCAGGAATATTTGGACAATTTTTTACCCAATTACCTCAAAATCAATGGGGGTCATCAACTAGTTGAGGGCCATGGGTGCAGGCAATGCCGAGTTATCACTCGGACAAGCTATTCAGGTTCAAGGTCACTGTGACATTGACCTTTGACTCGGTGTATTTGAAAATCAATAGGAGTTATAATTTATTTACTCGTCACCCATAGCCTCCATGTTAAGTTTAAGGGCCATGGGTGGAGGCAAAATGTCGAGTTATTACTCGGACAAGCTTTTTGTGTTACAGGTCACTGTGACCTTGACCTTTGTCATGACGACCTCAAAAACTATTAGGGATCATCTACTAGTCACCCCAGCCTCTATGTCAAGTTTGAGGGTCATGGGTGCAAGCAATGTCAAGTTATTACTCTGACAAGCTTCTCAAGTTCAAGATCACTGTGACCTTGACCTTTGACCTGATGACCTCTTAAATCAAAGGGGTGCGATTTTTTAAGTTTTCACTATAGCCATATTAGGCAAAAAATCTTCCCTCCCCCCCCCCCCCCCCAAGTTTTTGACCAATCAACATGGCTTCAAGGAATCTGATAGAGGGTCACCCAAGAAACATTTCTACAAAATTATTTCAAAATCTGCCAACCATTTGGGGAGAAGAAGAATTTTGAAGTTTTTTTCCTTTCATTGCCATGGAAACCAGAATTCTGCATGGATCCCCAAAAATTGAAGGAATTCTGAAGTTTCAGCCCAATTGACCCACTGGTTACTGAGGAGAAGAAGTTAAGGCATGACGGACGCCGGACAAAAGGCGATCCCAATAACTCGCCTTGAGCAAAGCTCAGGTGAGCTAAAGAGGTTTTTGTGTTCAAGGTCACTTTGACCTAGACTTTTGACTCAATGACCTCGAAATAAATAGGTTCATCTACAGGTCAGGCTTAACCTCCATGTAAAGTTTGAGGACTGTAGATCAATGCATTGTTGAGTTATCACTCGGACAAGCTTTGGTCTACAGCCTGACAGCCAGACGGACAACTGACCAACATGGGGAAAGCAATATACCCCTCTTTCTTCAAAAGTGGGTATAATTAGTACAGCATATTGCAACATGGCAATATTTTATCACCAGCCACATCGGATAGTACCCAGAAATGTTTAGTAGCCCCTGCTTAACTTAAACCCTGTATTGACTTTATTTAAATGTTGAATTTCAAGGCGAACAAGATCTGTCCAAAAGTTTTTTAATGTGAATAAGGGTAATCATTTAAAGAAAATCATTGCTAGAGTTATCTTCTATCTTGCCTACAAATGGCAATCACAAAAAAAAAAAGCTGACAAGAGCATAAACCTTAAATCATCAAATAGTCATTTGATTGAATGTTTGGTGTTTTATGCGGCTTTCAACAGTTTTTTAGTTATATCACAGTATTTCCTGGGCAAGTTATCAGTAATACTGTTCCATTTATCCTAGCAACAACCAGTCAGGCGGTATGCTAACATCACAACACTTAGCGCCAAAGAGGTCTGAGGGCAGTCATAACTACCATTTTTAAAGTCTTTAGTATGACTAGACCTGGGATTTAAACCTGTGACCCCCTCACATCAGATTGAACACTACACCAAAGAGGCGATTTTAAAATAGTCAAGCTTAACCTGTAAAGTTCTAGTTTGGTGGTAGCCAGAGACATAGGAAATTAAACTCTTTGGTGCCCTGACTTTTCGCTGGCCCCAGTGTTACTTTCCCTGAACTTCCTACACTTCTGTCAAGTCTCCAGCCTCCTTAGAGCAATATTTCACCTTCTTATATGTTGTCATATTATGTATAAATGTAATTTATTTTTATTACTGAGATCCAAGCGAACAATAAAACTTTAAAATATTTATCAATCTTCAACGCATTCTCAAGAAAATCAGTCTAGTCTTGTCCTTTTAGTTTTTAAACCCCCTGATAACTATCAGACTTTTTTTTCCAAAACTATAAAGAATTTTACGTTTGTTGGACATAGTCAAGCAAATTTAAATTGAATTCAACTCACCTCATCACTAAACTGCACCTCCAAGGTTAATCTGAAATTCTCAATTGAGGAAATATTTTCCATGGCTGTTTCGAGGAGTCTATGTCTATCAATGACAATAAAATTAGTTTCTCCGGTGATCTCATTTCCGTTTTCAATATCAATTGATTGTAGGTCCAATTTCCGCCCAGTCACTATCTTGTTTTGAAGGTATCTTAGTATATGGATAGGATCCTGTATATTCAGAGATCCTATTTCATGTATGCAAGTCTGTGTTAATGTAGTTATCTGTTGTGCATGTGCCTGTTGGTCATTGTCAAAAACATAATTAATAACAGACTGCATCAAGTCTGGCAGGTCATCAACATCTTGTACAGAAGTTTCCTGTACAAGATGTGTTGCAGATGTCGAACGACTATTTTCCTCTACAAAAAAGAGTACTTCTGATGATGAATTGCTTTGTCCTGCTATAGGTAACTGTTCTTGAGAATTTGCTGATGCTGAGTTGCTGTGTCCTGCTATAGGTGAATGTACTTGAGAATTTGCTAATGCTGAGTTGCTGTGTCCTGCTAAAGGTGAATGTACTTGAGAATTTGTTGATGCTGAGTTGCTGTGTCCTGCTATAGGTGAATGTACTTGAGAATATGCTGATGCTGAGTTGCTGTGTCCTGCTAAAGGTGAATGTACTTGAGAATTTACTGATGCTGTGTTGCTGTGTCCTGCTATAGGTGAATGTACTTGAGAATTTGCTGATGCTGAGTTGCTGTGTCCTGCTAAAGGTGAATGTACTTGAGAATTTGCTGATGCTGAATTGCTGTGTCCTGCTGTTACCAACAAATCAGAATTCTCAGGACAAACAGCAATGTGTTCACGTATTTGACTGATATGGAATTTATTTTCACAGGTTTTACAAGTAATATTTAAATTTGATTCATTTTCTTCATTCCTTATATCTTCAACAGATAAACAGCTCTGAATTGGTCGAATATAAAACCTAGCTTGGGGACCAACAACACTCTTCAAAATCTTTACGTCCCACTTACAATTGATTTTTTTTAAAGTTCTGCAACTACTTGTGCAGCACATAATTTCGAAACCGCCAATGTCTGCAAGTTTTGGGAACTCTCTGATAATGGTAGCATGAACTTCACTTTCACTGTCGTTTGCATTGAATGTGATTTTTTTTAGACCTAAGCCTGCCTTGAACAAACATTCTTTTTCTGCACTGTTAGGGATTGTGCTTTTGTTATTATCTGATAAACACAGAAATGAGGTGGTCCATGTTCTTCCGGGTCCCTTTTTCTTCTTTGAAGAAATACGAGTCATTTCTCTTGATCTCGTTGGCATATTAATAACAAATTTCGTTCCCTTGTCCCATGTCCTAAAAGAAAAGAAAAGCCATGAACATATAAGAGATTGCAAAGAGATCTTAGTACTCATCATTAAAATAAAATGTTTTTGATGACTGTTAGACAAATATAATTCTTAATATTTCTTAGATGATCTGAACAAGAAAGAAAACAGCATTAGCCACTTTTGGAAAATATTTCCCACTATAGTCATAGAAGGCCCCCCTGGCTGTTATGTTTTCTTTACTAATAAACTTTACTTGAAGGAATCTGACAGAGAAGTTTCCCACTATAGCCATAAAAGGCCCCCTGGCTGCCATGTTTTTTTTTACTAATGAACATGGATGGAAGGACTCTGATAGAGGATCAGCTAAGGAACATTTCTACAAATTATTTGAAAATCTGCCAGCCCCTTTCGGAGGAGTTTGTTTCATTTGGTTGCCATGCAAACTAAAATTCTGCATGAATGCTTTCTGTGAAATTTCATCTCACTTGACCAACTGGTTATTGAGGAGAAGATGTAGACGGACTCGCGACGTACACCGGAAATAGGGCGATCCTTTAGCACTTTGTGCTTAGGTGAGCTGAACAGGATCATAACTGGTAAAATGTTTAATCTACAATTTTAAAATGTCTAGGCAAAGGTATTGATAATCTATATAACTGAAAGTAAACATATTGACTTGTGATGAAAACATTGAAGAAAATGTTGAAAAGGTTGATTGTTTTCATCTGTCTGTTCAAGATTAGTCAAAATGTGTCTGAAGTCAAGGAAGGATAAAATAGTACCTGTATGTAGCAAAACATTCTATAATCTAGAATATCTAATGAATCAACTTGGATCAAATTTGAAAACATTATGAGAAATTTGCTTCCTTTCAGCGTTTACTTAATTTTCCACAATATTTTCAAAATTCGTCTGTTACACTACAGAAACCATTTCCAACTAGCAGACACATTTTGTCTCATTTACAGCAGACTACATTTGAAAACATTGGGACAAAACGAGAAATTGCTTTTGAACATGCTTAATGATGGTTTCAACTCTTTTGAAAAATTATACTTTTATTGATAGAGATTTCCGTATTTTAACCTACTAGATGTATACATTCAGTTTTCTGTTGTAGAATTGTTGTATGCAGGAAAGGGTTAAGCAACATCTTGTATACAGTAGTTAACCCTAAGCATTGTAACACTTGTTCAGCAGAGAGAACATTTGAAAACATGTGTTTGTGACAAAAGGAGAGTTTGCTTATCATGAGGAATTAAGTACATCTTTTACAATGATCTTAACTTTTAAAGAGTCTATTTTATTTGATAAATAGTTTTCAATTTTACTAGATGCATCTACTGCCGATTTGTTGGTTGTGGGAAAGGGTTAATTATCTTAAAATTGGATTACTTTCATTCAATATAATTTCTTTAATAGGGATTTTATGTTAATACTTTGACAGAAATACACTTGTGAAACAAAATTGTTAGTTTGTTGGCGTTAACCACAAAATTCAAGTGAGTTGAGAAAGTTTCCTAGGTCTTGTGAATAATAATTCAAGACATATTCCTTATTAAAGAAATTACAACAATATCAACTCCTTTGTGTAAATTGACAAAGAAAAGTGAAACATTTAAATGAATGGACATGCTTTCAAAATATTAATAAAGAAACAATTGTCCAGTGCGCATGCATAAGCATATTTTCAGTTAAAAGCACCAACTAAACTTGTAGTCGATGCAAGTCCAATTGGTTTATGTGCTATATTGCTGCAAGATAAAAAGAGAATCACCAGTAATTAGTTATGATAGCATAACCCTTAGCAATGTCCAATGATATACTCAAACTGAACACAAGCTTTATCTGTAGTTTGGGCATGCGAAAGATATAAAGCATATATATTCATAAGGTATTTTAACTATAAACAGATCACAAACCCTAAGAGCATATATTTCTTCTCCAAAGTCTAAGTCATGTGCCAAGTTCAGCGCTGGGCTCTACGCTTGCAACATTATAGATTCAAGGTTAAACTAGTACCTGAAGTGTACTGACAACATTGCAGATTCTTTGTCAAGGTTATTCAGACAATGTTAAGGATCAAGAATGGTTAGATGGTGTGGACGAGATAAACTTGAAGCTTGGTAGTGAAGGTGCATCTTCTAAAGACAACGATTAGGGTTGGAATGTTTCATCTTTCATCAGAGAAATTGCATTTACCTCATAATAAAGCATATTAACTATTAAACATGAATTGTCAGCCATAGGTCATCTTGTGCTAAGAGATACCAAAATTGTCATTTATATCCCATTAAGGGTACACATTTCCGAACTGGCACAGTTAAATCCTTTCCCTCGCACAACAATTCTGCAGCAGACAACTTTTAACATAGGTTTGTCAAAAAACAGAAAATCTCTATAATTGAGTTGATAACCCTACTTCTTCTGTCACTATGTTTTCAAATAGGCGTCTGCCGCAGAGGCTTCAGAAAGGTGGAAGGTAAAAATTGGAAATCAGATTTAGATAATTACTTGATTATATATGTACAGAAAAAGCAATTTTCTATTATCGCTCAATGTCCAGCAGAATTGGTTTATGGTAGGTAGGTCAATCAGAACCAAATAACCTGATTTAACGGACCATGAATCTAATTTGAATGATTAAGAAGTAAGAGACCATGACTCTGAACAAAAGGGAAAGGAAAAATTGTAAGCAGACAAGAAAAGACATGCAAGCTAGAACGAGGTTAGGGGAGGAGATAAGATTTAAACCTTTCCCTCATACAACAATTCTACAGCAGCCGACTTTGAACATATTTTGTCAAAACATAAACAAGAGGCCCAAGAGGGCCAGTATCGCTCCACATCCAAATCTCCGAACAGCCCTGCCCCCTGTCGGCCATGTTTTTCAACCCATCAATAAGGCTTGAAGGAATCTGACAAAATTCTACAAAATGATTTGAAAATCGGCCAGACACTTTCGGAGGAAAAGATTTTTTAAGTTTTATCTATAGCCATATAAGGCAAATTAGCCCTCCCTCTGGCGGCCATGTTTTGTTACCAATTAACAATGCTTGAAGGAATCTGATAGAGATTCTAGAGAACCCAAGGAACATTACACAAAATTATTTGAAAATTGGCTCAACAGGAGAAGATTTTTTAAAGTTTTCACTATGGCTATTTAAGGCAAAATAGCCCCACCTTCTGACGGCCATGTTTTTCAACCAATGAACATGGCTTGAAGGAATCTGATAGAGGGTCACCCAATGAACATTTCTACAAAATTATTTGAAAATCGGCTAAACATTTTTGGAGGAGAAGATTGTTTAAGTTTTCACTATAGCCATATAAGGCAAAATAGCCCCACCCTCTGGCGGCCATGCTTTTCGACCAATCAACATGACTTGAAGGAATCTGATAGAGGGTCACCCAAGGAACATTTATGTGAAAATCGGCCTGACACTTTTGGAGGAGAAGATTTTTTAAGTTTTCACTATAGCCATGTAAGGCAAAATAGCCCCATCCCCTGGCGGCCATGTTTTTCGACCAATCAACATGGTTTCAAGGAATCTGATAGAGGGTCACCCGAGGAACATTTCTTCGAAATTATTTGAAAATCGGCCTGACACTTTTGGAGGAGAAGATTTTTTTAAGTTTTCACTATTTTTTTCCTTTTGTTGCCATGGAAACCAGAATTCTGCATGGAGCTTAATTGACCCACTGGTTACTGAGGAGAATAAGATGACGGACGACGCACGACGGACAAAAGGTGATCACAATAACTCACCTTGAGCAAATCTCAGGTGAGCTAAAAAGAGAAAATTGTGAAACTTATAATTAACAAGAAGGACTTGATGGCCCTAGTTCGCTCACCTGAATCATGCAATATACTGCAATGCGAAACACATTGATCAAGATCAAGACAATTATTCTGGATGTAACCTCCACCATGTTAACAACAAGATTTTCCCTCATTTGGCCTTGTGATCTATTTGATTTTTACCTGATATGATCCATATTCCGACATGGACTAGATATCATCAAGACAACAAACATTCTGACAAATTTTCAACTTGCTCAAAGTAAAAATGTGGTGTCCGGCCTGACACTTTTGGAGGAGAAGATTTTTTAAGTTTTCACTATAGCCATATAAGGCAAAATAACCACACACCCCTGGTGACCATGTTTTTTGACCAATCAACATAGCTTGAAGGAATCTGATAGAGGGTCATCCAAGGCACATTTCTACAAGATTTATTTAAGTTTTCACTATTTTTTTCATTCCGTTGCCATGGAAACCAGAATACTGCATGGATCCAAAACATTTGAAGGAATTCGGTTGAGGCCATTGAGAGGATGCTTCATAAAGTTTCAGCCCAATTGACCCACTGGGAACTGAGGAGAAAAAATTGACGCACGCCGGACAAAAGGCGATCACAATAACTCACCTTGAGCAAAGCTCAGGTCAGCTAAGAAACTAAGGAAAAATTGCAACCTCTGGAGAGTTAACAAAGTTTTCTTTCATTTTGACCTAGTTTTTGACCCGATATGACCTATGTTCAAACTTGACAAACATTCTGATAGAGATTCAACATGCTCAAGTTGAAACTGTGGCCTCCAGAGTGTTAACAAGATTTCCCTTCAATTTGACCTAGTTACCTAGTTCTTTACCTAATATGGCCCAGTTTTTCAAACTTCTCCAAGGTTTGATATAGATGAATGTTCTGATAAACTTTCATGAAAAGCGGATGTAAAATGTAGCCTGTAGAGTGTTAACGAAGGCAAATGTTGACGGCGTATATTGGACGGTAGACGGACAATTCAATTGTGATCACAATAGCTCACCTTGCACTTCGTGCACCGGTGAGCTAAAAACAGACACAGACCAAAAAGGATAGCCAGACCACCTTTGAAATATAACACTATATTCTTGACTAATAAGACACTAGTAAATGAACTTAAATCAACAAGGACATACATTTGTTGTTCTTTTAACTGGTTGATAAACATTATATTACAACAGCTTAGATAAAATAGCCATGTGTTAACTGTCACGGATATTTAGGACATTTGTGGGAAGAAACACTTTTATCAAAATTGTTACTTCTTGAGTCTTTTCAAAGTCTTTCTCATTTCAGTTTAACCCTTTCCCTCATATCACAATTCTGCAGCAGACGACTGAACATATTTTGTCAAAAACTGGTAAATCTCTATAATTAAATGGATAACTTATGACTTAAAGTGGAAAACATTGTGTCAAAAGAAGAAATTGCACGGTTTGTGCAATTTCTTCTTTTGTCACTATGTTTTCAAAAAGCTGTTTGCTGCAAAGGCGTTAGAAAGTGTCTATATGAGGGAAAGGGTTAAAAAGACTAGAAATAATCTGAAAAAGGCAGAAATTTGATAAATTTATTATTATATACCGGTATAAATCATATTACCATAGTATAGTATATAACCATATAGCCTTTGTAAAGTATAGATATTATAGCCTGGTATACTATAAAGATTTTCTTCTTTTTGAAAAAATATATTGAAAGTTGTCTGCTACAGAATTGTCGTATGTGGGAAAGGGTTATAAAGAAGTATCCCGTTCTTTTTCTGCAGCAGACAAATTTGTCACAAAATAGAAAATCTCTATAATTGAATGGATAACCTATGACTAAAAGTGGAAAACATTGTGGCAAAAGGAAAACTTGCTTGTTTTTCAAAAAGGCCGTCTGCTGCTGTTAAACCTACTTAGTATTCATTAGCATAGCTGTTATATTGAAATTCACAATTTTATAAAAAAAAAGATGCTATTTTCCACAATTTCCCTACACTACCTGACCCATTCTCAATTTAGGTACAAAAATCACTGGGTGAACTGGCCGCCGTGATATAACTGAAATATCATTAAAAATATCATTAAACCCCTTTCTTGAACCCTTTCACCAGGCTCGGCAATTCATTCTTTCCAATGATGTGACTTGTGTACCAATGGATATAGTCTATGTGGGAAGGTAGCCAGTTGCCTGGGAAGAATGTTGTGTGGAGTATTTGTGCGATCAAGCCTCGAAACGTTGGGTGAACTGGCAGCCAGGCTATGACTAAAATACCGTTGAAAACTGTTAAACTCGAATCAATCAACCTTAACCATGCAAACACATCCATAGCAGATGATTTTTTAAACCATTGTGGCAAAAGGAAAAAATGCTCACTATTCAATAATTATACTTTCATTTAAAAGAGATTCTCCACATTTGTATGACAGCTGAATTGCATGACAATATTAACATTTCAACCCTTTTCCTTATATAGATGACTTTTACTTCCATCAGCCTTTGGAAAATAATATACCAGGAGTAGTCCGAGACTTCTCTGACCCTAAACAGCCTTTCTCACGATTATTGATATTTCATTTTGCTGTGTAAGCCACAATAAAAAAGAAAGAGGCTTCTAGGGTCAGAGAAGTCTCGGATTACAAAAAGAGATAATGAACCATTTTCCCCACTTAAAACAAATGTGCAGCCCGAAACTATAACGCTTTGAAAACATTCTCCGTGCTCAGAAATGAACTCCATGCTCCAAGGGATTAGTTAATATGGAGAACAAATTGGCTTCTGACCAATCAGATACTTGAGCACAAATTCTGAGTACAGATTAAACTTTTATAGTTTTGGGGGGCTGATGGCTGAAAAAGTAAACTCGGTTGATTGACTTTGTGACTTATGAAATACATTTTAGATTAATATTAATAAGATATAATATATATATATAACAGTATAGATTAATAGCCCTACCTATCCTGGCTTGATTTCTTGTTTCAACACTTTGTTCTGATGGTATCGTTGACTTTGCTGTTTCCTGCAGAAAACTTCTGAACCTTACTTTGTCTCCAATCGTAACCAATCCCAGATTAGTCAGTTCTCTGTCTTGTAACCCCTTACATAAATCCAATGAATCAATTTTTTCTCTCTCAAAATTCTGCCAGAGAGAATCTAGGCCTACCGACTTTAACATGTGTCTCACGTCGTCTGCCATTTTTTTGGATTGTGGTTGGCCGGGTTGGCGCGTGAACTGTCGGTGCTCATACAAATTTCGCCTCGTATATTTTATCCGTTACTTTACATTATGGTAAATTGACTTTATATAATGAAAAGTGAACTACATAAAACACCAAATTGACTGAACGCAGTTAATTTATACCTTTATATAATGAAGTGTTGTCGTTATATTATGTTGATTTAGTTTTGTATATTGAAGTTTACCTTTATATAATGATGTTTTTAGCTTTATATAATGCTGTTTTACCTTTATATAATAATAGTTTAGCTTTATATAATAAGGTTATACCTTTATATAATGAAGTTTTGCCTCGATGTAGTGACTTTATATCATAATATAACGACGTTGTATATGTATGTAATAACGTAATACCTTTATATAATGAAGTTTTAACTTGATGTAGTGACTTTATATCATTATATAACGACGTTGTATATGTATGTAATAACGTAATACCTTTATATAATGAAGTTTTACCTTGATGTAGTGACTTTATACCTGTATATATCAACGTTTTATCTATATGTTATAACGTTACACCTTTATATAATGAAGTTTTTCCTTGATGAAGTAACTTTATATCTGTATATATCAACGTTTTATCTTTATGTTATAACGTTACACGTTTATATAATGAAGTTTTAACTTAAGGTAATGACGCTTAAGCTTTGTATATTGACATTTATATGTAACAGACAGCTTAGGCGTTCCATAATATACACACAACGTAATGGAAACAATGACAATTTTCTTTTAAATTGTTAATTCAATACGTTATCATTTGAGTTAACCCTTCTCATGTGCAGACGCTTTCTGACGCCTCTGAAACCTACAACCTTTGAAAAACATTGTGGTAAAAGGAAAAATTACTAATATTGAGCAATATCTCCTTTTGTCACAATGTTTTCAAGTCTATTCAATTACAGCGGTTCTCCGTAGGTCTGCCTTTTTGTTTTTAAAGTCGTCTGAAAAATTGTTGTATATGGGAAAGTGTTAAAAGATAAAATGCAAGCAATGAAAATGTTAGATAAGATACATCCGGATATGCAATTACTCCTCGTTAACACTTTCCGTATACAAATGCTTTCTAACGCCTCTGCAGCAGACGGGTTTTTTAAAAAACATTATGACAAAAAGAGAAATTGCTCATGATTAAAACCATGTATTCAACTCTATTTAAAACTAAATTCATATTCTAAAGTCGTCTGCTGCAGAGTTGTTGTATGTGGGAAAGGGTTAATGAATATAATAACCAGTATAACGCACTCGTATAAACATCGTACGTTTTACAACGAATGCCTCGTACATATATCCCCTGTATAGATCAATCATATAACCATTAAGCCATTACATGAGCCTCTTCCAGCAACTTAGTGTCTCTTTGTATCAGCGTAAAGTGAAGACTGACACGAGCCTATGCCTATGTACAGTGAATACTCAGACGAGCCTATGCATACGTACAGTGAAGACTCATGCCAGTATATGCATACGTACATGTACATTGGAGTCTCAGGCGAGGATATGCATACGTAAAGTGAAGACTGAGACGAGCCTATGCATACGTACAGCGAAGACCCAGGCCAGCCTATGCACACGTACAGTGAAGACTCATGTGAGCCTATGCATACGTACAGTGAAGACTCATGCGAGCATATGCATACGTACAGTGAAGACTCATGTGAGCCTATGGATTCGTTTAGTGAATACTCATGCGAGCATATGCACACGTACAGTGAAGACTCATGCGAGCCTATGCATACTTACAGTGAAGACTCAGGCGAGGGTATGCATACGTACAGTGAAGACTCATGCGAGCCTATGCATACGTACAGTGAAGACTCATGCGAGCCTATGCATACTTACAGTGAAGACTCATGCGAGCCTATGCATACTTACAGTGAAGACTCAGACGAGGGTATGCATACGTACAGTGAAGACTCAGGCGAGCCTATGCATACTTACAGTGAAGACTCATGCGAGCCTATGCATACTTACAGTGAAGACTCAGGCGAGGGTATGCATACGTACAGTGAAGACTCAGGCGAGGGTATGCATACGTACAGTGAAGACTCAGGCGAGGGTATGCATACGTACAGTGAAGACTCAGACGAGGGTATGCATACGTACAGTGAAGACTCAGGCGAGGGTATGCATACGTACAGTGAAGACTCATGCGAGGGTATGCATACGTACAGTGAAGACTCAGGCGAGGGTATGCATACGTACAGTGAAGACTCAGGCGAGGGTATGCATACGTACAGTGAAGACTCAGGCGAGGGTATGCATACGTACAGTGAAGACTCAGACGAGGGTATGCATACGTACAGTAAAGACTCAGGCGAGGGTATGCATACGTACAGTGAAGACTCATGCGAGCATATGCTTATTAGCAGTGAAGACTCATGCGAGCATATGTATACGTACAGTGTAGTCTCATGCGAGCCTATGCATACTTACAGTGAAGACTCATGCGAGCCTATACATACGTACTGTGAATACTCAGGCGAGCCTATACATACGTACTGTGAAGACTCAGGCGAGCCTATGCATACATACAGTGAAGATTCAGGTGAGCATATACATACGTACTGTGAAGACTCAGGCGAGCCTATGCATACATACAGTGAAGATTCAGGTGAGCATATGCATACGTACTGGCTCACCGGTATCTTCACTGTCAGCTTGTATGTAGCCTAGATCTAGATGTAACTCCTAACGAAACACTAGAAGTGTAGTACCAGTGGTGTTATCACAATACACATGTACGCAATTCCGCTAAGGAGATGCAAGTCTTGTTTCATCTGCGTTCATCGAAGACTCGCGTGAGCATGTTCAGACGCAAAGTCTCGCCATAGTATTCACCTACCGCCTACGTCCAATACAGGTCTAGAGTTTGTTCATGTATTTCATTTAGTGGTAGAGACAAGATGTTCTCCGTTGGTGTTTATCCCTAGTGAGAACATAAGCTTAATGCTTTTAGATGTATGACAGAAATCTAAAGATGTAGCTCTAATGAATGTAGTATTACTCCCACGCATAGTTAACGTAGCACCTCCCTGATGGACGTATACAACAAGACCATGTAGTATTACTTCCGTGCATATTTAAATACCTCCCTGATGGGCGTATGAAACAAGACAAATGTAGTATAACTCCCGTGCTTATTTAAATACCTCCCTGATGGGAGTATGTAACAAGACCAAGTAGAATAACTCCCTTGCATATTTAAGGTAGTGCCTCCCTGAGGGGCGTATGTAACACTACCTTGTAGTATTACTCCCGTGCATATTTAAGTGCCTGCCTAATGGGCGTATGTAACAAGACCATGTAGTATTACTTCCGTGCATATTTAAGTACCATCCTGATGGGCATATGTAACAAGACGTTGTATAATTATTCCCGTGCATATTTAAGAGAGAGCATCCCTAATGGGCATATGTAACAAGACCTTTTAGCTTTACGCATATGCTTGTTTTAGGCAGAGTAACATAAATAGGCGCTGCGATTGCCGTATGATGTTAATACAGAACCATATTGTTTCTCGGCTTGCCGGTCAATTCCATCGGAGATAACGGAAAATGCTACTAACAAACCTGACTTCTTACGACTACAGACGGAAATTGCTGAGATTATTTGCTGATAATAAACTGTCATACTGACCAGGTACGGAAACAGCCGAGCCTAATCGTTCGTATTGTTCTTAAGTAATACTGTAACGGAGATGCAATGAAAACATACATTGCTAGGCGAGGCTCGTTTATAATGTCATGTGGGAAACTTTTAAAAGAAAACAGTGTCCCATTCTAGTTTAGGGTCAATCTAACTGTTAACGTGGAAAACTGAAACAGAAACAAGCACAAGACAGAACACTTTTAGCATAGGCTTCTGTTTCAATGTCTTTGTTCATAAACGCTCGGAGGGTTTTTGGTGTGAAGATGTACACATCTTTATCAGATCCGTTTACTTTGATCAGCTTTCCCAGTTCGTTCTTCAAGGTCGCAAGTTCGCCAGTGTTAGGTCCGTCGTCCTTAAGTATGTCATACAGGGACGTTCTGAAACTGTTTTCAATGTTCTGTGAGTTCTGTAAATAGTGTTTGATGGCGCGTTCAACTGGTCCAAGATCTCTGTCGTCAGGAGTTTGACTGTAGTATTCCTGTGGAATAATATTTCATAGAAAATATCGCCATACGGTGTTTATTATAATTAATGTTATGAGGATGATTATTATTATCATTATTACTCTTAGTATTATTATTATTACTATTATTTGTCTATTTCATTATCTATTTGTATTACTGAGCCAGAGTAGAAAAATGCGCGAAATGAAAAAATATCTAGCTATGATCGTTTTTTATTCTTTCTTTGTCTGTTGTGTATTTAGAGTATACTCACCCTAACGGACTCATAAGCACTCATGAATATTGCCACCAGTAGGTTTAGCACCACGATCGTAAACACGGCTATGTACGCCCCGAAATAGAACCTCGAGAACCAAAACACCCAATCGCCGCCAGTTTTCTTCACTTCTAGAATGTTCATCGTGGCAAACATCTCGTCACCATTGATAACAGAGAACAAAGTTTCTGCCGCCCACGATGGAGTTTGAAACTGTAGAACATAAGAATATCAATTTATATAGCCTATGGATGCTCTTCGAAAGGTCCGTGAAATATCAAAGTGTCACATAAATTATTAATTTAATTAATATACACATTTTCTGCTTTGAAAACACATATGAAAAAAGGAAGAATTGAAATAGGTGTGGTAAAATGGTACACTGTAATTTGAAATCGGATATCAGGTGCATTACGTACGGTGAACTCGTTTTTAAAAAGATTTTGAGTTCTCAATTAGAGATTGAACTTTTTTCTCACACTCTCATGCTCTCGATTCCCCAAACACGACACCAACGTAACATCGTATAATATTTATGCTGCTTGTGTCTACACTTTGAAATAAACAATCAACACATCAGGATACAGAAACAATATGCTTCTCAACTCCAGACGACATTTGCAAACATTGTGACAAAAGAAGAAATAGCTAAAACAATAATGCTCTCCTTTCCCACGTTCTTTTCTATTTCTCTATCAAACTTATACTTTTCTTTTGCTATTAAACCCGTTTTTTTTACCCATTTACTTTCAAAGTAGACAACTATTAAAATGTTATATCAGGTAAAGCCACACAAGAAATACTTCGAAATATCGATGGTTCGGGGTTTCAAATTTGGACGGTACGACGGTGAAGAATTATGTTGTCCCATCGATAAATTGTGATCGAAATAAAAACGCACACCACTGACACATTTTTGACGTGGAAATCGATTACTATAGTAATTTTGGTTGAATTGATGAGTGACCTTTACCTTGACATGGTACGGCGACATGACGACGTATCCACTGGTAAGAAATCCGAGAAACAAAATCAGTACACACAACAAGTAAGCCAAAACATCCAGAATGGCTCGATATAATGTGGCGAACAATAACTGAAATAAAGAAGAACAGAAGAACAGGCACATAATTAAAAGCTTTTGAAAGAACAAAGAATAATAACATCATTTTTTATTCAATCCACGCCTTGCTCGTTTGAAGCCTCAAATTCCTTTTAACCCCTTGCCACATAAATCAATACATGCAAGAGACAACTTTGAAAACATCTGGGCAAACACATCGATTACATTTCTATATGAACGTACACTTATTCAGTAGAAAAATGGATTATCATGAACCAATTCTCCTTCTGCCACAGTGCTTTCAAATATTGGTTGCTGCAGAAGCGTCAGAATGCGTCTGTGTGTGACGTGGGAAAGGTTTAAGTAGATTAACAAGAAACGAAGAATTAAAAAACGACTTGCTTATATAATAAAATAAGCTATCAATATACCACAAAAAAGACACACGTTGACGCATCTGCAGACATCTTTCGGAAACAGTGTGGCAAACGTCTCCAGTTGTCACAATGCCTTCAGTTCTATCGATAACTTATATTTTCTCATGTATACATATGTTTTGTCTACATATTTACAATATCCTCTGCTACAGATATGTTATAAGCTGTAATGGGCTAAACGTTAAAGAACAAAGCACACTTACGAAGAACTTGTTATGGAACTTCAAGAACCGAAGCAGTGAGAGCCATGTACCAAAGCAGCCGATGCTTAAAATAACCACGTATTGGTCAAGCGTCTCCACTATCCACGAGGCATCCTAAAAGAAAACAGTCACAGCAACGATTACACACGTTGATGTAGAATGCAGAAAAGAGGAAGTGCGGTGAAACGAAACAGTTTTATTATGAAAAAGACTTGATTCGCAAGTTTCAAATCATTCTCCATCGGATAGTAAAATATTATAATATATTCGCAAATTCGCGAATTAATAAAATAAATACTTAATACATTCGAAACACGATACATTTCAAAATTGCAGTAAATGTATAATAATAACAAGTCCTTTGTTAGAAGCCTCAGCTTCAAGTAATTCCCAGCATTTAGTTTATTTATAAAACAATGAAGTTGTTGGTAAATTCCAGTTTTTCTTGAAATACATCGGGTTGTGGACGGGGTTGTTGATGTTTATATTGTCTTTCTTTATTAATTTAACCTTACCAGCATACAAATATTCTGCAGCAGACGACTTTGAAAATCTCTAGGCAAAAGAACATCTGACCATGACAATTTGGTTATTGTATATAATGAAGGACAATCCATACATGTAAAGAAGACTATCTTGAATCTAGCCAGTATTGTTGATATTTTATTCGTGCATTCGTACTCATTTGTATTTAATTTTGATAAATATTTTATAAATCTATCTTTACAAACATTCTTGACAGTTTAAGACCAAACGAGTTTAGGTAACAACCTGGTTCTTAAACACAATCCAGTTGGTAGCATACAAGGTAAAACAATCGGAAACAATAGTTATGTAGTCCCAGAGTTTAAAGAATCCGAGATATTCCGAGAACGGCAGGTCGTGTTCGTTTTCGTCAACAGGTCTGTAAAATGCTTTGTAATTGATTTTCATGTACCGTTTTGTTTTCTGTAAAGATAATTCAAAAGGACCTTGCTAAACAAGATTCGAGTTATACAAAAAACACCGTCCATAATCACACAAACGTTCGAAAGAAGAAGACACACATACATGTAGTAGTCTCGCTATATCTCGAAAATGAACACAAATCGAACCTTTTCTTAAACGGACAATTTTTTTTGAAAATAATATGGTAGTAGTTCAGAACAGCCACTTCACTGTTTTCTTGGTATGTCTTAAATGGTATGCTTTTGATTTTACGCAGCTAATAAAACATTATTTAAATTATTAAGTATAAAACCAGCCATCGCTCGAACTCGTCGATAGCTGGATACAAAGGTATGTATTTTTAAACAGGTGTTATAACTTCGTCACGTTTGGTTTGAATGTAACACCGCCAGAACATACATACCCAGAAGTTTTAGAGATACGTATATGGTTAATCAATTGTTTGGTGTTCAGTGGTTCACGAAGCAGATAGAAGCCTATGATTTGGCTTAAAATAATTAACGAAAACTTTTGTTGTTGTTAAGGTAAACATATGTTGCTTCGCTGCAAACGAAGATGCAGATTCAATTGTGAAGTGTGGATAGAGGTATTGTTCGAGAACAAAAGTCCATACCTGTCTTTTATGAAAATGCAATTGTAGCCCTAGAGGGTGGCGGGTGACTTGTCGATGTCAAATATTCAGCGGAACAATGCAAAGTGTTCGGGTCGGTAAGTCGTTGACATAAAGGTTAACTCGACAAGTAGACATGTATAACTCTTTACGAGATACATTAATGGAGATGCAACATTGCCGAAAGCAACTAATTTTTACAAATACATAATTGCATTAGCCACGTGCATAGGTATGTGTAGGTCGTGGTTATCCTTACCTTACAATAAATATGTTATTAGTAAGTCTGTGTTAGTATATAGAATCAATAATTCATTATAAACTCTCCAATGATATAATAGAAATACAATTTCTAATGTATTCCCTATGATAATTTGTGTCATTGGTGTTTAACGCCGTTATAAACATTATTTTATTTTGATCACATATGCATTATCCCTAGGTAAACAAACCAGTGCTAGTCTTGTTCCACGGCAGTTAAAAAATTATACATTCTTTATGAGGGGACAAAGAGATAAACAAAAAACAATTATTAAACATATTTACCATAAAAGTCACCATGCTATACACCACCATGATACAAGTCACTATTAAAGATATACAGCACATTGCAATCACACCACGGCCAAGTGAACTGGACGCTTCGAGTAAATCTGCATCTACAACAATGAAGAAAATGTATAATATCTGATAAATATGTATAATATCTGATAAATATGTATAATGTTACTTGCAAACTTTGTTTTATAGATCACCTCATTTCAACTCGTCGTAAAGATATAGCAGAAGCATCCGAAGGTCCAGGACGGTCATGCTAATACACTCTTCACTCGTATTTTCCGTTAACGATACAATCTAAAGGGTTGACCATTACCTTCTATGTGATAACCAATGCTCGCACACTCCAATCGGCTTGTGAGAGTTTCTAGATCTACGAGAACTTGTCCATTATTCGTGTCATCAACAAACGATATCTGAAAAAGAAATTAGTAAAACGTCCATTGTTTATATATATGCAGGCTGATTTCTGCCATCCTGAGTTGGCGTTGTTACAGAGTGCCATCACACAAGAACCACAAGATGACGCGCTCAATCGACAACTTTCTGATTTAACCTGATGGCGTGAAGGTTTGCCGTTCTGTGATCTAGGCGTGTTGGTATGTCTAAATATTAGAGGGGGTTCCCACATGTAAAACCGGCAGAACAACACATTCAATGTGTGCCGTGTTGGCGCGTCCGTTAGTCATGTCTGGCTTGTTGGTGGCCATCTATCAGAATAATAGCATGCCAACACGAGATAGAAAATATCAGCTATCCAAGAAACCACATGTAAAATCGGATTCAGGACCTTTGAAATTGGCGATAAATTGGATTTAAGTGGATGTATTTTTTTCCTAAGCTTAATATTTGTAACTCTTTGAAACGAATCCGGGGTTGCCGAGAGGTTAACGTCGGGGATTTGGGACCGGGCATACTTGATTCGATCCTCAGTCGCAGCTTTACGATTATGATGGAATGCCCATTGGGCAAGGCACATAACATAGTACATGTTTGATAACCCAGGGATCATGAATAAGTAAACTGTCGCTGTATATTAACTGAAATAGTGTTTAAAGTGGCGTAAACCGCAATAAAACAAACTGAATTCTTGAAAGTTGTAGTCTGTGTACGTTAGTTACAATAAAGTTTAGTATACATCTCTATAAAATGCCGACCCGAAAGTTGTGTGGGACTTATTATGGACTGTATGCAGCTAATATAAATAGCGTAACCCTTTCACACATATCACGAATCTGCAGCAGAAGATGTCGAAAACGTCTTGGCAAAAGCATAGAAAATCCCTTTAAATGAAAGAAAAATAATTGAATATGTTTGAAAACATGGTGAAAACAGGAGAAATTGCTCGATTTGAGCCGGTTCTTCTTTTGTTGCCATGATTTCAAAAAGCTGACCATATTGTACCACTAATCTCAAGTCAATTTACTAGACTTAGATTTTGCAGTACTTTTTATCTACAGTAAGATTTTATCAGGACGTCGCAAAACAAGAGTTTTTTGTATCTGTGTTTTTCTATAGTTGAGTGTCCATGCATTGCACACTATTCCCATTTATATTAACTCACCCATCCTAGAACGTTGAGACATCTAGCCCTGCGTGTCTCATCGTATATTCGTACAGAATGGATGGAAAATGTCAGCTCTACAGAAAGTAATCTGAAATACAAACACAATCAATCTGTAAACAACAACGCCACGGAAATAGATCGTGATTTTGAATAAGATATTCAAAGTGAAAAAACATAATTGATCTTATTCTGCAGCGGAGGATGAATGCGCGGCGCTATGTGATAATCAACAATAACTACCTTCACTACCAATATATTTCCAGCTCAGCATGCGTATCCAAGTTGTATGATATGGCTCTGCACTGTTGCCCAATTAGTCATGGAACGTTCCAGGCAAGTTATTTTAAGCAGTATCCATGTAGTGCAATTCTTTTTTTCTAATATGTAGTATTCGCAGAATAACGCTTAATTAAACATCTACTTTTACCATTATATTTTTAATATTCTGCTTAAAAACACACCGAAGAGTAATAGTTTAACATAACGTGTTTTGTTAAGATAAGTCTCTCTGATCACTTTCGAACGTTCATCGACTCACACTGCTCCTATCATTTGAGACTTTAAACATCATGGGCAGACTATTTTTACCAAGATCTAATCATTAGCCTTAATGATTGTGCATTAATTATTAATCTAATAATTAGAATACGGCAACATATGCGCTCGCTATGACCAATGTTTCCGTAGAATGAGGGTTAACTTGCCGTTTAAATGGCTGTGTGAGATTCCAGTGTTCGAACTCCTTACTGACATTATAGGTGTAATGGGGTCCGTCTGTCAAATGAACGGGTTCCATCTGTAAACCTTTATCAACAGGCACAGACAACTCTGTAATACAATCATCATAATGTTGATACAGTTATCGTTTATGTAAACTGTTATCAATAGGCACTAATAAATAACTAATACTGTTAACTTGTTTAAAAGGCAGAGATAACTGTGTCAAATAATCTTCAACATGTTTTTTACAGTCATCTTTCCTGTGTGTTTTCAACAGACACAGATAGCTTTGTTTAACAATTTTCATAATGTTTACACAACAATGAATATAATGATTACACATTTAGCTTTCCTTTTAAACTTTACATTTTCAACAGGCACAGATACATGTAACTTTGTAAAACAATTAGCTTTCCTGTCAACCTTTAGTTTACTTTTTAAAATAATTATCATAATGTTTACATTGTAATCTGCCCTGCCAACCTTCATCAACAGGCGTAGATAACTCTTAAACAATAATGATATTGTTTACACAGTTATCTTCCTGTAAACTTTGCTTTCAGCGGGCACAGATAACTAAGGAAAACAATATATATATAATGTTTAGACAGTTATATGTCATGTAAACCCTTTTATCAACAGGCAAAGATAACTTTGTAAACCATGAGTGCATGTTTATCACGTAGACCGATCAGTTATGCACGGTCCCTGGGTGACCAATCAGTTCTAGGTTCCGAATGTGCCATGTCCAAGTGCAACCAACAATGTCCACCGGGAACAGGAACCAAAGGCTCCCGGCTCCAACCTACTCATCAGAAAATAACAACTTGTCCACGATGGAGTCCCTTCCTATTGTGTACACAGTTGTAAGATTGTATTGAGTAAACGCTGTTTTATTTCCTAGTAATTACATCAGGAAAGACAGTGAACGAGACGTGCTCTATGACATGAACAGTAATGCCTTTGCTACCATTCAAGATTCCGATCAGCCGATGCATCCTTGGATGGATTGTTTGGTCTGGCTTTGAACTGGACGAACATGACTTGCCCTGTCTTCACAGAGCGCTTTAATATTTTTAAAACATTTATTCAAAGTTTCCATTTCTATATGACCGCCTATGTGGAAGGACGTGTACTTCACACGTATGCAATTGTTTCATAACAATAACAATGCAAACATGGATAATGTCACCAAACAAAAAAAATCCGATTTAAGGCAGTTTGTGATCAGCAGATATCCAGTCTAGTAATGAATACCCCTGTTCAACATATATACATTACATGTTATCTTCCTGGATGTCTATGAGAACCGGTTATTACCAGAATATAACTATCCGACTATGAATAAGCTCAAAACCTCCGTAGATCAGGTGTCGTGTGGCGTTGCCAAAGGCGGTTTCATCCGCTGTTTAGCCCTAACCAACATACAACAAAACTGCAGTAGACGACTTAGACAATATTGAGGCCAAACTATGAAAAATATCAACAAATCAAAGAATTATAATTTGTTGAAATCATTTTCCCAAAAGCCATCTGCTGCAATGGGTTAAAAAGACGTCTGTATAAGGAAAATGGTACAGAAATAAATCTCGAAAATAATTCGATTTCCAAATTCTTCAACTCACCGTAAACTTTCAAGCTCTCGCTATTGTCTAAGTCTATAAAACCCGGAAAATCAAAGTACTTTAAGTCAATCGTCATATTGTCCGAACCCTTCCTAACGTAGTAGCCAGTAGCATCAGATTCAGAATTGTAATACTACAGTTTGAAAATAAGCATCATGTGAATAATACAAACAAAGCTAGTTTTGGGAATCAAGTGCAATCAATAGTTCCCAACAACATAACACACGGGGTTAATAAACTATTAATGCAAGAAAAGAACCACCATGCTCCATGGCTCTGTTAAGAAGTTGTGCTCGTGTACTTGACTGGCCAGAACCAAATTTATTTTCCAAATTGACCTATAAGTAGTATTGATTTGAACACTGAGTGTTGGGTCTTTGCTTCGTCTGCTACAAGAAACATGGATGATCTGTTTGACGACTCCACAGCAGACGACTTTTCCCAATGTATTTTCACATTTACTATAACCATTATACTTCCGTGTGTTTTGAATTCCCACCCATTTCAAGCTACACATGTCAATCTTTTATGTTGATTTTGAATGGTATTTTATTCCGCTTTCAATGGTATTTCAGTTACATCACGACATTTACTTGTTAGATGCCCAGTACTACCGATATCGTGTATCGTGACAGAGATGCATGAGTCGTCAGGTTATCCCCACAACCTTGAGCGCCAAGGAGAGGAAACATTATTACCATTATTAAGGTACAGTGGAACCTGCGTATAAAGACCACCCGTGGGAATACAACATTTTGATCTTTGATCGCATGTGTTCTTTAATTACAGGGTCATTCATGCAGACATATGATATTGGGAAACTAAAAGTGTGGATGCTATACACAGGGAATAGCTATTCTTAGGTGGTCTTTAGCACAGGTTTGACTGTATATACATTACTACAATTCTTGAAATATTTTGTTTTATCCGACCGGGCATCAAACCCTGGTCTCCCGCTGAAACTACTTTAAAACAGCATTCACGTAATAAGGTAATCACAGAACAGAATTAGAAAAACGTCCAAGGAAAGATAAAACAAAGGTATGATAGATTAATATTGACATTGCGAAGCATTTCTTTAGTTCTTGTTGAACACATTTCATTTTCCACAATGCTTTCATTCTTTATTAACCTCAAAGGCGACTATGTTAATACCACGCCTTACCTGAGATACAGCGAAATTTATCCCACCTTTAACTCCCTGAATGTTATACAGAGCAAAGTCTCCTCGAGACGGTGGATATGGCAAACTTTCCCAAGCTGAAACGTTATATATATGTTATAAGCTGGGTTAAAACGACTAAAACTAAGTTCGAAGGTTTCTGAAATATTGATGATCATCGCCGATTCTAAACTTGCACGAACAAGTTGTGATTTTTATGAATTTTCCAGAATACTTTGCTATTACAATGGTTCTATGACAGCCGTTAATCATCGGATAGAATGTTGCCCAAGCCGAGATTCGGACTCATGACTCCTGCCTGGATGGACAAGCTCTCGCCGTTATTGACTGAGTAATCAAGGTTCGGATTTATAAATTCCTGTTGACATTGTACATGTTTTATCCGCCGCGGCTGAAAGGTTAGCGTGGTGGATGTGGAACCGTGCGTCCAAGGTTCGAACCACGTCCGCGGCGGTCACGGTGAAGTGACAAAGCACATTTTATAGCATAGACTAGTACTGGTTCTTTCGCCGTGGTATAAATGAAATAATGTTGAAAACTGCATACCACCTACCCCCCCCCCCCCTAAAAAAATACCTCAAACAGTGTAGATGAAAGAAGGAAAGCAACTCACTGGCGTCCCAGTTTTGAAGTAAAATATGACGTAACACAGTGTGACCCCTGTTTACAATGGAACTAAAACTTCGTCTGTCGTCGCCGAAATTAAACATCTAAAGGGATATAGAACAGAACAGAAACGCTATTTACATGTAACTTAAGCATAAACAGCTCATGGTAGATATACACACATATACATACAGACCAGGACAAATTACTACTGGAAAAATGGAACTTAATTTATTTCAAGTCTTAAAAATCATTATTAAATATATGAGCCTTCCCGCGAGACAACCAACATCTAGGATTCTGCGTAATGTATCGACCCATATCAGCCTGTATTTAATCCCCTCTCACATACAACAGATTTGCAGTAGATAACTTTGCAGACATCTAGGAAAAATAATAGAAGTTATCCAACACATTATAGAATAACTATTAAATATAGTTGAAAATATATTGAGCAATTTCTCCTTTTGATACAATGCTTTCAAATGTTGTCTGTTGCAGATGCGTCAAAGTTTGTCTTCAAATTGGAAATTGTTAACAATGTCAAAAAGAGGCTAGGTTCGCACATATACCTGTATGGTTACAAGCACTATTTTGATCAGCTGTATGGCGAAAATAACTATGTTAAGGGGATTAAAAGAGCAGGATCTTCCTCGGAACTGTACCGCAGGGCAGAACAACAATCGAAGCAATTTTCGCAGACGAACAGTTTCGTCTTCTGGCAAATACGGCCGAGATTCATTGTTGGATCCTGTAGTTAAAGAGAAATAGACTAGCGGTTTAAAGGTAAAAGAAAGGGAAGAATCACATGACGTGTCACATGACATGTCACATGATCGACTAACATAACCGTTTACTTGCTATCTGATTTTCTATTTAAAGAGTCGTCTGCTTTAAACATATCGCAAAAACAAAAAAGTTCATATCTCAAAGAAATGAGGTGTTATTTTCATAGAATAGAAAACCTTGTAGGTAAATGCTAAACATGTCCTTTTCTGGATATGCTATCAAACCACGTCTGCAGCTATAATGAGAGGGGTAATCCGTATCAGGGACGGGCTTAACCCTTTCACACATGTATGTATACAAGCGGACAACTTTGAACTAATCTATGTATACAAAACAAGAACAGCGAGCAACCTTGAACTAATGTATGTATACAAAACCACTACATAGGGAAACCCTGAGCTAATGTATATATACAAAACAATATCAGCGGACAACCTTGGACTTATTTATGTATACAAAACGAGTACAACGAGCAACCTTGAGCTAATATATTTATACAAAACAACTACAACGGGAAACCTTGAACTAATGTATGTATACACAACAAGTACAGCGGGCAACCTTGAGCTTAATGTAAACAGAGAGGGTAACCTTGAAATAATGTATTTATACATAACATAACTACTACTGCAGAAAACCTTCAACAAATGTATGTATACAAAACAACTACAGTAGACATCATTGAACTAATGTATGTATGCAAAACAAATACAGAGGGTAACCTTGAACAGTATGTATACAAAACAACTACAGCAGACATCATTGAACTGATGTATGTATACAAAACAAATACAGAGGGTAACCTTGAACTAATGTATGTATACAAAATAACTACAGCATGCATCCTTAAACCAATGTACGTATACAAAACAACTCCAGAAGACAACCTTGAACTAATATATGTATACAAAACAACTACAGCAGACAACGTTGAACTAATGTTTTATACAAAACAACTACAGCAGACATCATTGAACTAATGTATGTATACAAAAAAAATACAGAGGGTAACCTTGAACTAATGTATGTATACAAAATAACTACAGCAGACAACCTTGAACTAATATATGTATACAAAACAACTACAGCAGACAACGTTGAACTAATGTTTTATACAAAACAACTACATCAGACATCATTGAACTAATGTATGTATACAAAAAAAATACAGAGGGTAACCTTGAACTAATGTATGTATACAAAATAACTACAGCAGACAACCTTGAACTAATATATGTATACAAAACAACTACAGCAGACAACGTTGAACTAATGTTTTATACAAAACAACTACATCAGACATCATTGAACTAATGTATGTATACACAACAAATACAGAGGGTAACTTTCAACTAATGTATGTATACAAAATAACTACAACTGGCAAACTTGAACTAATGTATGTATAAAAACAACTAGGGCAGACAACCGTTAACTAATGTATGTATACAAACAACTACAGCAGACAACCTTTATTTAATGTATGAATACAAAACAACCACAGCAGGCAACATTGAACTAATGTATGTATACAGACAAGTACAACGTGCAACCTTGAAATACTTTATTTATACACAACAACTACTGCAGACAACATTGAACAAATTGATGTATACAAAACAACTATTGCAGACAGCCTTGAAATAATGTATTCATACAAAACGACTACTGCAGACAACCTTGAACTAATGTATGTATACAAAACAACTATTGCAGACAGCCTTGAACTAATGTATGTATACAAAACAACTATTGCAGACAGCCTTGAACTAATGTATGTATACAAAACAACTACAGCAGACAACATTGAACTAATGTGCATATATGTATACAGACAAGTACAACGAGCAACCTTAAATTACTATAGTTATACAACAGCTACAGCAAACAACCTTGAACTAATGTATCTATACAAACAACTTCAGCGGTCAGCATTGAACTAATGTATGTATACAAAACAAATACAGCAGACAACCTTAAATGAATGAATTTATACAACACAAATACAGCAGACATCATTGACCTAATGTATGTATACAAAACAACTACAAAAGGTAATCTTGAACTAATGTATGTATACAAAACAACTAGAAAAGGTAGCCTTGAACTGATGTATGTATATAAAGCAACTACAGCAGACAACCTTGAAGTAATGTATGTATACAAAACAACTACAAAGGGCAACCTTGAGCTAATGTATGTATATAAAACAACTACAGCAAACAACCTTTAACTAATGTATGTATGCAAACAATTACAGCATACAATATTGAACTGATGTATGTATACAAAACTCCTACAGCAGACAACCTTGAACTAATGTATGTATACAAAACAGCTACAGTAGACAACAATGAACTAATGTATGTATACAAAACAGCTACAGTAGACAACAATGAACTAATGTATGTATACAAAACAACTACAGCAGGCAACCTTGAGCTAATGTATGTATACAAAACAACTACAGCATGCATCCTTAAACTAAAGTATATATATAAAACAACTACAGCAAACAATCTTGAACTAATGTATGTATACAATACAACTACAGCGGATAGCCTTGAACTAATGTATGTATACAAAACAACTATAGTGGATATCTTTGAACTAATGTATGTATACAAACAACTACAGCGAGCATCATTGAACTAATGTATTTATACAAAACAACTACTGCAGAGAACCTTGAACTAATGTATTCATACACAACAACTACTGCAGAGAACCTTGAACTAATGTATGTATACAAAACAACTAAAGCAGACAACATTAAACTAATGGATGTATACAGACAAGTACAATGGGCAACCTGGAACTACTATATTTATAAAAAACGACTACAGCCAACAACCTTGAACTAATGTATGTATACAATACAACTACAGCGGGCAGCCTTGAACTGATGTATGTATACAAAACTACTACAGCAGACAACATTGAACTAATGTATGTATACAAACAACTACAGCGGGCAGCCTTGAACTGATGTATGTATACAAAACTACTACAGCCGACAACCTTGAACTAATGTATGTATACAAACAACTACAGCAGACAACCTTGAACTAATGTATGTATACAAACAACTACAGCGGGCAGCCTTGAACTGATGTATGTATACAAAACTACTACAGCAGACAACCTTGAACTAATGTATGTATACAAAACTACTACACCAGACAACCTTGAACTAATGTATGTATACAAAACAGCTACAGTAGACAACAATGAACTAATATATGTATACACAATAACTACAGCAGGCAACCTTGAACTAATGTATGTATACAAAACAACTAAACTAGACAACGTTGAACCCGTTACCACATACATATTGAAACTCTCTACAAACAATAGGTAATTAATGAAGAATATTAAAAACAATGTTCACTAATAATGTTCTTACGTGTAGTTTGTGCATCGACATGATTAGACTACACTAACGTTGAGGCTGATCTTGGTCTACTTTGTTCCGTAATTGAATTTAAAGTATTTCGGTAATTATGGTATACGTAAATGTTGTTAAACCCCTTAACTGCTGGAACATAAGCCTATTTCTCAGTTTATCATGCTGTTTTCAAAAGTTACTTGCTACAGATACGTTTAAATGCGTCTATATTTTTGAATGAGCGAAGAATAATGTGAAGCCTTTGAATAAGAAGTTACACCCGTGTCCTTTTTACATGAAAGTCCTTTTTAAGCATTTTATTTATACAGAATGAATGACCGAAATCGAACCTCATTATTTCCGATGCTTGACAAAATTCATAGTGACAAGCGTTATTCTTAACCCATCGATTGGGTAAATAGCATATGCGGGAGAATAGCCATTCGTCTGGGAAGAATAGTGTTTAGTACCTGGTGCGGGAATTTCGGGAAACACTCGTTATGTGAACTTGCTGTCGTGATATAACTGATATGCCTTTGAAACAGGCACTACATACCAATTCATCAATCTAAATGAAGGCGAACAATGAAGGTTTTGATATGACCGTGGCGTATACATCTATTCGTTTAGGATGCAGGGAAGTAAATGCAAAGAAAACGCCACTATTCGCCTGATGAGGTGTACATGTATAAACTATGTACATGTACGCGGAAGCATGAAACAGGAGTAAGAGATAATTTAGGGGATCTTTAGATGGATTTAAAAAAAAAATCCCCAATATGATGAATTGGCAAAAGAATGTTCCGCCGATTTCGCAAACCGAATCTTTTGACATATAATAATTTCCCCCTTTTTGAAAGATGAAACATAATGCAGTTGAGCCGAACTGCACACGAAAACTACCCTTTGTTTGTTTGTATAGTTTTTTTCGCTGCTCTAACATAAAATAAGTTATGTCATGGCATCTTATGGCTTAAATACCAGTACTATTGGTCCATTTATCATTTATTTAACACTAGCCAGTCAGTCGTAATTTTACCACCAAAACTGAGCGCCAAACAAGGAAATTCGTATGACTTGGTCGGGGTCGAACATGTGATCTCCCGTACCCGTTGTGGACGCTTCACTACATCACCTCCGATGCGATATACTACCAAGATTTGAAGTATTTCGGGACATCGTGAATCGAACCTGCGAACTCCCGCGCCCGTGGCGCACGCTTCACCACTTCATCACCGAGGCGACATCGAGCACTTGGGTGCAGGCTAATCAAAAGGCGTCATTTGATTGGTGGATTCCGTTATCACGTGCCCGAGTACTTAAGTCAATCGTAGTAATGAATGAATGGCCGTATTCTCTATTCGAACTCACAATGGTCCGGCAATACAGTTAATGGCGAGAATATTTTCAAAATATCATGATACCATTATAAATATCAGTAATTTAAGGAAAACATTATATAGCAAAACAACTCGGCCAAAAAGATACTATTTGAAAGTAATCCCAAAAACCTCGTTTAAAGATTTGATAATCATATAATTAGATAGATACATGTATTTATAACGATCATAACATGTTTACTTCCGGATATATTTAAACCAATAAATACCTTTAATAACCAAATAATCTGTATTTAGGATAAATTTAAAAAAAGAATTGACTTCTCAACATTCGTATTATATCTAGGCAAACAGCCTCAATTGTGTAGAGGTAGAGACACGCTGGTATCAAGGTAAATGGACCAATCGTACTGATAACTTACCCAGAAATCTCCGTGATATAACTGAATAATTGTGAAAAGCGGCGTAATTTACACCAAACAAACAAAAACAATCTAATCAGCTTGAGATCAAATTGAGTACATTCAATTAATGATATCATTGGTTCTTGTATGTTTAAAATGTTCAAAGCTGAGACGGGCAATCGTAGTAATGCTTCGCTGTTTTCTTTATAAACAATTAAATACAAATGAATAACGAAGATGAAAATAGATAAAAATGAGTTAAGTATAAATCGAGGTATTACTCGAAGTAATTTATGGGTCCCTTCCGACCTCGAATTATTGCAATAGCACTTAGCCTTTTGCAGCAGACGACTTTTGAAAACAGTCTGGCAAAATGAACAATTGCTTATGATGAGCAATTTCGTCTTTTGACACAATGTTTTTAGTTTTATTCAATAGTAATAGTTTCATTTAAGAGAGCGTTTTGTGTATTTTCCTACTATGGGTTTTCAAATTCGTCTGTTGCAGATTTGTTAAAAAAGGGAAAGGGTTAAATGTTTTGTATATGATGACTCAAATCCTTACCTCTTCCTTGTTTCAACATCAGTGTGAAGTTCAATATCTATATGGATAATATAAAAACCTGTGTATCAGATCGTGATCGTTGAGTTCGTCCGTAGGAAAACGTACACGCTGGAATTTCTTAACAATGTAAGTTCAGATTAAGCTGCACATATGCTTCGTCGTTTTATAATCTAGACAGGAGGTTCTTACATGCTGAGGTAAATATTATTTAAAAACTGAAGATCTGGACTGTTATTAGTGTTTAAATTTAGAGTGGTAGGGGTTCCTGTATTAATCTTTCAATGGAAAAAAATAAATATTACATTATACGATCGATGTAAAATTATGATGTTCCACGTGAATGTAACTAACAATATATCTTGTGAAAACAGTAGCTGTGTTTATAGCGCTTACATGGCGCGAATTTTATGTAAAGTTTGAATTGTTTATTGACGGATAAGTGGACTTGGCGTTCTCCTCTGCTTTCATACAGTCATGTAGTAATACATGTATATCTACGAATGGTGTTTTAAGCTGCTTTCAAAAGTTTAGTTATGTCATGGCTAATGGTGTTTTACTCTGCTTTCCACAATTTATATTTATATCACGTTGAATAATAATTTACTCTGTTTAAAACTCTGCTTTCCCCAATTTTATATTTATATCATGTTGAATAATAATTTACTCTGTTTAAAACAAATTAAAAATGATGTCATGGCTAATGGTGTTTTACTCTGCTTTCCACAATTTTAAAATTATATCACGGCGAATAATAATTTACTCTGTTTAAAACAGATTAAAAATAATGTCATGCCTAATGGTGTTTAACTCAGACAGATTTAAGTTATATCATAGAGAATTGTGTTTTACTCTGCTTTCAACAATTTTAAACTATATCACGGCGAATTTATAATAGTTTAACTCTGTTTTTAACAGTTGAACATTTATATCACGGCGACAGGTGTTTTGCTCTTCTTCAAACAGATTACAAGTTATATCACGGCTAATAGTGTTTTAAACTGTTTTTCAACTGTTTTATAATTACATCATTGTACATTTAGTTTTACTGTTTTTTTCAACAGATTTATAGTTATATCTCGGCAAATGTTCTTTTACTCTGAATCAAACAATGTTATTGTTATATCACCGAATTAATCAAAACATAACTTGGTTGAATACAAGCATACCTTCGGTCATCATTGGATTGATGAACATTGCTGCACCACCTGTAGGTACCTCGCCATTCATAGTTAGATCTGTAATACAAATTACATCAACAACATATATCAACATCTGCAGCAGCATTGCACTAATAGTGTTACTACTACTGCTACTACTACTACTTCTACTACTACTATATGCTACCACTATTTTGACTAAAACAGCTTTAACTATTTACGACTATTTTTACTTCTGAAAATAATATAATGATGATAATAATAACAACAATATAATAAGTTTAATGTTGATGTTGAATCCAATGCATATACTTATATTACTACTTTTATTAGTATTACTAGTATAACTACTACTACTACTACTACTACTACAACTACTACTACTACTACTACTACTACTACTACTACTACTACTACTACTACTACTACTACTACTACTACTACTGTTACTACTACTACTACTTCTTCTACTTCTACTACTACAACTTCCACTAATACTACTACTACTACTTCTACTTATACTATTATTACTACTACTACTACTACTCCTACTACTACTACTACTACTACTACTACTACTACTACTACTACTACTACTACTGCTACTACTACTACTACTACTACTACTACTACTACTACGACTATTACTACTACTACTACTAATTCTACTACTACTACTATTACTACTACTTCTACTTCTACTATTCATGCTACAACTATTTTGACTGAAACAGCTACAACAATAATAATAATAAAGAACTACTACTACTACTATTTCTTCTAATTATACTACTACAACTTCCACTACTACTAGTACTACTACTACTACTACTACTACTACTACTACTACTACTACTACTACTACTACTACTACTACTACTACAACTACTACTACTACTACTACTACTACTACTACTTCTACTACTATTTTATAATACAACCAAAACTACTTCTACTACTTCTATGAATAATAATTTTATCATTAATGATATTAATATCACTAATGGTAATTTCGACTATTATAATCGTATCATTATAGTCTTTTAAAAATATTACATATTAATAATTGTTGTTCAGTTTAATGATAAAAGTATCCACACGTGCTCCACTTAAGAGCATTAATAAACAATATACTATTTAAAATTTAAACATACGTTTATTTAACCTAACTAAAAGTCTTACCGTATCGAAACTTATCTCTAGACGGATTCGTTTCCCTATACGAAATATATTCTTTTGTTAAACAGAAACTGGACTTATTAGAAAAAGGAGCTGGCACGATAGGGACATACATGAATTCAAATACTGTAATTGAATTATTTAAAACAGTTGTAAAAAGGGTGACACAACTATTCCTTCAGTGACGTATTTCATTATCAGACAGGTGTCAGGTTATATGTCCCATTCAAAACGTAGACGAGTTCACTTTTAATTGAAGCATCTGATCACCCATGAAATTTGTAAAACATTGTTCTTATAGATAGTGATAACATCTTAAGCGAGAAAAAAAATATTTAACTTACTAGAGTAACATCACGTCGGCCAGTTCACCTATAGCGAGTTCCAAGGGTACTTCAGTTACATCACGTCGGTCAGTTCACCTAACGTGTGTACCAAGGGTACTTCAGTTACATCACGTCGGTCAGTTCACCTAACGTGTGTACCAAGGGTACGTCGGTAACATCACGTCGGTCAGTTCACCTAACGTGTGTACCAAGGGTACTTCTGTAACATCACGTCGGCCAGTTCACCTAACGTGTGTACCAAGGGTACTTCAGTAACATCACGTCGGCCAGTTCACCTAACGTGTGTACCAAGGGTACTTCAGTTACATCACGTCGGTCAGTTCACCTAACGTGTGTACCAAGGGTACTTCAGTTACATCACGTCGGAAAGTTCACCTAACGAGTGTACCAAGGGTACTTCAGTTACATCACGGCGGTCAGTTCACCTAACGTGTGTACCAAGGGAACTTCAGTTACATCACGTCGGTCAGTTCACCTAACGTGTGTACCAAGGGTACTTCAGTTACATCACGTCGGTCAGTTCACCTAACGTGTGTACCAAGGGTACTTCAGTTACATCACGTCGGTCAGTTCACCTAACGAGTGTACAAAGGGTACTTCAGTTACATCACGTCGGTCAGTTCACCAAACGTGTGTACAAAGGGTGCTTCAGTTACATCACGTCGGTCAGTTCACCTAACGTGTGTTCCAAGGGTACTTTAGTTACATCACGTCGGTCAGTTCACCTAACGTGTGTACCAAGGGTACTTTGGTAACATCACGTCGGTCAGTTCACCAAACGTGTGTACCAAGGATACTTCAGTTACATCATGTCGGTCAGTTCACCTAACGAGTGTACCAAGGGTAACTCAGTTTCATAACGTCGGCCAATTCACCTAACGTGTGTTCCAATGGTACTTCAGTTACATCACGTCGGCCAGTTCACCTAACGAGTGTACCAAGTGTACTTCAGTTACATCACGTCGGTCAGTTCACCTATAGCGAGTTCCTAGGGTACTTCAGTTACATCACGTCGGTCAGTTCACCTAACGAGATTACCAAGGATACTTCAGTTACATCACGTCGGCTAGTTCACCTAACGTGTGTACCACGTGTACTTCAGTAACATCACGTCGGCCAGTTCACCTATAGCGAGTTCCAAGGGTACTTCAGTTACATCACGTCGGCCAGTTCACCTAACGTATGTACCAAGGGTACTTCAGTTACATCACGTCGGTCAGTTCACCTAACGTGTGTACCAACGGTACTTCGGTAAAATCACGTCGGTCAGTTCACCTAACGTGTGTACCAAGGGTATTTCGGTAACATCACGTCGGCAGTTCACCTAACGTGTGTACCAAGGGTACTTCAGTAACATCACATCGGCCAGTTCACCTTACGTGTGTACCAAGGGTACTTCAGTTACATCACGTAAGTCAGTTCACCTAACGACTGTACTAAGGGTACTTCAGTTTCATAACGTCAGCCAATTCACCTAACGTGAGTTCCAATGGTACTTCAGTTACATCACGTCGGCAAGTTCACCTAACGTGTGTTTCAATGGTACCTCAGTTACATCACGTCGGCTAGTTCACCTAACGAGTGTCCCAATGGTACTTCAGTTACATCACGTTGGTCAGTTCATATAAAGAAAGTTCCAAGGTTAATTCAGTTACATCACGTCGGCCAGTTCACATAACGCAAGTTCCAAGAGCACTTCATTTACATCACGTCGGCAGGTTCACCTAACGTGTGCTTTAAGGGTACTTCAGTAACATCACGTCGACCAGTTAAGCTAACGTGTGTTTCAAGTATACTTCAGTTACATCAAGTCGGCCAGTTTACCTAACGTGTTTTTCAAGGAAACTTCAGTTACATCACGTCGGCCAGTTCACCACACGTGTGTTCCAAGGGTACTTCTGTTACATCTGTTCAGCCAGTTCAGCTAACGTGTGTTCCAAGGGTACTTCTGTTGCATGACGTCGGCCAGTTCACCTCACGTGTGTTCCAAGTGTACTTCAGTTACATTACGTCGGCCAGTTCACCTAACGTGTGTACCAAGGGTACTTCAGTTATATCAGGTTGGCCAGGTTACCTAACATGTGTACCAATGTTACTTCAGTTACATCAAGTCGGCCAATTTACCTCACATGTGTTCCAAGGGTACTTCAGTTACATCACGTCGGCCAGTTCACATAACGAGTGTACCAATTGTACTTCAGTTACATCACGTCGGCCAGTTTACCTAACATGTGTACCAATGTTACTTCAGTTACATCAAGTCGGCCAATTTACCTCACATGTGTTCCAAGGGTACTTCAGTTACATCACGTCGGCCAGTTCACCTAACGAGTGTACCAAGTGTACTTCAGTTACATCACGGCGGCCAGTTCACCCAACGTGTGCACCAAGGGTACTTCAGTTACATCACGTGGGCAAGTTCATATAACGTGTGTTCCAAGAGTACTTCAGTTCACCTTACGTGTGTTTCGAGGGTACTTCAGTTACATCACGTCGGTCAGTTCACCTAACGTGTGTACAAGGGTACTTCTGTTACATCATATCGGCCAGTTCACCTAACGTGTGTTCCAAGGGTACTTCAGTCACATAACGTTTGCCAGCTCAGCTAACGCAAGTTCCAAGGATACTTCAGTTACATCACGTAGGCCAGTTCACCTAACGTATGATAAAAAGGGTATTTCAGTTACATCACGTCGGCCAGTGCACATTATGTGTGTTCTAATTGTACTTCAGTTACATCACGTCGTCCAGTTCATATTACGTGTGCTTCAAGGGTACTTCAGTTACATCACGCCGGTCAATTTACCTAACGTGTGTTCCAAGAATATTTCAGTTACATCACGTCGGCCAGTTCACCTAACGTGTGTTTCAAGGGTACTTCGGTAACATCACGTCGGTCATTTCACCTAACGTGTGTACCAATTGTACTTCAGTTACATCACGTCGGTCAGTTCACCTAACGTGTGTACCAAGGGTACTTCAGTTACATCACGTCGGACAGTTCACCTAACGTGTGTACCAAGGGTACTTCAGTAACATCACGTCGGCTAGTTCACCTAACGTGTGTACCAAGGGTACTTCAGTTACATCACGTCGGTCAGTTCACCTAACGAGTGTACCAAGGGTACTTCAGTTACATCACGTCGGTCAGTTCACCTAACGTGTGTACCAAGGTACTTCAGTTTCATCACGTCGGCTAGTTCACCTAACCTGTGTACTAAAAGTACTTCAGTTTCATCACGTCTGTCAGTTCACCTAACGTAGGTACCAAAGGTACTTCAGTTTCATCACGTCGGCCAGTTCACCTCACGTGTGTACTAAGGGTACTTCAGTTTCATCAGGTCGGCCAGTTCACGTAACGTGTGTTTCGAGACTTTCTCGTACCAATAGTCCACAGAAAAATCCTTCCTTCCTTACAATATAGACTTTAAAGACGACGGCGCTAGTAATAATGACTTGTGTCAGTCACCGGTAAGAATGAATAGCTGAGCGGGGGTCTGGAGCACATTACCTATGGATTTATAGATTGTTAGACAGTGTGGTTACTGACTGAGCCATCGGGGCTCTACTTGTGTCATTAGGACCTTAACGTACACGATTACGAGTTTCCCGTTTTTCATAACTTGGATCACTGTGTTAAAGAAATTACTTTGATATCTTAAATGAGGAATCTAACTCTTTGTATAACGAAGTTGTGCTAGTGACGATAACTGTGAGAAAACACAATACTTCCACGGTTCTTGAAATGTCTGTGTGTTAGATAATCGGGACGTAACGGGTGCGAATTGTCTGCACATATTTCATAAATGTGCGTTTGATTACGGGTTTATGAGCCTGAGACACATGGCACAGGGGTAAAGGAACGCATATTCAAATACCATTTGGTCAATTTGTGTACATGTATTTTCCAAGTTTTCTGTTGCAGATCTGTTGTTTTTAGAAAAGGCTTCAAGTTTATTAAAAGGCATTATAACAGAAACATTTTTCTAACAACATTGTGACACAGGGATAAATTGATCACAATGAGCAATTTTCCCATTTGTCACAACGTCTTCAACCTTAGTCGATAGTTGCTCTTTAAATGACCAGGGGTACTATCGCAGTATTTCAGTAGCTAATACCCTATATCAAATATTGCCTACTTTAATTAATTCTGGACTTTATAATTGGGCAGAGGAAAACAATAAAATAGACCAGTGACAAGCTGGTTTTCGTCGATTGTTTTCAATCAATAATACAAAAATATCTAACACAGAAAGGTTGGAGATTCTACTGTCTTTATGTTGGTTTTCAAAAAGCGTTTGACAACATTAATCATGCTTAATTGTTTCACATACTTGAGAAAATAGAATAAAAGGGTAAATTCTCACGCGTCTTAAAATCGATGTAATGCAATTTGAATTCATGTATGAAATTAGATAAGTATTCTGAAAATCAAATCTTTAAAAACAAGAACTGCTGCTGTAATAGCACGGATTATCTCCCTTGTAACACAGGTTACCCGACAAGGGGACGTATCGAGTAAAACAGTCTTTATTCTATTTATTAACAAATTGTCTCTCTTGCTTTGACAGCCTTGTGGTTCCGGAATCTTTATTACGGAAGACATACCGGACATTATTTGTCTCATGCTTGCAGAAGACATCGCTAAATGTGCTGAAACGGTAATTAAATTAAAGTACCAACTTATTATTATTGAAACTTTATGTAAATACACTGAAATGGAAGTCTATTTAAATAAAACTGAGATTATTGTTTTTAGAAATGGAGGTAATTTATTAATGTTTCTAAGTATAAATATATGTGTGTTCATTTTACATCGACATTGTCTTGGTCATCTATCCATGAAAAACTTGCCATTCAAGCCCCCAAGCTATTTTAACTACAGTATTAAACAGTATGAAAACCCATTTCCAACTAATGAGTATTTTAAACTAGTTGATTCAATAATAAAAGCAAAACAATATCTCTTCCAAGGTATGGGGCTATTGTTATTCCAGTACTATATAAACTTTGTAAAAGAATCCTAGGTGTAAATCGGATGACCAAAAACTATGTTGTCTTAGGCGAATTTGGAAGGTTACCTATTTGTATTTCATATATGACTAACTGTATAAAATAACGGTGTAAGCTTTTATATATATCCGACTCAATCCTAAGCAATGCTATAAATGTTGAAAGGTCATGAAGACAATGGCAGAAAAGATTGGGAGTCAAAAGTCAAATAATTAATTTTTATATACGGATTTGGATTTGCTTGGATGTCACAAGAAATTAGTAACGTTCCACATGTTGTCAATTTATTTTAGCAGAGATTAATTGATAATTGTTCGCAGGATTGGCATGATGATATCAACTTACCTAGTCGATGTAACCACTATAAGAAATTTTAATCATCGCTTCATGTTGACAAAAAACTTATTATTAGATCTATTATATAAATATAAAAGAGCCTTTTCTAATTTTAGATGTTTTAACCGTAGGTTCGATATTGCAATTGGTAGACATACCAACATTACCATAGAAAGAAGAATATGCGTTTATTTGCAGTCAATTACCAACAAAGAGGTAATTGACTATGAATATCATGCTTTCTTCCATTGTCTAAAATTTCCCTTGTGCGTGCGAAAGTTGGTATAAAAAGGGGAACATCTTCGGACGGCTCTTATTTTCTTTTGAGCTCTGATTCCTCGACGACTCTAAAGAATATTTGTATTTTTGTATATCATGTCCTTTATATAAATTTGAATATTCATAAATATAACACAATAGGGGACACAGCATGTATTATGAATGTATACAAAACATTTTGTGCCGAAGGCACATGATTATAGCATCCCGTCATGTTTCTATTGTTTCGGCAATATAACATAACATAACATAACATAATATTTATTGGCGTTAAACATTAACAATATTTATAGCCATACAAATTTATACAAAGTGGTAATGACATGAATTCTTTACCAGAAGAACAAATAAACATATTTTATATCATAGGGTACACGTATATCTATATTACAATATCTTTTTCATCGAATCTCTTTGCTTAAAAGACAGATAAATAAATCTAGAAAACCTGTTAATTTCTGTTATTGAGTTTGATGACATTAATGTATTAAATTTGTGTATAGAAGGCCATTTACAATAATATGATTTAAGCAATGTATGTCTTAATTCTATATACTTGGTACAAACAAGTAGAAAATTATAAAGATCTTCTATCATACCCATATTACACTGTGTACATGTGTGTTGTTGTCTATCTATATTGGTATACCTGCCAGTTTCTATGGCAAGATTGTTAGGATATAACCTGAATTTAGCTACAGTAGTTTGATATTTTGAATCTAGATTGTTGGTTAAATACATTTCTATTTCAAAATTGTGCTTAAATAAACTATAGTGAGATAATCTTGGGGAGTTATTTATATTGCTGTATCAAGATTGTTTAAAAATATCCAGTATTCTCTGTTTGATATATAAGTATTTGATACTATGTGGGTTTTGTAACATCCACAGATTTCCCAGACCAATGTGTTGTAATATGGATTTAACGTGATGCGCCCAGTTTAAACCACTATATGTTAAACCATTGTTTGCATCATCCTTTAACATATTATAGATATTGATTATCAAAGTATTGGTTGACTTCAAAACAGGCTAATAATCAGCGCTGGGCTATGATGAAAAACATCCGGGGTAGCGTTGACATGTTCTTTTAGCCTAGAGTGCTCCAACAGAATGTTGTCATGCTTACTAAGATGACTGGGAGACACTTAAAATCCCATCGTTTAAAAAAAAAAAAAAAGCACACATATACTGCACCGACAGAATGTTGTCAAGGTTACTAAGGGAAACACACCAAAACCAATCGGTCGAAAAAATGGCATAATGCTTAAAATTTACTGCATTGCACACTTTCAGATGCCTCGGCACCTGAAGTTTTCTACGTTGTCTTGTTGCAAATTTGTTTCTTCCGTTTATTGCCATTATTCAACATGTTGAATATACTGGCAAGTATACATGGTAACTCTTACTCTCAATTTCGCCACTGAAAATTATTAAACTAACTGAAATGTTAACATAAAACATAATGAAACATTTCTTCATTTGCCACAATGTTATCAACTCAATTATTCAACTTAACTTATAGATAACAATTGAAAATAATTTTCTGCATATTATTTCAAAGTCGTCTGCTGCATATTGTTTTATGTGGGAAATTGATATGAGCTTTCAAAAGTATTTATTTTATATCACGGCGTTTACTGCTAAAATAATAGCTATACCGGTATAACTAATATAAGCCTGTCAATGGAGGCTTTCGATCGTTTTTATTTTTATATCACGGCGTTTACTGCTTAAATACTAGCTATACCGGTATAACTAATATAAGCCTGTCAGTCAATGGAGGCTTTCGATCGTTTTTATTTTATATCACGACGTTTACTGCCTTAATACTAGCTTCACCGGTATAACTAATATAAGCTTGTCAATGGAGTCTTTCAATAGTGCTTTCAATAACATATATTTCAAATCACGGCGTTTACTGTCTTATCCTAGCTATACCGGTATAACTAATATAAGCTTGTCAATGGAGGCTTTCAATAGTCCTTTCAATAATGTGTATTTTATATCACGGCGTTTACTGCCTTATACTAGCTATACCGGTATGACCAATATAAGCATGTCAGTAGAGGCTTTCAATAATATTTATCTTATATCACGGCGTTTACTGCCTTATAAGAGCTATACAGGTATTACTAATATAAGCGTGGCAAAGAAGGTGACACGAATATGAGACTGACACGACTGACATGTTTTTAAGGCGTTATTCCTGTATTTGTATTCATTACCGGTCAATATAATAGCCTTGAATGGCGAAAAGGGATCTTCTTGAACCTCCGTAACATGATAACATATACGGTTATAATGGGGGAAACTTGAAGGACTACATTTCTAGTTTTATTTGTCAAGAGGACATTTATGTGGGAAAGTGTTAAATGATATTATCTGTATACATTTTTCTCAAACAAAATGTTTTAAGGACAGTGCAAGCATAATTATTTAATGTATGAATAGTGATAAAAGTACTGTGGTAAATGGTAAAATAATGGCTATGGTCAATTCTCCGTTTTCCACAAGTCATGGTCCTTTCTAGCTGATCCATCCGAATCCCTTAAATGACAGTAAAAACACCTGAAAAGGATTACTATCTTCAAGTAAATTCAGCAGTTTCAGCTACATGCCTAAAGTTAAATAATTAATTGGGATTGACAACTTGTATATTCTGTAATATATTGTTTTTCTTTTGAGCATGCCTGTTCTGTGATTATTTAAATATTCTGTATGAAAGACGGCGCATTTTGAAAACCTTGTGGGAAATTCCTGATTGCTTATTATTGCTTGAAGTCTTAACAATGAAGAAATGTCTATGAATGTTGTTTTAACCCGTTTTCACATACAGACGTTTTATGACACCTCTGCAGCAGACGACTTTTGAAAACATAAATGAGCAATATCTCAATTTGCCACAATGTTGTCAACTCTATAATTTAACTAAATTTATAAATTAAAGAAATAATATATTTGTTCTGCATGTTATTTCAAAGTCGTCTGCTGCAAATATGTTTTATATATGAAAGGGATGATACGCTCTCAATAGTATTTAGTTTATATCACTGCGTTTACTGCGTTAATACTAGCTCTGCCAGTATTACTAATATAAGCGTGTCAAAGGAATGAATGTATATTGTTTTATGGCGCATCGACAGACAGCTAAGGTCATTTAGCGCGCAATTAAATTTAATTATTCATGAATCCTGGGTAAACAAACCAGTACTAGGCTAGAAAATGTGCCTTGCCCAAGGGCACTCCACCATAACCGTAGTGCCGCGACTGGGGATCGAACCCGAGACACCCGGTTTCGAAATCTCCGACACTAACCACTCGACCACAGCGGATTCGTGTCAAAGGAGACGACACAAATATGAGAGGGGTTAAAATAAACACAACTTACTGTTTGTAAAGCATTATTTCTGTAATCTTATTCAATACCGTTCTATAAATGAACCGTGTATGGCGAAAAGGGGCCCTTGTTGAACCCCCGTAACATGATAACATAAACGGGTAATATAGGGAAACCCGAAGGGTTACAATTCTAGTTTTGAAAATTTTAATATATGATACGTGTATGTCGAAATGGGGACATTATTGAACCCCCGTAACATGATAACATAAAGGGTTTATATAGGGAACCCCGAAGGGTTACAATTCTAGTTGTGTATATTTCAATATATGAGACATGTATGTCATTATTGAACCTTAGAGAATGACATAAATGGTTATGATGGGGAAACTTATTTCGAGCACATTTCTGCTTATAAACGGTTATAAAGAACTAGTTGCAGCATGAATTTCCAATGACGTCTAATAATAAACACATTAAATGTATGTTATTTTACTTCATTTTGTTCATTCATGATTACAAAAAAATGTGTGTAGAGCCGAAAAACAATTATTTTCTGATAGTGTTGTATACTTTAATCGTTATTGTAACAAGTTATTTCACTGGTCGCTTTAACTGAAATGGCCAATCACAGCTCTCCTTAAAATATTTGTTTAACTAAGGTTGCAGGCCTATGTCAGATCTTTCAAATTGCACCCGTATTGTCATGATTTTAAAGTATGTTGCTCGTTAATCGATCGTTTGCGGATAAAATCCTTTCGAAAAGTGTTTAGGCTAACCATTTAGCTACATGCTGACATACAGCGATTTATTCAATCGTTGTTTCGTATTTTTTGTCAGGCCAAAATGCAAACACAACTATGGCTGACGAGGAAGTAGGAACCCTTGTCTACATATATAATACATTTTTCATTTTTCATTTTTGTATTACATGTAGCGTGCTAGAAGCCTATGTTTTAAACCAAACACTTCATCATAATTTACTATCCAATATTACTATCCAATGGTACCAGTTTAAACAGCCCTGTCCTTGAATGCTGATTCCAACTTTACGGCTGACGTATTTCTATTGCACATTGAACTTTAACCTTAGTATGCTTGTAAACTGAACTATTTATCTGATACAGATAATCCAAATGCACGTACGATTGTCGGCTAGGTTGAAGTTAATTGGAAATTGATTAATACTCAGCGAAATGTTCTACTTAACGAAGTGAATAGCTAACAAAAACGTTATAATGATTATTTTATAACATATAAAAAGATATGTAATTACAGCATTATATAATGTCAACAGTTACAGTTTTCAGAATATGTTCCGATTTCTGTTTCAGATCGATAGCATGCATTTGTGATCAACAATAACCTATTTGCTAAGTCATTGCAAAACATTCATATTATATGAGGGTCTCAATTAACCCTGTTCATTGAATGAATCATTTCTAGCACGTGCCACTTAGCAGCATTATGAATCGGTCTAATTTGCCAGGATCTTACAAAACACTCCATGGCTCGTTGTTTTTCATTTTCTTGTTTGAACATCCATCCTAGCATGTTTAAGGCTGTTTCCTTATGTCCAAGGTTTAAGTCTGTGTTTATAACGTGAAATAAATTGTTGATAGCATCTACTTTACAGACGAGGTTGTTTGTTTTCGAGTACAGCACATACTGTAGGAAGTACAGATAAACTCTGGAATCAACAACCATCCAGTCAAACCATAATTCGTTCTTTTCATCACTAGAACCAGGCGGTGTATACACCGAACGATACATCTCGTAGTGTAAAGGTAAAGGTACAATGCTGGCCTGATAAGGTAGAAAGGTTAAACAACCAGCTGTATACATTTTCGCAAATTCTATGTATGGAATGTCTTGTACAAGTTCAATAAATTCCATATTCAAATATCTCAACCTCGATAGACTGCAGGAACAGACTGATATAACATGTGATTTCAAAGACGTTTCGCATTTAAGCAGAAACTCTTCACAGGAATCATATCGGTCAATCTGCAAACAGTAGGATGCGACTATCAAATACGCAGCGATAACGTCAACGTCTTTACTTTCCGCTATGTTATACATAAAAGAATCAAACAACCTCTTCAGTACATCCGCGTCACTGATAGTCAGCATTATACTCGCTACACATTGTGCTATTTGTAGGCATAAGTGAGGATACAAGTAGCGTTTTGCTTGTCTTGATTCTTTATCAGAATGATAATCAAAGCGCTCCGTGTTTAGGCAATATGTTTGCATTGGTTGTAATTCTGAGTATAAGTGAAAAGCTGATATACACATCTTAGGAAAGCGAAGAAACCTACGTAAATCACAATAGATTGCTATGTACCGAGTAAATGCTTGTTTAGCTACTTTGATATGTTTCGATCTGAAAACACTTGGTCCACATCCAAACATCACATCGTTTAGCACCTTCCCAATGTCATCACATGTCAATGACCATAGAAATTGACACCATTGTTCTACCATATCCGTTAGGACAACCTTTACCAGTCGTACAGTACTGGGACAAAGCCTGTCAAACATGTTTTCTTTCGGTATGAAGTAATTTGGACAGTTATGCTTTTTAACCCAGTGTAACAGCAGTTTAATACAAAAAAACGTGCATTTTAAAAGGTTTCTACGGGTCCAGAAATCACAGGGTGTTTTTTCAACTGCATATAACACACATGTTTTACAATGATACGACGAGATCGATTCAGGTACACGTTTGTGTATGATATCTTTCTTGATTATCTTAAGTAAAATGTAGCATTTGTGCTGCGTAGAGTTAAGACTAGCCATGAGTTCACGTTCCTGGAGGGAGAATGACAGCCTCCATTCGATCGGACCATTTATACTAGATGGATGATTTTTCCTTACAAAGAAACACCCAGATTTTTTCAGCATATGTAGTTGTGTGTCATTTAACCGATTACATCCGATAACCCTTCTTAGCCAACATTTAGCAAAACTTGGTATGTGCTGACATCGGAATGCTTGAACTTTGTCTAGATCTGACATCCCATCTACACCCGTAGTTGTCACGGCAGGACCATTTATACACTGATGCAGTTCATCAATTTTTTGGACGTTTCTAAAACAGATTCTGCCGTGTGTGTCGGTTTGTATATATTCCTGAATGACAGTGCCTCTTACCATATGTAACTGAGTGACAGTACTAGTGTTAAGGGGTACTTTGTTCGCAACAACTTGTAGTTTAATATACCCAGGTTTAGTGGTTTCATCAGCCACCATGAGGAATGATAGTCCGTCTTGAGGTGCATCAGGAATCCTCTCCACAATTGGTACATCATCACTATACAGTATGTCTCTGTCTGAATGCAGCCCGTTTGTAGTTGTACCCTCGCAGCTACTTCCGAAAACGTAACCTTTAAATCGGAGTTTGGTTTTAAAACAGTTCAATAACATTGTTTCAGTTATTTCCCATACTATTCCGTTTTCTCTGTATCTGTCCCTCATCTTTTCAGAAGCACCGATCCAATCTAGAATGTCATACAGACGGATTGACAAAATGTGGTACTGATCATCCATATTGCAGACCGATGTCACCTGTAAATAGAAACGCCATTATTTGTAGAGAATGTCTAATGTATCAATCGTGACATACACATGATTGTTGAACAGTTTATTTATTGACAAAAATAACATTGGCGTTGTTCCCTGAAATGCTAACACAATCTTAATCTACGTTTTGATAAAATGTATCTGTATTAGATAACATCATATGATACAGTTTGCCTAGCAACAGTTATGACCAAGCTTGTCTTTTGTTTTATTTCTAGTGATCACGTGAAGCTATCGATCCTTATTTTATTTGTTTATTTAATTATAATCTATTTATAATGCAATGTACACATACGCTCATTATACCATTTAAGTGATTGCGTGATCAAGCTGTTACGTGTTGAGAGACATGCCGGCGGATGGGTTGACAAAGGAACAGACAGACGGATTCTTTGTTAAGTTCTACTCCATTCCGATGAACGCGCTTTAGATTTATTCCAACACTTTATGTGTTCATATTGTAATACGTAAATGATGTTTATCGGTCTAATATAATGTTTTCCGTATTGTGTCAATTTACATTCGAAACGATCACCACATATATGCCTATGTTTAGAAACATGTGATGCAAGAAGCTGTATACGGTCGCTTTCACATATTGTATATAAATTGCTTTATACACACTACATTTTATAGTCAGGTGTAGAGGTTAAAGGGCCAGTCACAAAGTCGGAGGATCGACGTTAAGTGCATAGATAAGTCGTTACCAGTAAGCATCTGGGCGACCTGTCATTTTCATAAATTTTAATTACGAAATTTCATTGGAAAAATGTTTTAACTACAAAGTAAAGGTAACATTTTATCAAGGAATATGATAATTTTATATTACAACTAGACTGGACGTGTCTACGTGTTATTACCGAATAAAATGTTTTACCGAATCACCATTAGAAATATGCTTCTGTCAGTGTGTTCATATGATTTAAAGAAACACGCCATGTTCAAGAGAACAATAAATGAATACATAGAGTGACATGTTTCTTTTTAAACCCGGAAGTTAGTAAAGGTAGAACATGTTTATCCTTTTCTTTTTGGATGTAGCACCCACACATACGTTTTATACGGAACAAAAACATAAATGGATTTTTTCGTTAATAGGTAACAGGTGTGAGATTTTTTTTTTTTTCCAATAACCCATGAAGCTTTCTGAAATGAAACTGGCCAAATTCATGGGGGCCGCCATTTTGGGTATGTATAACATGAGACGAAAAACACGGATTGAAAATTATTGTCGTCTTTTTAATCATTTTATTTTCAAATCGATGTTTTGGGTATGTATAAAAAAATACGAAAAACACGGATTGAAAAATATTGCCGTCTTTTTAATCATAATTTTTAAATCGATATTAAGATCATTAAAATGCTATGTTATGTGGGAATTAACATTTGTACGAAATGTTAAAATTAAATGGAACTCTGTAATAAATATGTTTTCCCGTTCGTCAAAAAAACGACAGCATTAGCCTTCTACGCCCGAACCTAAATTTTGACTGTATCGTAGCCAAAGAAGGACGTGACGTCATTTCCGTAACACTTCATCTTGGCGTAACGTCAATGGAGCGACGTCGTTTCCCGCAAAAATAGTGGTATCAACATGCAAGACCCCACATTCCTATACATGAGCTATTGACTCACTCTTTCAAAGTATAATTAATTATCAAACATTGTGGCAAAAACTTTCTCATAAGGAGCTATTATTCTGTTGGCGACAATTTTTTCCTAAATCGTCTCATGCAAAGGCCTCATAAACCGTCTCTAATAGGGAAAGGGTTTAGCAGAAATGTGACCCCTTACATAACTTGTTCCAGTTATATTGACTGGTTGAAAAAGGCAGTCGCCAGATGGTATCAGCAAAGGGCTGATATTTTTGCTTCTTTACCATAATGCAGGTGATCGATTAAGGATCATCTTGGCCCTCGTGTTTTAACCTCGTTCATTATAAATGTATTCCTTGATTTTCTGAATGTCTTTACTTTATTATTTTCTGTTCGTAATAATAGACGACAGCAATACGAATTCCAAATATGTTTTGATAATGCAAGAAACATGACATTAACATTATTTTTGTCTAGTCAATTACTTATAAATCCTTTGTTATGGCCAAAGTATGCTTTTTAATTTTTGTTCATAATTATCTTGCGTTTTTTCGTAAATAGGTAGCACCTATAGATATATTACGAAAAAACAACATAAATGGTTTTTTTCGCTCAAAGGTAACAGGTGTGAGATATTTTTTTTTTTTTCAATAACCGATTAAGATTTCTGAAATGAAACCAGCCAAATCCTGGGGTCAGCCATTTTGGGTATGTATAAAATGAGACGAAAAACACGGATCGAAAATTATTGTCGTCTTTTAAATCATGTTTTTAAATCGGTAATTTGGGTATGTATAAAATGAGACGAAAAACACGGATTGAAAATTATTGTCGTTCTTTTAATCATTACTTTTTAAATTGATGTTTAAGATCATTAAAGTGCTGTGTTATGTGGGAATTAACATTTGTACGAAAAGTTAAAAATAAATGGAACTCTGTAAGAAATATGTTTTCCCGTTCGTCAAAAAAACGATAGCATTAGGCTTCTACGCCTGAACCTAAATTTTGACTGAATCGTAGCCAAAGAAGGACATGACGTCATTTCCGTAACACTTCATCTTGGCGTAACGTCAACGGAGCGACGTCGTTTCCCGAAAAAAAAGTGGTATCAACATGAAAGAACCCAAATTCATATACATGAGCTATTGACTCACTCATTCTAAGTATAATTATTTATCAAACATTGTGGCAAAAAGATATCTTTCTCATAAGGAGCAATTGTTCTTTTGGCGACAATCTTTTCCTAAATCGTCTGTTGCAAAGGCCTCAGAAACCGTCTCTAATAGGGAAAGGGTTTAGCAGAAATGTGACCCCTTACATTATTTGTTCCAGTCATATTGACTGGTTGAAAAGGGCAGTCGTCGGGTGGCATCAGAAAAGGGCTGATCTATTTGCTTCTTTACCATAATGCAGGTGATCAATTAAGGATCATCTTGGCCCTCATGTTTTAACCTCGTTCATTATAAATGTATTCCTTGATTTTCTGAAAGTCTTTTCTTTATTATTTTCTGTTCGTAATAATAGACAACAGCAATACGAATTCCAAATATGTTTTGATACTGCAAGAAACATGACACTAGCATTATTATTGTCTAGTTAATTACTTATAAATCCTTTTTTATGCCCAAAGTAAGCTCTTTAATTTTTGTTTATAATTATCTTGCCTTTTTTCGTAAAAAAGTAGCACCTATAGACATACTTCATGATGTCGTCCTTTATATAATGTACCATCTCTTTTCATACCAATCATTGTAGTGTTAATGTACATGTGTAAATGATGACAAGTGTTGTTGTTAATATCACTTTTTATATGCCAACTAACAGACATCATGAAATATGTTATGTTGAAATTTTGTTGTTTTCGAATATAGGGATGTTATTATATTATTACGATGTACATGTATTTCCATCAAAATCATGTTTTGTTTTATGAACTTACACATACGAGAAGGTATTATAATTATGAGATAGGTAACTCTAGTAATACCATTTAATTAGTAGCGCGGTGAATGTCTCCCTTAACCAATACATTGACAATCGTAATTTTAATGTTGATATAGGATTGAAAACATATTATTGTTGGGGTATTAGTATCATGTAATATCCTGTTTTATTTCTGCGTTTCCTGTGTAAATTACTGGTACTACCGGTATAACTAGTATTGGCGTGTCATGGGAGGCGACACAAATATAGGGAAGAGTTAAAATGAACTATATCAGCTGGGTATAACGACAATGGGATCTTGTTAAACAACCGTAACAGGATAATACTAGGGGTTATTATACGGATAATAAAGGAAAACCATATATGAGGGGGTATGACGAATAGGGGATCGTTTTACACCTCCGTAACAGGATAATATTAAGGGTTATGATATGGAAACCTTACGGAAACCTTAAGGGCTACTATTCTAGTTGTTAAACGTTTAATATATAAGGCGGGTATGACGAATAGGGGATCTTGTTGAACATCCGTAATTTGATAACATAAAGGGTTATCTGAAGGGGTAGACGTCGCGCAAGCTAACCCGGCACAACGTCAAATTCTCCAACCAACAGGACAAAGTCAGTCCTTGATAATTCAGTTTTAGAAATGAATGTAAAGTTTGATATATCAATATGTGCTGTACAAAACGTAGATCAATATGGTATTAAACATATTATCATTAGTTTAACAGAATTTCAAATACAGCATAAAACGAACAAAAAAATCATGAAAAAATGTTGTGTAAGATGTAACAGTTAAACGCTCTATTTTGGTATTCACACCTGTAATATATAAACTTCGCGTGCTTTTTTTGCCGGGAAAACACTGCACGAGTTTCCGGAGATGACGTCATTCAACGTCATAACAAAGAATAACAACACTTGTCACTTTCTTTTGACAAATGTATACAAATAAATTGTACATAAATCATGTAAGATCTGGAAAAACGACTTCGGAAAACAAACAACGCAGAAATGGCAAGTAGTTTTTTAATATTAATTGTACTTCAACAGGGTTGAAATCTCAAATATACAATATTATTTTCCTTTTATTAATGTTTTCTGAACTATACAGAAAAAGACTTATTCATTTTCAAAAAAATGAGGAAAAGACGTGTGGAGAAAGTTTGTCACGCTTCTATAAAAAACGTTGTTTAATTATAAATGCGTAAAATCGGTATCCCGAAATTTAAAGATGTAGTCAAACTAAAACCTAATAATTAAATTTACATAATATTATTTTTCTCTTTTATCGATACAGTTATTTTCAATAAAGACAAGCGACATATTATATCTTATTACGACCGTTATCTGTGTGGAGAAAAACTGTCACGCTTGGTCATTTTGACGTCTTAAACTTGTTTATTGTTCCTGTATTGTTCACAGGTATCGAAAACAGATTTAATCAAGAAAAAAATGGCGGCAATGAAAGAGAAACGAAAGAAACAATGGGCAGAGAGTAAAGAAAGGCTGTACAAAAGCAGGTATCTTCAAAAAGTACTTTATTCTTGATGTACATGTAATATCTCAAGTAGGCCATATTTCTTAATACATAGATCAGCTAAATGATTATTAAATATATATTTGACTTTATGCATCAATGTTTTTTAAATACAATCTCTAAGTTATGTTTCTGTATTTACTAGTATAAGAAAACTTCCGGAAACTTCCAACGCAGCTACATTAAGACAGAGGCGCCGTCGAGCATTGCTATCCGCAAAGAAAGAACGCCAGCGCACCTACACCAAGAATTCACGTCTTAGAGCGCAATGCGCGACCCCACCAACACACAACCATGTATTCAAAAACAGAATGTGTAAATCCAGGTTAGTAGTTTATGTAGCACAGGCATATTTGATAACTATATGTTTTGCTTTATAACTAGTTTTTATTTGATTTTTTATATCCGACTGCCACTTAAAGGCAGCGTATCTAGAGTGTTTATTATCATGTATGATAACAAATAGAGCTTTTAATATTGATCATACACATATATAATTATTTTTCGTCAAATCTAAGTGGGTTACATTTAACACTTTTATTGCAGGTCTCTAAAAAAGCTGAAGAGCGCACTTCCGAGAACTCCAGACAGAAGAGCCGCCATTTTGTCAGCATATACGGACCCTAAACGAATGGTTTATTCCCCAGCCGTCAAACGTATACACGACGTATCCAATTCAACACCGGAAACATCGCCAGAGGCAGAATGCTTCAAGGATATGTCTTCTGCGTTCGAAATGTTAAAGAACAGATGCGATTACAACTCACGTGCGACAGTTAAAGTTCTAGTCGCTGCAATAAATGGTGATATGGTACAACAAACTAAATGCGCAACCGAACTATCGAAAAGACTAGGTGTCAAAAGAAGTTTAGTTTATGGTGGGAAAGGAATTCGCAATTCAATTCTTAAAAATGAAAAGTCTGTGTTCGCCTACACACAAAGAAAAACTCGAAATGATGTCATTGATGACAGCATAACGAAACAAGCATTCGATTTCTGGCTACGACCTGGTATAACACGAACAACAAACAATAAAAATGACATAAAACGTGTGAAATTGGCCAAAAATAAATATTCATCACATTCATGTATGATCCTCGAAAAAACACAAAGCGAGGTTTTTCAGGAATTTAAAGTATCGTACCCAAACATCAAGATTGGACAGCGTACATTTGAAAAATGCAAGCCTTATTATGTAAGATCAGCAAACAAAAAAGACATGTCTACTTGCTGTTGTCGGACACACGTGGAAGTCCGCTCTTTGTTCAAATCCTTTATGTCTTTTCGCAAAAGCGTTGGAAATGACACACACATCAAAGTGTATCAGTCACTAAATGAACTAATTAGTGACACTTTATGCGAACAATCGGCCAACACACACCAACATAAAAGATGTTGTTTGAATCGTACCTGTACAGAATGTGGAGTCGACACTCTGAGACTATTGCCACAAGAAGACGGAAGAGATGAAGACGTCGGGCAAGTCACATGGGAAAAATATGAATACCAATCCATTAAGCATAAAGACGGTACAAATATAAGAAAACTGATCCTAGTGAAGAAAACAACTGCCCCAAAAGATATGTTCATGTTTTTTAAGCACCTTATCGAAACATTTCCAGCGCACGAATTTCGCGCAAAATGGCAGTTGAAGCAGTTAAAAAATATCGTCACGAGTTTACCAATAGGCCATTGCATTGCTGTCCACGACTTTAGCGAAAATTATAAATGTATCGCCAAAGAGGAAATTCAGGCAGCCTACTTCCAAAAAATAGAGGTTTCAATACACGTGTCAGTATTGTATAGACATGCAGCATTTCAAATTGACGGAATCGAAAGTACTGACTCAAACCCTGTAATAATTACAGAACAATTTTTCGTAATCAGTCCAGATAGTCGTCACGACCACCATTTCACGCATGAATTACAACAGCTAGTCACTGATTACCTGCACTCCGCAACGGACGAGTTCTACACACTGCATGAATTCACAGACGGCTGTAGCAGCCAATACAAAAGCTGTCACTGTATAGGTAGGGCAATTTTTTTTATTTTATTTTTTTGTGTGTGTTACCTTTTTCTTATATTATCCTTAATCGAGTTAAGTACCTTTAATTCAAGTACATAATTAAATGTTCGTGTACGTGTACTTTTCAGGTGATATACATCATGCGTGCGGAGACTTTCACTTGCAAAGGGTCGTGAGGAACTACTTCGAAACGTCCCATGGACGTGGGCCACAGGACGCTGCTGGTGGGTTTGTAAAGCGGATGGCAGACACAGAAGTTATACGCGGGACGCGAATAATTCAGAATGCAAGAGATTTTTTTGAATTCGCAGATAAGTGTCTTGTTGAAACGAAAGACAAAGCCTTGTGTTCGAAGCGTATATTCAGGTATGTTGAGACCATCAATAGAGCTCGAGATGATAGATATTTCCAACCGATAAAAGAAAACAGAAAGATTCACCAAGTAATGAGCACATGCGATGGGTCTCTTGATGTCCGTGAGTTATCGTGTTACTCATGTGAACACTGTTTAATTGCGAAGTATGAACAGTGTACAAACGATCATACCTTAGGTCCAAAAAGACAAGTACAGATGAATTGCCTGAAAACAATACAGCCATCTGGCACGGAAAGTGATTTAGAAGAATCGTTAGTAGAGGGCCCCGAATTAAGCCAGCTTGTGTACCCAGGAAATATTGTTGCTGTTAAAACAGAAGATGAGTTATACCCATATTACGTTTTGCGTGCTTCGTCAAGCGTGATACGGCTAAGAAAGCCTCACCAAGACAAATGGGGTGGTTTTTTTGAAGCTGGAGATGAAGTTATCCATGGGAACTATTTCCAAGCAAAAGATAAAACACTGTTAAATCAAATTTTGATTAAAAGAAATAAGGCAACTGTTCCTGCACGCAGTATTGTATATATATGCAGTGAACTCGATTTATGCAACGGAACTATTCATTTGAATGATTCGCTACATCGGCGAATTTTAAAATCCATATAGTTGCTATTGTGATACATGTAATTATAGTAATTATTTTAAAAAATGAAATAAGTTTTTTAACATTTGATTATTCACAACGGCCTCTTCTGTAAAACAGTATACAAGAACGTATCAAGTTATCCGACGCTAAGATTGTAACGTCATGTTAACGTAAGTGACGTTACGTTGATGTGCCGGGTTAGCTTGCGCGACGTCGTACACAGAAAGAAACTCACAAAATGTATCTTTTACCAGTTGTATTCCGTTAATTTACAAGAACATTCATTTACCAATAAGAAGCATACATGTCTAGTTAAGTTTAACGTGCCAAAAAATGAGCAGCAAACGTATCTTGGATATATATAATAATGTATCTTGTATATATATATATCTAACAGAGATATAGCTCTCGCTCAAAGAAATATATATTTATCGTACAGAGATATGAGTGTATGTCAAAACCCATATGGTCAATTCTTTTTATAGTAGTCAAAACCCATATGGTTAAAAAACAGGGTTGTCAAAACCCATACGATAGAAAATGCAGGCTAGTCAAAACCAATACGATAGAAAAAACGGAGTAGTCAAAACCCATACGATGATCTCTTATAGAGATACAATGAGAACGTAGAGATATATCTCATTAATGTTGTTAAGATATATCTCTTAATTGGAAAGATATAGTTTTAACTAAGAGATATATATGTATCTCTCTATCACTTGTTTAGGCGTGTAATAACTGCTACCTTGTATTTGAATTGTGTCCTGTATTCTATCGAAGACGATACTCGATTCAAATATAATAGGAAATAGCCTTATCAAATTGTGAAAACATAAATCAATCTTTATCAGATGTTTATAACAAGTTGAAATTATGTTTGCATTGTTCTATTTCTCTATTAGACATGTGATGGTCTGCCACGAATGGTGAAGACTATTATTTATTATTTGAAAAGTTATAACAGTTAAATCGTCATTAAAGACGTCATGTACAATGTGTTAGAAGACTTCAAGTTGCATAGATACAATGCTGATCCTAATGATAAATTTATTGTCAAACGGCTTGAAATTGATGGCCGATCTGGATCGCAGCACAAATCGCTTTCGACTTAGCTACCGACGCGCTGGATAAGTCGAATGAATGAAAATAACGTGTTTGATTGGGCGAAAGAAACATGTTATTGTTTAACAATTGACTGAGGGGAGAAATCATTATACATAAACAAACAAATATTAAAAGAGATATCTCTCTAACCAAAATAACTATCTTGAACATGAAGATATCTCTCTTAGTTATCGAAATATCTTTCAAAGTTATCGAGATATCTATCATACATGAGCAAATGTAGGGACATATCTTTATATGTTTAAAAGACATCTCTATAACTTATAGAGATATCTTTCAAAGTTAGAGAGATATCTTTCAAAGTTAGACAGATATCTTCTATCTATCTTACAGTGTTCTCTCTCTATGTTCGAGAGATATCTTTAAATCTAATAAAAATAGTAAAATGGCTGGTCATACCCTAATTTTGCAGACAGATAGCCCGCATTTTCTTACTGAGGATATGTTCATTTACGAATTTCCCGACTTGTTAATAATGGGAGGCCAGTATTAACTCGGTTTAATATAATGATCTCAGAAACAATGGTACCCTGTATCTTAAATGGGATCCTTGCAACAATAAGTGTTGCGACATATACAACTTGTGCATACAATGTGTTGCTACAGGTATGTAGGTATGTAAGTCGCATTTACTTGTGAATGAATAGTATTATACATGACTTAATATTAAAAATTAACGACTATCTTAAGATTGAACCCAACTTAGAGTGCGTTTAAGTGTAGACGACAGTTAGTTTTGGGTACGCTTGTAAATAACATAGTAACGACATTTAAAGGTGACCGTTATCTAATAGAAAGTGTGTTGTAAACGGGATTAAACCCTAACCAACCATTCTAAACATGCTATAGTTCATGCCATAAAAACTGCAGTGTCCCTTTCAATACTGATTTTAAAGATGAGTTGAGCAGGCAATACTGTAGCGCTTGGTAAAACGGTACACTTGCCTGGTTCTTTACTGGTTGCACTGGCGTCACGGCAGTCGAATCACTGAGAAGTAAATTATCGAACTCTTTAAACTTATAATATCCCTTAAGTATTTAATATTTAACCCGTGGCCGTACTTCAATATATATCTACGAAAACAAGATAAGTTCTAAAGCTTATAAACCGTTTAATAAAAGAACGCCGGTCTGGTCGTTTCCACTTCATTATATTTACACCTTCATATGTTTACACATTAATTGAACTCGCAAATGCTTTTGGATCGTTAATCAATCTATAATGTACGATTGTTTAACATTTTGATATGATAAGCGATCACATTTCTCAAGGATTTAACTGCTAGTTTATAAGGGTCTGTCTTAATCGAGACAAGTCTTTGATAACGTTTATCTGTCGATCCGAGTGCAAAGTGTAGGACGTTCGTTTGCGATAGACAACGTCATGTGTTTCAGATAAAACATATCTATGGTTCAATGTCTGAGTGTACTAGAAGGTCATGAGTTCGAGATATGGGAACACTGTATCCACGCTTTAGTACTTGTTATCAATTCCAACCAAATGTTTAAAATATCACGGCGAACCTACCGCGGGGAATTGCTGTTTATAGAAAAGGCTTGGATTGGATGTCTGACCATATCATATCAATAACCGCGCCGGTGTTCGGTTATATGAAGAAAAAATACGACTGAAAAGCTGGTAAATACTAAGGCCTGCGTTCGAAATCTGACTATTCACTATCAATAACCGTGCATATCTGGTGTATATACCCTTTTAAAATGTTCAACTGTTTTAGCCACTTAAATTTCTTAAGCTAGAAAATACTTTGATTTAAACTACTTTAATAAGCTGTGTGAAGTTAGCTTAACATACGACATTTGACATTGGACATTCAAAAAGGCTGGCACGACATTGGACATTGGACATTAAACAATAATGAATGTCGTGCTGGCACGACATTGGACATACGTAAAACCGACATAAAATATATGTACGAACGATAACATAAATACTCGTGGGTTTAAAGCGTTAAATGCATATGTATATTTCAATATATCGTTATATATTGCGAATATAATTCACTTCTTTTCTTTTATAAATGGTAGATGTATAGCAGTGGTGTGTTAACAATTAAGCTTATTAAAGTTGTGCCATTTTGAAAACATTATTATCAGTGTTTGTCTACATACAATTCATTTTCATTATTATTTCTCTGCATATGTGTATCATATCTGTACCATGCTTAAGTTTCAAATATAGCGATGGTATCATGCACGGACAAATGACATATTCCCGAGTCAAGACGAAAACCAGAGTAAGTGTTAGTTTATAGAAACTAATTAACCATTTACTATTATATTCGGATATGTCAGTACAGTTTTCAACAAGATATAGTTTTACTATGTGGTGGGATGTTTTACCGCAAATAACGTAATGCATAATTCCAAATAAGTAAATGCTCATTTGTCTTTGATATTCTATTTGCAATGTGTCCGTTTCATGAAAATGATAATATACATAATATACAAATCTAAAACTAAAGTACAATAGTACGGACGTGATTTACACCAACTTGCGGACATAACAACTTCCGCTCAAGAAAATGCACTTTTAACTACAGTCGGCTAGTTGAACTAAGCATAAATAAGTTGATGTATAATACATATTGAAAATCACAAGTACATATGGATTTAAATGAACCATGTTAAAAGAATAGAGGATATATACAATATGTTTAATTGTGTCATGAGTGTCGTTTGAATGAAATATTGCTGCAAAATGAAATTAAATTTAAAAGCTAGAGAATAATTTGATATAAATAACCTACTTTTGTAAAATGGTTCCCTTTCACAAACTAAGAAAAAGCAAGACGGCTATAGACAACCGGTGTTTTACTTTACGCTAGACGGCGGCTCGACTGACAGACACAAGAACGTTCGTATAACCTTCAATGTCTCTATATATACTATATGAGGCAATAAAAGTGTAATCTGCCATTGCAGACTCATATCCTGCCTGATCTCTCAATATCAAACAAACTTAAATGACATACAGGGTACCAGTGTATCACATGCGACTAAATCAACATGTAGTAGGGAGTCCAACACTTGACCGTGATAGCATAACGAGTGTAGACGAATTGATAACCTATTTTGTATAATAGGATAATAGCGCATATAACCTAGGAACGGCATATAAAGTTGATGTAATTAAAAGTGTGTAGTAAACGCGATTAAACCCAAATCAATCAATCTAAAGATTCATCATTTTCGTGTCGTAACACAACTGCACACGCATACTTTATTGCATGCTATTAAAGTGACAATATTTAAAATCTAACTATGTTTACCGAACACAAAACTCAAGGATTCGACTGCTACTATACTGAACAAAAAAAGAAGCTTCCGCTAAGTTTGCTTGAATATAGCTGGATGAAAACAAATATGGGGAGTCACTAAGTTTGCTTGGATATAGCTGGATGAAAACAAATATGGGGAGTCATTGCTTTTAAAGAGTGTTCCATGATGCATCGTTTTATGCAAAAATGATGGCCAAAGGTTAACAGAAAATAGGAGGAAATTTGACCAAATGAGGTAGGAGTTAAAAACAAAAATAACACTTAATAACGGGTATGACCATCTCTTGAGTTGACCACTTCATTGCATCGTCGGCGCATATAATTGATTAAATTGTTGATTTCTGTCTGTGGAATATTGTTAAATTCCTGAATGAGCGCTTGACGAAGTTCATTGACCTTAGCAGGTGGGTTGGGACGATGCCTTACTCGTCTGTCCAGAATATCCGAGGCGTGCTCGATTGGGTTAAGATGAAGACTTTTAGCGGGCCAGTCATCAATGAAATCAATGTTATTTGTAATAAGAACATTTACAGTGCCTCTAGCTGTGTGCGATGTGGTATTACCATGCTGAAAACTTGAGATGTTGGCGTTGTTATGGAACAGAGGAATGACGTGTTGAGCGAGAATGTCATCGCATAACGTTGAGCATTTAAATTGCCATGAATGACGATAAGTGATGAACGATAACCATGGGTAATGGCTGCCCAAACCATAACAGAACCGCCACTCCCGAAACGATCTCGTTCAAGAACACAACAGTCAGCATAGCGTTCATTTTTCCTTCGGTAGACGCGCACCCTGCCATCAGCACGATGTAAATCTGGATTCATTCGAAAAAGAACGGTATTCCAGTGTCGTCGTATCCAACGAGTGTGTAAACGTGCAAAATTAAGACGATTTACACGATGACTTTGTGTTAAACCGCACTCGACGTAAGGACATCGTCCGTGTAAACCGTTTCCCCGCAGACGATTACGAACAGTTTGCCCACTGGTTCGGTTATTATGAAGTCCAGGTTTGTTAGCAGCAGTAGCAGTGGCAGTTTGGAATCGATTGCGCAAATGAGTGTTCATTATATAGCGGTCTTGACCACGCGTTGTAACACACGGACGTCCACTACGTGGCAAGTCGTCGATGCGTCCTGTCGTTCGAAATCGTGCGTGAAGATTTCGTATCGCTCAACGTGAACTCCCAACATGCATTGCAACGTCTTCTGTCGGCATGCCAGTATCAAGCATGCCAATCGCACGTTCGCGTAAATTATGGGTATTCTTGGCAGACTAAAAATGCTACAATATAAAAATTGTTATTTTTATGACACTTGTAGAACTTGCTCAAAAGAATTTTTGTCTTTTGTCATAATGTTTTCAACCCTTTATAGTAATTAAACAAACATAAATAGAGATTTTCCGTGTTTTTGCCTAGTTGTTGTAAAAGACGTCTGATGATTGTGAAAGGGTTGACGACGTTTACCAAATTCAACAATAATTAGGTCAGACCACGGAGAATCTACAAATGAAAGGATGAAGATCATATAGTTCTGGGTTGGACAAACCAATTTCTGTGTGGATAGTTGGCTATATCCGTTGTGCTCTGCCGTTGTCAGCAACTGTTTGGCGATAAGAAGGGAATACTACAATCGAAACGGTTGTACATAATTAAGACCTCGGTTGAAATATTTGATATTTCACATATATAAATAGAGATTTTCCGTGTTTTTGACTAGTTGTTTAAAAGACGTCTGATGATTGTGAAAGGGTTGACGACGTTTACCAAATTCAACAATAATTATGTCAGACCACGGAGAATCTACAAATAAAAGGATGAAGATCATATAGTTCTGGGTTGGACAAACCAATTTCTGTGTGGATAGTTGGCTATATCCGTTGTGCTCTGCCGTTGTCAGCAACTGTTTGGCGATAAGAAGGGAATACTACAATCGAAACGGTTGTACATAATTAAGACCTCGGTTGAAATATTTGATATTTCACATACATAAATAGAGATTTTCCGTGTTTTTGACTAGTTGTTGTAAAAGACGTCTGATGATTGTGAAAGGGTTGACGACGTTTACCAAATTCAACAATAATTATGTCAGACCACGGAGAATCTACAAATAAAAGGATGAAGATCATATAGTTCTGGGTTGGACAAACCAATTTCTGTGTGGATAGTTGGCTATATCCGTTGTGCTCTGCCGTTGTCAGCAACTGTTTGGCGATAAGAAGGGAATACTACAATCGAAACGGTTGTACATAATTAAGACCTCGGTTGAAATATTTGATATTTCACATACATAAATAGAGATTTTCCGTGTTTTTGACTAGTTGTTGTAAAAGACGTCTGATGATTGTGAAAGGGTTGACGACGTTTACCAAATTCAACAATAATTATGTCAGACCACGGAGAATCTACAAATAAAAGGATGAAGATCATATAGTTCTGGGTTGGACAAACCAATTTCTGTGTGGATAGTTGGCTATATCCGTTGTGCTCTGCCGTTGTCAACAACTGTTTGGCGATAAGAAGGGAATACTACAATGGAAACGGTTGTACATAATAAAGACCTCGGTTGAAATATTTGATATTTCACATCAGTAACTCTGCCCATATTTTGTATACGCTTTGTAATTTACCGTATTAGAATTGCACAAGCTTAATGTGGAGGGGAATTTACAAATTAAAACCGTGTTAATTGTAAAAGCCTGATGTTGAAGGTTTACTGTTTAATATCAATTACTGTGCCAACGTTTACACATTTCGTTTGTACATTACAATTTTCAACGATAATTCGGTTAAATAACATAGATATTTCAAATAAAAAGCCTATACGTACTTTAGATCCATAGTTTGCGACGATACAAGGTATCTCAGTCGGTAAATCAGTTGGTAGCCACGTGGGATATACATCAAGGGTATGTGAGCTCGAACCCCATGTCGGCTGAAAGTCTGACGTTTGACACATGACAAATGTCAATGCGGCAAGCATCATTCATCTTCGATGAACGGGCTAACAATCTATGTGAAAAGTAACCAGTTGCTTGAAAAAAGCGTTATGTGGAGTACTGGTATTATGAAATAAGGAAACACATGGAACTAAGAACTGACCGCCGTAATATGTCATTCTGACTGATGGGACATCTTTGTCCTTAACACATGTTTACTTTCCGAGTCCTATCCGTCTGGCAGACACCGGACAGACATGCTCGCGGCACCATTATTTAACTAGGCTATCGGTTATGGGAACGGGACATATCAAAACGGAGCTCACTGGCGCCACTAGGATTCGAACCTTTGACTCCAATCAATCAAGTAGTCAACCTATACCGTGCAATTTATAGTCTCAGTGTAAACATACGGAAGTGTTAGCGCCTCTCTAAAAACAGCCATCTTAATTGGTTTGCACACATTGTTGTCTTATAGTGTAAGAATGAAATTATTCTCCTCTGAAAATACTGGTCCTATTTCAGAAATAAATCACAAAACAAGTTCACTGTGACCATTTACTCTGATTGCTCATGATTCAAGCCGTCTTGGTAAGATGAGCATGTCTGCCAAGGTAGCCGGTCAGCTTCCTTCATAAGGCGTTTTTGTAAGCTTTGACACATTTTCATATAAACTTCTATGACATCGCTGTGTGTCCTGTAACGATTTAATTAGAATATATATATATATATATATATATATATATATATATATATATATATATATATATAGCCTTGCACACGGGTGGTCCTGGATAGTGTCCGTGTATAATCAACAGTCAGTCGAACGATAAATACATACCAAGGTCAGTGTACATGTAACTCCTTATACAACTGACGTTGTAATGTATTAATCATCCAGCGACTGAATGATCACTGACACTAGCTGAGCAGATCAGACGGAAGCGACGCGGAATTTTGATCCTTTGGTTGTGGGTTCAAAGCCCAGCCCGACCAACCTTTTTTTCCTACGTTTTACAAAAGTCAATGCGACAAGCATCATTAGTCTTACACCAATGGACTAACAGTCTATGTGAAAATGAAGCCATTTGCTTGGAAAGACGGTTGTGTGGTGTGGTGTACTGGTGTGAGAAAGACAGGACACATACGGGTAATTGAACTGGCCGATGTGATATGAATGAACCATTGATGAAAGCGACGTTTAATCCAGATGAATCAAGTACTGACAATATGTCACCGATAACTAGCATTTTCCCTTATGCAGTCATCAACTCATATTTGTGTTGCTTTCTTTAAACTTTTATACAAAAACATATCAACTGTTGGCCAAATAAGCGTGCAGATAGACTAGATAACGAAGAAATACCTTGGTATTTGTTTAGAATATCTCTCTTCTTGTCGTTATTTCGAAACTTTCTTACTTGTTATCTAGGCTTAAGATTTTATTATTATAATTTGGATATACATATATTGCAATACAAGGATATCATACCTTACATTTGTATTTACCGCCTCGGTGGTGTACTGATAGAGCGTCCACATCGAGTGCGTAAGGTCAAATGGTGTTTACTCGAAATATACGAGGGGTGATCTAAATGTAATCCTTTATACATTGAATAATAGTTGACACACTCTGATGAATTTCAACACATATGTATATTTGTTTATGCTCAAGCCATAGGAACTGTTTGACGCATGGGCGAGACACTTAGTACTTTTGCGCACAAGTTCCATTTTAAACTGTGAATTCGTCAAATATACACCAACTCTAAGAAGATATCGCAAACATCCATAGACCTATTGTCTTGTTATGCTATGCTTTCCGGCTGTTCACCTGTTAACTGCTTCGCAGCTTTGGTCTGCTTCACCGCGAGTTGCTCAGACGTGTCAGTCGGGGTTGACGCTTTGCCTCCCACGTTCATGATAAGTTGCCCATGGTGATTAAGGCGTTACGGTCTCTGCATTTAATTCTTACCGGGCAACCGAAAATAATCTAAAAAGATCGGACACACCACGTGATAATAAGATCGGGTGTTAAACAAGCTTTGCGTTGGAGTCTAAGATTAGACTTACATATGTGCGCTTCATATTATATTGTAAAAAGTATGTAGCGATAGGATAAGTCACATTTCATAGCCAAATGCATTCTAGATAGATACAGATTATAGCAATTTTATTTTCTTTATTCTCATATTTCATTGCCTAAACCCTTTCACACAGACAACTTATGTAAAGCAGAAATCTTCGAAATTATTCAGATTAACATATTGCAAGTTGAATTATTGAATCGAGTTGCGACAAAAGGAAATTGTTCTCATTGTGCTCGTGAACTAGATGTAAATTTTGATAATTGGTAAAGGGCAATGCCACAACAGTTGAGCTTAAGAATAGAATCCGACATTTGATATGCCAGGTTAAGAAATGAACCAATAGCAAATAGATAACAATACAAATTAATGGGAATCAATTCATAATGTTATATTCTACATTAAAAAATAAACAGGGTTATCTCTCTTGATAAGATGTGGAATATCTCACGTCAGACTACGTTACTTCAGTAATGCCCCAGTCAGACACACACATTGCGGATAGGGCGATTAGTTGAGTATAAAATCCACAGTCTTTCGCAGAAATTGTGGGCGTAGCCTATTTTCTTGATGAATTTACTTTACGGATACAGTTTCCTATATATGCGGATAGATACGAATGGTTGAGGATAAATGAGGATGTCAGCGGAATACAGCGGTTAGATACTTTCTGAGTGAATTGACACGATGCGAATAGATACGAATAGATACGGATTACTTACCTTCCATTACCTTCTGATACCTGTAGATGCGGAAAGATGCGGTAAGATACCGCCATATATGGACTGTTGCGGATAAAAAGGGTCACGTACACAATCGCCATTTGCAATATGACAAATTACATCAACAAATTATTGGAATATTATATTGAATTAATGGTGAAGTTTGATGATTCTGTCCGTAACTAGGATACTAGGATAGTCTAGGATACTTTTGTAGTCTACTAGTGTATACATTAACAAAGTTGTGTGAAATTTATCTTGATAGGGCAGTTTCCCAAGAAATCACACACTCCACCTCCAACATCTCACCAGGATGATAGTCATTGAGACACCTTGATGGAGCTGTAAGTGTCGTATCAATCACCTCAGGCATCATCACCAAGAGACAGGGGACGAGACAGAGGCAGCAGTCTTGGGACTAGAGAGGCCACACGCTCCCAGAGGAGGCAGCGTCAGTGTAAGTTTCTGATATTTAAATTATAATATGTCGTATATATGTTTAATTAAATACTGTTCTTTGTGCTCAATGCAGTATCTTTTCTGAATGATACATTTAGGTATGAGTAAATTAATTGTATGTCCAATTTTTAATGGTGAAAAATAACTGTATGTTAAAAAATCTTGTAATATAATGTGTTTTATACTAGAATGTATTAAGACGAAATTTGAATGTTTGTATACTTCTTGTATATATAGCTAGTTATAAAGTTCGGTGTCCATTTCCTATTTTTGCAGACACAGAGCCTGAGGAAGTTATGGAGCAAAGCCCGTCCAAGAGCAGAAGACTCCCGACAACGAGAGAACCAGAACCCGGTCAATATAAATAAACAGCAAGAGCATAACTTCTCAGAGTGGTCCCAGAACAACCCTCGCCACTATGACATGAGTGTAGTCAATGTGTCAGTATATGGAATTATATATACATGTATTAAAATGTTTTATGTGAACTGTTAACCACTATCCTCTTAAGATTTAGCCGAGGTAGCGAACTGTGAATTATTAGAGTTTCGTGTTCGAACATACCAATGGGGTTAACTACTCGAGTCGAACAGTCGAAACGTTCTATAGAATATTGTGCTCGAGAGTTACCTCCCTTCTAACATTCCATTCTAAAATAGTCGATTGGGAGCAATTCAAGAAAATACCAAGACAAATACTGTCTTTTACCAGACTCTTTACATCGTTTCAGCTACAACATATAGATAGAGTAGGTTGCATTTTTAGTGTGTGTGTTGATCAGGCTGAACATTTAGTGTATATAAAGCAACGCAAAGGTGATTTAGCTCGTATTTGTCGAAGCGTTGGTGTGCTTTGGTTTCTTTTCAAACTGCTTGTTGTATCGATTTGAACTGAAAATGGCTGTATTGTTGTTGGGAAGCTCACATATATGTCGACTGGAAAGTTTTTTGAAGGGAAACATGTTGGTGATTCGTTTTGTCTTGGCTCATCAGGTGTGACGGTAAATTTCCATGGAATATCAGGAGGAAAGATATCTGTGAATGCTCATGTACGAGACTTTGAAAGAACAATAAGACAATTCAAATTCTCACGGATTGTTTTTCAAATAGGAGGGAATGAACTTGATTCCATCGATGCTAACTACGGGTCTGCGGAAACTATTATTCATCGAATCATTTCGATTTCGAACTTGTTTCTTCAGCGTCATAACCTCGATGACGTGATTATATAGCCCAATTATTACCACGTTCACAGACTGTGCATTGTGCTTTGAGTTTGTATAATGAATTCGTGGTTGCAGCAAACAGACTTCTGAAAGATGAGTTGAAATCCTCATCCCGAATTCCTTACTGGAAATTTAAGGGACTGAAACAAAGTGACAATTTATTCATTGATGGTGTTCATTTCACAGATGTATCACAGTGTTATCTTCTATGTGAATGTTCTATACTTTGAACTTCAGTCTATTCATTTGAAATAAGAATAAACTGTAGTTGTTTTGGAAGATACGTATGATAAATGTTATTGATCTGTCTATCTATTCATCTGTCTTATTATATTTTTATTTCATTTAGTCATGGTTAATATCGAGAGGTCTTTGATATATTTAGAACAAAGAGCTTGTAATTTTGCAAGCTGTTTGTACCTTTGTTCTAAATGTTTAAGTATATTTGACTTAATTAGTTAATACATGCTTAGTTACCTTTTGGGTTAGTCTGACTCTGTAACCATGTATTTTCTGACAATTGGTCCGTTTGATACAGTTAGTGCTTCATACATAAGCTGATTTAGCTTACTAACATCAAATTTCATATAGATTACAACCAATGGTTATATAATAAGGTGTGTTTAATATAAACATATTCAAATACGCAAATTTGTGTTCAGTTTTGAAAGATAATTGCAAATCTACTAGTCAATCTGACTAATATTTATATCAATATATATAAAATAGGCATAATGATGCATCTTGTGAAGAATAATTTAATTATACGCACTTTTGCGTTCATTTTTGTAAGATATTTGCACTTTTACAAGTCAGTCTGACTAATAATGATATCAATAGATATGACATAAGCATTATGTTTCACTTTGTAAAGGAATACAAACAGTATTACACAAGCCTGCATAACATTTTGCAAGATTATTGCAATTTTACTAGTCTATGTGATTAATACTTATATCATCAGATATAATATATATCATCAGATATAATATAGGTTTAGTTTAGTTTACATATTTCTTTTAATGGGCTGATTTTTTATGGAGCTTGTCTACATATAGGCTTGTTATTACACAGTTAACAAATCATTTGTATTTAAGGATTCTATTAATTTAATTACAGGACTGTAGTAATGTATGATTATGAGTTTAAATTTTAACTATTAGTATAGTTAATATGATATAACATTATATACAGATGGATTAATCTGATCTATGTCTAGTACAGTTTGGATCCATGTAATCTATTTCAGATGTCAGCAGTAGGATCTAAAACAAAAAGGAGGAAAACTCAGACAGCTGCCCCTGAGACAGACTTCAGCACACAGGTGCAACATATTGTTTCTGCCATGTTGCCGCCAATTATTCCAGCAATTACTCAAGGGGTGGTTTCCTCGTTAACACAATTAGGTGTTAATTGCAACAGAGATGTGTCAGATGACATCCCCGTTCCTAGGACGAGTAAGGATCTAAACCCATCTCAAACTACAGACAACCCTATTGATGTGTCTTTTGAGCCCTCCACTTCTTCGGCTACGTCTTCCTCTATGCGTACTGATGGCCTATCGATACAGATGCCTGAAATTAAAATCGGCCTGCTGTACATGGTCTGGACATAGATTTGAGTAATGCGCATATTGTAAAAGTAGTCAGCCTAGCCCGCTCTCTTGATTTGGGCATTGATACAAACATTAAAATTTGGGCAAATCAATTCATTGATTCGCATTTGCTTTTGCCACAGAAGAGAAATGATAGGATAGAGCTTATTGATAATGGTGGTGTGCTTCTTTTCAAAACGTTGAGTACTACAGTTATTTCTTCCCTTGAGCAGTGGCTGGAGGCCTTCCATATTTTTGTGGCAATTTTCACAACTAAATGTCCACAGGAGGCTCCTGGACTGATGGAGCATGCTGCTGTTATTCAGAGGCTCAGTAAACGGGCGGGTGATGCGGCTGCTGTTTTTTATGATCAGCAATTTCGGCTATGGAGGGAAGATAACCCAGTATTTCTGCCATGGGGTCAGGTTCATAGCGAATTTCAAAATGAGGCCCTGGTATCTGGCATATCCACAACTGGCAAACAAAATTGTTTTCGTTACAACAACAACAATGGACAGTGTGCTAGATCAAATTTCCCCTTCTCCCACACTTGCCAACGATGTGGAGGTTCCCATAGTAAGAAACAATGTTTAAAGGCATTTCCTAACAATAACTCCACTGGTAGTTTTGCCCCAGGTAAAGGTCTTAAACGATCTAGCACAGCAATATCAAATGCCAAACCATAGGTGTCAGATTGTGACACCTGTCATTCCTTTAAAATTAAACCAATGGATGGAGGGCTATAGCAAAGACATCCGTCAGTTCTTAGTTGATGGCTTTACTTATGGTTTTAAAATTCCTTATTTTGGGGAAAGACATTTTCGGTCTTCAAAAAATTTAAAAAGTGCCATAAATGGTTTGGATGTATTAAAAAATAAAATTCACAAAGAAATCACAGCTGGTGGTGTTGCTGGACCTTTTAGTAAGCCTCCTTTTCAAAAGTTGCAAATAAGCCCTTTAGATCTTGTTCATAAAAAGGCACCTGGAGAATTAGAATAATTCAACATTTGTCTTTCCCTGAAGGAAAGTCGATTAATGACGGTATTTCTAGAGAATTGTGTACGGTCCAATACCAAACCATAGATCATGCTGTTGCTCCGATAAAAAAGTTTGGTAAAAACTCGTTACTTTGGAAAACCGACTTCGAGAATGCTTACAGAAATGTACCTGTTTCACCGACAGATTTTGAGCTTCTCGGTTTTTGCATAGACAACATGTTTTATCATGATAAAGTTTTGGCTCAGGGACTTAGTTATTCATGCTTTCTGTTTGAGATTTTTAGTACTTTTTACATTGGATTGCAGAAACCAAATTACATGTTCCGGGTTGCGTCCATATTCTAGATGATTTTTTATTTGTGGGACCCTCAATATATTCTAAATGTTTGTTTTATCTAAATAAATTTCTTGACATGGCAGGAGTTCTGGGTCTCCCTATTAAGGAGGGAAAAACTGTGTTACCTTGCACGACAATAACATCCTTGGGAATTGAGCTGGACTCTGTTTTGATGAAAAAACGTTTACCGTTAGATAAACTAGGGAAAGTTAAACATTTACTCCTGATTTATATGAATATACGAAAAGTCACTCTTGTTGAACTGCAATCACTTATTGGTCTACTTAATTTTGCTTGTTCGGTAGTTACACCTGGATGGCCTTTTTTGCGACGTTTAATCGATTTGACTTTAGGATTGAAACATCCTAATCACAAAAGGCGTCTAAATAAGGAAGCTAGGGCTGATTTAAAGGCTTGGTCAACTTTTATCGAAAACTTTAATGGTAAATCCTTTTTTTTTCTGCCTGACAAATGGCTATCATCTTTTTCTTTAAACTTGTACACTGATGCTAGTAATATCGGTGTTGGGGGTTATTTATATGATGCTTGGTTTGCTGGTTAATGGCCCGATTCATGGAAACGTTTTCATATTACTATTAAAGAGCTATTTTCTATTGTTTTGGCAGTATAATTATTTGCAGTCAAATTGCAAAATAAGTGCATTATATTTCATTCTGATAATATGGCTGTAGTACATGTTATCAACAATCAAACTTCTAAAGAGTGCACTGTTATGTCTTTGATAAGACGTTTGGTTGTACAGTGTTTGAAATTTAACATATTATTTAAATCCAAACATATTCCTGGTTGTCAAAATGTCTTATCTGACAAACTTTCTCGTCAACAGATCCCAGAATTGCGTCAGATGTTTCCTCACAGGAACCCAGTTCGGGTGACCATCCCGGAATCCAGCTTGAATCCCTTAATCATGTGGCAAATTCATTGGTGCATAAAGCTTTGGCACCTGCAACTCATAAAACTTATAAACGTGCACAATGTTTGTACCAGGAGTTCATTAAAACTCTTTTTCCTTCAATAATACCTTTTCCAGCTTTATCGAAACATGTTATGCCTTTTGTAGCAAAGTGCTATGAAAACAATCTTGCTGCATCAACAGTTTTGACATACATCTCTGCGTTAAGCTATTATCACAAAGTCAGAAACTATGATGATCCTACACAACATTTTGTAGTGAAAAAATGTATTCAAGGTTATCAAAAGGATAAAATCTGTTCTGATGCTCGTAAGCCTATAACCGTGTACATTTTACACAACTTAGTGTCGTCTCTTAATTACAGAACAAACTCTTACTTCTTGCGTATTATGCTGAAAGCTATGTATTTGTTGGCATTTCATGCATTTTTTAGAATAGGGGAATTTACTGCCAAATCAAGTATTGCTGAAGCAATTTTGAAAGCAGGAGACATAACTTTCAAGTACGATAACAATTCTATTCGACCTATTGCTTGTGAGCTAAAAGTTTCAGGGTATAAACATAGTAAAGGTCGCACAACTATTTTATATATACAGAAACACATTAACATTGATTTCTGTCCAGTTCAGACACTTTGGCAATATTTTAGTTTGAGAAGTAGCAGTCAAGGTTCCATTTTGTCATTCATGGGTGTAAGTCCAGTGACTAGATCTTTCTGTTCACGACAGCTCAGCCAGTCTTTGGAGTGGGCAGGGTGTGACACACAATTATATTCGAGTCACAGTTTTCGTATTGGTAGAGCAACTGTAGCGGCAGCATAGGGTTTGTCCGATGATGTTATTTCTCGACTTGGGAGATGGTCAAGTTCAGCTATAAAGAATTACGTTAGAATCCCTGTCTTACATACATAATTTTCACAAAAACCGAACTATCGGTGCGACTGTTTTTCTTTTGACTGGACATCTTTTGGTCATGGTGTCTCATGGGGACAAGGGCCTCTGAAATTATGTGTCCATAATGGGGAATCCTAACCTTTTATTTGTTAGTACATGCTTGTCCGATTTCATGGGGACAAGGGCCTCTGAATGTTTGGCAAGGTTATTTGTCTTTCTTGTTTGTATGAATGATTTTATGCAACATTTAGATGTATTTCTTATCCATGTATTTTCATGGGGACATGGACCTCTGAAATTGTGGGTATTTTAGGATTTCATTGATTGTTGTACTAACATTATTTATCATGTTTTTGTCTATCTGTTTTGATACTAGTCATATAGCTTAGAGAACTGAGATGATACGATGCATAGTTGTTATTTTATATATGCATTATTTGTTTTGATTTTTATTATGATACACTACCTCAATATGTTACTGCTAATTTTATGTATTTTGTTTTAGGTTTCATGGGGACAAGGGCTTCTAAATATATTTTGTGTAATCACTTATGAAATTTAGATATGCCCATTATATCTGGTCGAAATATTTAAATCCTTGATTCTTTTGCCAAAGTATGATTTGGTCATACTTTCACAATTTGAAAAAATTACCTTTTTATATGGATATTGGGATTAATCATCTTTTTCTGTTTAAACTCCTGATTAACGTTTTTCAGATAGTTGAAATATTGAAATCCTTTTCGATGAGATATGTTAATTTGTTTAATACATTCATGTTTTTCTTAACAGTAGTTATGTTCTTTTTAATAATTGTATTTCTGTACATGTTATGTAGTTGGCTGAGAGTTTCATGGGGACAAGGGCTTCTGAATACTCTTGAGTATGTCAATACATTTTGTTTTTGTTTCCCATAACATTAACACCAAACTCTTCACAACATAAGTTTATAAACACCTAATATTTGACAAATTATGTTTAGTTTTAGTACCAGATGGCACATATCACTCATATTTGAATATATAATAAATGCCTAAATCATTCATATTATGGGAAACTATAATAACCATTCCTCCTCCAATGGTTGATTGTTTTATTGACTGAAGTCCTTTAAGGATTCTTTTTGTGTCTTGCATAACCTTTACTCAGATTTAGGAATCTTTATGTTTTCCTACTGTTTATTCAGTTCCTAGGAACTACTTAGTCTCCATTTTTGTAATATTGCATAATATACCGAGTAGTATGATTGACCACTCCAGCGGGTTCCGGATGGGGGTATTGCTCACGGTAATGGATGTCACACTGTGTGTCATTTATTGCCGTGGCAATATGTGGCGTATATAGTGTTTCCCCATCTTTGATTCATATATGACATTGTAACTGTTTCATTGCATTTTGGTATTTACCATAATTGTTGAGATTAGGTTACATGATTGGATATACTGTTCAGGTACTGATTTTGAGCAGTCTTATTTTGTCCGTCATTTATTTATTAAATGGCTTTTTCAATATCAATTTGGTGTTGTTCATTTATTTCAAATCGAATCAAACAAGCGACCCCTGCAGTGTCAATCATGACTATTATAGCCGAACATAAATGATATTCTGTATAATGTATAATATAATGTTTAATAATGTATAATGTTTATATTTGACCAAGTATTTATGAGCATGTCTTTTGTACTTTTAATAACGTGCAAATCTGACAAGAGATAGGCGATAGTTGAAGACCCGATCGTTCTCTTCCAGAAGCGTAGCAGCAAAAGGCTTCATCATCCACTTATTGGGGGCAAATGCATTGTTCCCGATGATGAAATACAGGCATCTGACAGTCGTCAGCAGGCAGAGGTTCAGGTTCGGGGATGCCGATGGTGTTGGATATAACCGCGTCTCGCAAAGCCGACTCGTTCCACAGCTGGGCATCGGAGGCTGCCCAATGGGCACCGACTTGGGCTCACATGAACCTGTAGATCGCAACAACGAGGGTTATGAGCACAATGGAGTGGTACCACTTATAGTTGTAAAACTGGGACCCTCCGTGATCAGGACACCGGATGCGTATGTGCTTGCCATCCAAGGCACGTAGCACGAGGTGAAAGTTCCACCGGCTGCTGTAGCCTGCAGCAAACTCCATCCACTCTTAGCTGTCAACGGGTTGGTAACAACGTCTGCGCCGTATCCTTTCCAAATGGCCTGACATACGTCCTGAACTATAAATGCGATGGTGTTGTGCGGCACATAGAACAGGTTCATCATCGACTTGTTGCAGTCTCCTGTGACCTGATGCCTGAGTGTGATGGCAACCTTCAGTCAAACGTCCTGCGAGTCTCTGTACCATGTGTCTTTCTTACGAAGTCTCGGCGTGAGTCGTTCCACCACGTCTCGGAACATCTCGGGTGAGAGCCTGGTGAATTTGCGGAACGCCACCAAATCCTCATTCCTCAAGAACATCAAAAGGTGCCATACGCTCCCTGTTCCGGCCTGAGATTTATCTAACGGTGGACGAACCACATCCTCTCCCGACGGCATGCCATCCAGATGCGCAAGATCTGTGCATAAATAAGTGTGAGGTTCATGATGGATTGGCTCAGCAAGAGCAGTGTGCATTCGTTCCCCATTGCTGTTGAACTAGGAAGACCATCCAGTATATATAGATCTAGAAACCCTCCCAAAATTCTATGTTCACGTGTCTTTTTGTTTTGCTAAAGTGGTAGAGATTGTCGCACGAGAAGCTAATGCAACGCAGGAGTTCGTAACAATCCGTATTTATCCGTATTAATTCGCAGTTATTCGCATTCATCCCAACAAAAAGGTATCTGTCAGTAAAGGAACGCAAACGTTCCATATTGAAACGTTTATGTAGGTAACAGTCCGTATCAATACGCAGAACCAAACCTGTAATTAACCGTAACTAAAGGTAACGATTCGCATGAAGATACGGATAAATGCCTTTAGTAAGGTTCAGCAACGGAATTTTATGGATTTCTTGTCCGCGCCTGATTTTTGAAACTTTTCATAATGTGGACGCGCATGCGATACGGACCATAACGGATTGAAGGGATATATATGGACGAGCAATCCGTAGCTTCTGCAGATTCTGTATACATGTGTGTGTCTGGTTAGGGCATAAGGGATAAGGGAGTCGATTCTCCAATTTCTTTTGTTTTCTGCCACTAGCTAGATGCTTCTGATGAATTATCTTGATTATTTGATTACCAATTAGGCTGCTAGACTGTTCGTCGTTTTTTTTCTAAAATTTGACCTCTTCATCTTGTTTTCTTCCCTTAAATAATCCGTTTAGAATTTGACATATCGATCAAATTATGTGTTTAATGTGACCTGTAGATTGTTCGCATGGTAATTGTGATATGATAAAGTCAGGTTTGACTCGCACGAAAACCAATCGACGGCGGTTTCAACATGTAAACATACATAAATATAGTCCACTTTGTGTCAGATACAATCACCCGGGGTTTCTGAATATTGAATTACTAGGTGGCGAATGGTTAATTTCCTAATCAGTTTCTGCGAAGGCGGCGTTCCTATCGTCCCTGATTTAATCGGCGTGTAATATATGAAGATTAACCTATTTGATAGGAAAATGGCTGAAGCCTTTCTTGATTCTTATTTCAGCACACGTTATATCTATGACTTTTATAATCTGCTAAACATGACCTACATACAACTTATCTATAGCAGAAGTTATTTATGGGAAAAAAAGAAGTCCGTTTACTTTAAAACATAACTATTGATAGGAAAATAGCTGAAGCCTTTCTTGTTTCTGATTTCAGCACAAGTTATAATCATCTTTGGCATGAGTTGGACATTTATCATCTGCTAACCTTTTCCCACATACAAAATATCTACTACAGACGTCATCTATGTCAAACATAGAAAGTTTTATCGGTGATAGCTGTTTAACATCAGTTTTGACCTAGATGTTAAACAAATGATCTAGATTGTAGACCAAACAAATGTTATATTTAATAAATAATGTCGAAGAAATAAATTAAATGAAACGCTTTGATTGGTTCATAGTTAAGTTGGCGATCCTACGAGAGGCACTAATAAGATGAAGTTTAAAAATGAAATGTGCTGCATACTAACCTTTAGTTGTTTTCCTTAAGATATCAATTTCAGTATGAAATATAATATTTAAGAGCAAAATATTAATTATTTTTAAAACATGATAAGTTTTCAATTATTTATCGTCAATTTTACACCTCTTGTGAGCCTCGCGTAATCTCCAGTCATGTGACGTATTCTCGACCTTGATAATCTATTTATAGAAACTGAAGTTAGATGGAGATGGCCGATTAGCCTTTGGTAAACACAGATTATATTCGCATGTTCCATTTCTTAGTGTTTTCTCATATTGATCGCCATTTATCTTTTTTAAAGATGCTTCTTGTTTTAATTGAAAAAATAACTATTGAAAATGTTGAAAAAATTGTGGAAAACGGAGAAATTAGTCAACACGAGGATTTTTCCTTTTTCCCTTTGCAACTATGTTTTCAAATGATTGCTGCAGATGTGTCTACATATGACACAGCGAAAATAATCATTTGAATGACTTTTGGTCCGTTTGTAAGACTGTTAAATATGTGTAAATTGAGACACCATCTTATATATATCATTTCGTGTTCGTTATTCACCAATCTGATGGTAGCACAAAACCTTACACATATAGATTCGCCGTTCTAGCATAGACTGTTGCTGGTAGACGCATGACGTTTGTCGCATTGAATGTTCAATATTGGCCGAGCTGGAGTTCAAAATCACAACCTCTGGATTGAAAGACCGCATCGCTAACGAATATACTACCGGGCATAGCATCATCACAATGGCTGTTATACAAATTGTGCCAATTTGTTTGAAACATGTTTCATAACTAGGGATGGCACTTCGTGCATAGCAGGCACATCCACTCACTGAAGACAAATGCAGCAAAACTGTCAAACCCTCTGCCACATGTAGAAGCATGCTGATGCATCTGTAACAGACAAAAGGAATTGAGATATTGCTCATTATGACGTATTGTATTCAATTACATTACCGTAAACTATTCATGTAAAGAAAATTCCATATTGTTGTCTAGATTGTTTCCACGTCGCCTTCTGCAGAAAGGGTTAATACACCAGACTCACGAAAATGTTTAAATCCTGTAAGTCCGAAAGCTTATTTGTCACATTTTTCATTATTTGTTCAACCAAGTCATGCCAATTCGCCCGTCTGAAAGCTCATTTGACGCCTTTTTCATTCTTTGTTCAACCTAAACCATGACAACGGGTCAGTCCGAAAGCTCATTTGTCAGCTTTTTTATTTTTTGTTCAACCAAAGCCATGACAACTTGTCAGCCCGAAGGCTAATTTGTCACCTTTTCCATTGCTGGAAATTGTTCAAACTATGTAAGCTCATTTGTCATATATATTCATAGCTTATTCAACAAAAACTTGACAATTTGACAGTCCGGAAACTCATTGGTCACCTTTTGCATTCTTTATTCAACCAAAACCATGACAATTTGTCAGTCCGAAGGCTCATTTGTCACCTTATGTTTCTTTGTTCAACCAAAGTCACTACAACTGGTCAGTCCGAAAGCTCATGTGTCACCTTTTGTATTCCTTGTTTAACTAAAACCAAGAAAATGTGTCATTCCGAAGGCTCATGTGTCGCCTTTTCCATTCTTTGTTCAACCAAAACCATGACAATTTGTCAGTCCGAAAGCTCATTTGACAACCTTGTTGTGTCTTTGTTCAACTAAAACTATGACAATGTGTCAGTCCGAAGGAATTGTTGTCAGTAGGGACTGTAGGACTTACGAGCTTCGATATAAACATGGTCTCATATACATATACTACATATGTCTACCCCTGTTATTCCAACAATTTATACGGGGGACATTTTACCAAAGCCAACCGATAAGCAAGTGCGACCAGTGTATATCCGATTCTGGTCATGTACTGTTCTCCAATAAACATTCGTTTATAATTTGCGATCAGTGTATAACCAGATCTGGTTCTCCAATAAACAATTTGTTTAGCATTTTCGCACAGTAATTATCCAGATCTGGTCCTGTACTGTTCTCCTAAAAAACATTCGTTTAGCATTTGCGATCATTGTAAATCCAAATCTGTTCCTTTACTGTTCTCCAATTAACTATTTCGTTAAGCATTTGCGACCAGTGCATCCATATCTGGTCCTGTACTGTTATCCAAAAAAAACACTCGTTAAGCACTTTATATGGTTAAAACTCTTTCATTATCGAAATTTCGACCACTTGGTCTTTATCAAGATTAAAAATATAGAACTTGAATCATACAAAGTGTTAACTGAAATTCTTTCCTCTGCAAGACATTATATACAAAGTATTTGTTAAGCATTTGCGACCAGTGTATACCCAGATCTGGTCCTGTACTGTTCTCCAAAAAACTATTCGTTAAGCATTTGCAACCAGTGTATAACCATATTTGGTCCTGTACTGTTCTCCTATTAACCATTCGTTTAGCATTTGCGACCATTGTTTATCAAGATCTGGTCCTGTACTGTTCTCAAATAAATCATTTCGTTAAGCATTTGCGACCAGAGTATATCCAGATCTGGTCCTGTGCTGTTCTCCTATAAACCATTCGCTAAGCGTTTGCGACCAGTGTTTATCTAATTCTGGTCCTGTACTAGTCTCCTATAAACCATTCGTTAAGCATTTACGACTAATGTATATCCAGATCTGTTTCTGTACTGTTCTCCTATAAACCATTTCGTTAAGCATTTGCGACCATTATATAACCCATATTCTGGTCTTGTACTCTCACCTATGAACCATCATTTTAGCATTTGCAACTAGTGTATATTCAGATCTGGTCCTGTAATGTTCTGCTATAAACCATTATTTTAGCATTTGAAACCAGTGTATATCCAGATCTGGTCCTGTACTGTTCTCTAATAAACGATTTCGTTAAGCATTTACGACCAATGTTAATCAAGATCTGCCTGATCTGGCCCAATAATTCATAGGAGGGTTCGTTAATTACTTGGATATTAAATGTGGATATGAAGACAAGTCATTATCGACACGTGTAATAATGACGTTAATGCTTGTTGTGAAAAAGCGCGAGTTCGATTACAGCATATAGTTACTATAGTTTGACTAGACCTTTGTCGAACTCCATATGGTGAATGAAAAGGACACCTCTTTAGCGACTACAGTTAAACTCGCAACTTTGTTCTGGTTAATGAAGTTTCTCTGGAAACAAGATGCCCGTTTTAGGTACATTATTATTGAATACACCCGCGCCCCAAACTAACGTGAACAAAACCGCTCAGTCGTTGCCACAAATATTAACCAGTGTTTGACTTATGCCCGCTCGATCAGTGTTGCTTTTAGTACAAGACTATGGTTGATAAACGAACTAGCCCTATTTAATGGTATAATAGAGTCCCACTTTACATAAATAGGCAGATCCGTATAATTAAATATGGGTTTAAACTGTACGGGCCGAAAGCACCTAACTGTATATTATCTAAAGATTTAAAGATATATATGTCAATCAATGGCAAGCAAGCATCCAACTGTCCCCTTCACTATATTTTAACAGATCATTTAAGATTAATTTCGCTCGAGCAGTGTATCTGGACGAATTAGAAACCAAATCATACCGCAATCAATTGCCAACTTAGACTTTTATCCCATAATATAGTCATAAAAAGGGGTATACAAATTGACAAAAACAACTGAAAATGTGAGCTTTGTACTTTAAACGATTTAGAAGATGAATACCACTTTGTTATAATTTGTCCATTTTTTATCAAAATAAGAAACAAATACATTGAAAAATATTTCGTTAATCTACCAAATGTATTCAAATTGCAAAACTGATTGATTTTACAAATAAAAAAAACAAACCAAACTTGCTCTGTATTGTATATATGCTATATATTCTTAAATATCAAGTAAATGGCAAATTTCTGGATATAATTAAAAATATGTACAATGGTATAAAGTCATGTGTACCTATAGATGGCATACAGTCGAACTTCTTCCCTTGCTGTAATGTTGTCAAACAAGGTGAACATTGATCACATATTTTGTTTACAATTTTCTTAAATGACATCGAAAACTACCTGTGAACCCAAAATGACATAAGTCTCAATATTACTGACCCAACACTAGAAAGTTAGTTTCTCTATAGAACACTTTCGCTGAATATTGTTACAAATGGAAGTTAGACTTCTTGAGACACATTTTACATTTCAGAAAAAGCACACATCATATCATGTTATACGGTGATTTCGGACGATATCCTATATCTATAAGCATCAATAAAAGGATAATTGGCTATTGGCACAATGTTCTATGTAATACTACAAAGCTCTCTGCAAAGCTATATAGACTAGTTTTAAAAGATTATATTAATAGTTATTATGATTATAAATGGCTCAGTAATGTAAAGTCAATTCCGATGAATGTGGATTAAGTTATCTTTGGTATGACCAGTCTAACATTGATAATAATTCTGTGTTATTAACCAAGATAGATTTTTCTCTCAGTTGTCAATACGTCCAAACATGGCGTAGTGGTGTGAACTGTATTTCTAAGTGTATAAATTACCGAATGTACACGACTGAAAACTGTCTAGAAAAGTATTTTGATATCATAACTTCGCATTTATTACAACATTACATAAATTTCCGTATGTGTAATCACTATTTACCGATCGAAAATGATAGATGGAGTGGTTTAGACCTTAACGATAGACTCTGTAATAAATATAATCTACAGGAAATTGCAGATGAATTGTATTATCTATTTAACTGTACGCATCTCTTAGCAGAGATAAATAAATTCTTGAGTTTCTTGAATACAAAAACCCCGAAAACAATTACCCATAAAAGCATAATGAATGAAAATAACCAGAAAAAAATAACAAAAACCTGTAACTTCATCGAAATCATTTTGTCTTCGAAGAACTAACGTGCCACATGGATTGTTATATGTATGTACTAACCTCAGGATTTGACGCATCTTTGTATGTTTTGTACTTTTTTTTGTCGTTTTTCTTTACTTTTTTGTGTATTTCTTTTGTCCTTTTCTTTTTCCTTCTTGAATTTCATATACTATTTTGATTTAATACCTCATAGCCTGGTCTTTTCCTATACTACAATATGTATAGATGTTATTATTATTACCTCATATTACATTGTTAAAATGTCTAGAAAAGTATTTTGTTATCATACCTTCGCATTTATTACAACGTTTCATACATTTCCGTATGTGTAATCACTATTTACCGATCGAAAATGATAGATGGAGTGGTTTAGACCTTAACGATATACTCTGTAATAAATATAATCTACAGGAAATTACAGATGTATTTCATTACCTATTTAACTGTACGCATCTCTTAGCAGAGATAAAAACATTCTTGAGTTTCTTGAATACAAAAACTCCGAATGCAATTACCCATAAAAGCATAATTAATGAAAATAACCAGAAAAAAATAACAAAAACCTGTAACTTTATCAAAATCATTTTGTCTTCGAAGAACTCAAGGGCCACCTGGATTATTATATTTATGTACTAACCTCAGGATTTGACGCATCTTTGTATGTTTTGTACTTTTTTATGTCGTTTTTCTTTTCTTGTTTGTGTATTTCTTTGTTCTTTTCTTTTTCCTTCTTGAATTTCATATACTATTTTGATTTAATACCTCATAGCCTTGTCTTTTCCTATACCATGCTTTTAAGCTGAGAAACCCATATATGTCGAATAACAATAGCTGATGTACTAATATGATAAGATTTGTATCATATGTATGTTATTTTATTTTACTTTTTGAATTATACTCTCTTATTAGATAAAATAGTAATTTTCAAAAAAGGTTCTGTTATTTTTCAAAATGGTAGTTATATGCTGTCTTTCATGTATGTTAATCATAATTTGTCTAGTTTTCCCAACTTCGATACATATCAACTCGGTTAAACAAGATTCATTATTTAAGGAAAATCAACTAAATAACATAATAATCAACCAATAAATGTATTTACTTTGTTTGAAAACTATAAATTGAATGATTACTATTTTCTTTACCATGTATGTTAATTAAGTATGCGGAAGCGCGGTGTTATTATGGGATACGTTTTAATTTTGTACCATTGGGTGAATTAATCGAAACGGGAGCAAACAACATTATAATTGTAAAGAAAGACTCTGTAAAATGTTTCAAAAAATACCTTTATGAATAGATGAATTGTATTAACTGATTTAAGAAACATCAAGATACAAAATACGTATGACTTCTCCGATATTACAAAACTTTAGACACATTTTTTTTTATTTAATTTCTGTTCCCCAACTTCCTAGGATACGCTTTTTTTATATAATGGTTAACGGAGTTCACTTTTCTCCAACTTCCTAGGCTACGCGTTTTTAATTGTCTGGTTTACTATTCTAACGACCGGATTCTAACGACTCGATTCATCAAAGTTTCTGTTGTATTTCTAAACTTAAAAGGTTCCTCCCCATTCAGTTACACTCAGATCATTGTATTATTGCTATATATTGACTATACATGTGAACTTTTTCTTTTAATTTCATAAATGCTCAATTTGTTAAAATTACTTTTTTTTTTTTATATACTTCTGTGTTAGTTATAATGCTTCCCTCTCTCCTTCCAAAGCTTGTGTCACACTTAACTTATAACTAGAGGCATAAAATCATCAGTTAATATCTGTTAATATTTCAGCGCCTATTTTGTTTATCTGATTAATCTAGTTAGAGCAGATTTAAACAAATTGGTAAAAATTAAGAAACTTCAGCTTGTATGACACATCATAGTTGCAGTCAATGTAAAGCAAACGGTAAACCAAATTGTTTGAGGACTACACTTGTCCTTTCACGACTAAATTTCATATGCTGAATATCACGTAGATCGTAGCATATAAAACGTCTGGTCCCTTCTATTCGTCAAAATTGACCCTTTCTGCTATTGATAACATTTTATAATAGACTATGGTAGCCAGGTGAGCAATATCGGCCGCTCGGAATTCTTATTTAAAATAAAGGGACATTTGGCCTTCTTGTTCAAAATATTTACACCCTGTATGTTTGCGCATGTTATTTAAATGCACTGAACTGCGTCTGCTTCGCTTAAGTCATGCTTCAAAATCTTGCGCGGCGTCTTTGATGCATAGCATCAAAATTTGTCTTGTTAGTGTATGAATATACCAAATACATCCGCGACTCGGCTGATCTACAACAAGGGACCACAACAACCTGTTTTTGACCCTACCTGACTGAATTTGAAAATGTACCTGTATAGGCGATATAGTGTATACAGTATTTGAAATGAAAAATACATTTGATTACTTGACCTTGATCGCAAAGTGAAGTTAAGGCTTCACATGTGCATGTATAGGTATATAGTGTATATAGTATTTGAAAACAAAAAATGATTATTTGACCTTGCTCGCAAAGGGAATGTTATGCTTCATTTGCACATGTATTTATGATATAGTAAATTTAGTATTTGAAATGTAAAATTTGATTATTTGATCTTGCTCGCAAGTGTTTTCACATGTATAGGTGATATAGTCTATATAGTATGTGAAATGGATTATTTGATTGTTTGATCTTTTTCGCAAAGTGAATGAAATGCTTCATTTGTACATGTATAGGTGATGTAGTATATGTAGTATTTTTAATGGAATATTTGATTATTTGACATTTATTGCAAGATGAATGTAATGCTTCATTTGCACATGGATAGGTGATATAGTGTATATAGTATTTATAAAGGTAACTTTGATTATTTGAGCTTGCTCGCCAAATGACGTTAATGCTTCATATGCACGTGTGTATGTGAAACAGTGTATATAGTATTTGAAATAGAAAATGTGAGTATTTGACCACTATCGCAAAGTGAAGGTAATGCTCCATGTGCATATGTATAGGTGATAGTAGTAGAGGGCGGTACCCTAGACCAAAGTGTTTACTATATGTTCTATAGGAATCCGCCATTTTGTTTTGAGGAGTCAAATTTTCACCTATATATTCCTATATAATTAATAGGAACCCGTCATCTTGTTTGTGAGGAGTCAATTTTCTGTCTCTATATTTCAGGTGTGCGAACAATGCCCCCATTGAAATGGAAAAATTAATCCCCTTTGAAGGCGCCACAGTGTCTGCGTGTGAACACCTGCAACGAACGCGTTAACACTTGCCTGAGAAAATAATCCTTTACATTGCTGTTCAAAAGTTTACCCTACATGAAAGTTATTATTATGACTAAATTTGCACTTGAAAAGTGTCACTGAAGGTACACACGACTTTACCAATTTGATCAGATGTTAAATATAGAGGGAAAAGGAGCCCATTAAAAGCGTCAAATCAGTTTTTACTAATTTATTTCACTATTTACGCTTTAACTTTTTTGTTTTAGGTTATCAAATGATAGAGGACACTAAAAGCTTTCATTTAAACCAGGGGTGGTCGATAACATTTTCAGCCGTTTTCGTGTTATGTAATATGAGAGATTTTTAAACCCTAGAAATGAACTTGCCCCGATCCTCAAGTTTGATATACCGTTGGAAAGATTTTGTTGAGCCCTTTTCATATATGAAAATATATGATCCTACGACTATTAGTTCTCTAGTTATCGCCGTTTTAAATTATTGCTTAAAATTGCGTCAAAAGTCTTCTTAATGCGTAAATGCCGATATCTCCTTTATTTCTTGTCCGAATGTAGTCGTGTTTGGACCCATTGAAAAGGGTTTCGGATTTTCTATCGATTGAGATGATCAAACCGGAAGTGACGTCATTTTTGAATATTTGTTTGTTTCAAAGTGCGTCAAAAGTCTTCTCAATGCGCAAGTGCCGGTATCTTCGTTATTTCTTGTCCGAATGTAGTCGTGTTTGTACTCGTTGAAAAGGGTTTCGTATTTTTTATCGATTGAGGAGGTCAAACCGAAAGTGACGTCATCATATATTATAATGGTCATATCTTCCTTAGTTCTGAACTGATGTTTACAATTTGTATATCATTCGAAAGCTCTCATCGAGATATGAGTATATTCGAATTTGAAAGATATCCGATCAATGTTTTCATGACATTGTACTTTAAATAAGCAGCGCAAGGGGTAAATGAAAAACAAAGACATAAATACAATTTCTACAATTTTATTATATAATCAAGTATTGTAGTTCGCATAATCAAAATAACTAACACTATTTATTGAACACAGTATTCACAAATCACGATTCATTACGGGATGAAAATTATTGTCATTTCGTCTCATACTCCATCCATGACGTCTATGAATAACTGTACACCGTTCCGTTATGTTGTAAACGTGGTTAATTTAGGGCTCCCGCACCGGCATTTTCTTTCCGATAATTTAGTTACGTAGTCCCGGTGGTCCGTGTATTCGATACCACTTTTTCGCATTGTTAATCCTGGTATGTTGTCTTTTCCAGGACAACCTCTGATTTGGCTAGTTCAACAGCTTGAGCCACGGGTGTCACAAAGTTAATGGTGGGTTCTTTCATCGTCCCACCCATCTGAATTTTTTCCACGACGTATTGTCCTTTATGATTAGGTTTCAACTTCCCTTCGGCCATCCGTTGAAAATGTCGTGTCCACATTTCTACTCTATCCATCGTTGACGTAAGTGAAGTACACAGCGAGTGATAGTTTCATCTTTATCTATTAGCTGTAACTTTCCTCCCCTTATAGCATTTCTTCACCATCACTGTCGTCGTTACCACCATAGCTAACGTCGTCGTTCTCAGACTTCACTATACCTTCTATTAAATAACGGTGTTTCTTAATGGCCGACTGTATGGCCTGTTCTAGTATCATTCCCTCAGACACGAGTTCGTGTACATCTTCCATGACACGTTGGTGAATGACTCCGTGTTCTAATTGGAATGTGTGGAGAAGCAGTTGGCTATACATACGTAAGACATGTGTTGTATCTTCCGCTACTATTTTTGAGTCTGCCTTTTTCTTGGCCTCGTCATTGGACATTCCATCTCGCTCATACTTTTCCACTTTTTTTCGCCAAGATTTTTCATTATTGTTCGAAGCTTTACGGTACATGACTCCAAACACTTTGTGTTCTTCGCTGTCTTTATCTTTTACATCTTCTGCGCTCTGGTCATAGGATATCCACCGTTTTAATGGAGGCGTTTCCGAGTGATCCTCCGTGGCAGAACGCTTATTACACCATCGTTTGACATGATTTTGTAAAGAATGAACGTCACCAAACACGATACCACAATCGTCGCAAATGGGCATGTCTAGACTGTTATCAGACTCGAGGCTGGAATCACTCTTTATATACTCCACAGGGGTGTCCCTTATAGCTTTCTTAACTGAATATCCTCGCTGATCATACGCTGGAGTATCACTTATATACCTGTGTTCAGCTACTGATACATTCTGTTAAAAAATGTTTGGTCTAAGTCGCATGTTTTCCGGTGTAGAGGCTTGAAGATCAATAACGAGATGTCCATATGGCTTTTCTGTGGCGTTTCGATATACATTCATGAAATTGTGACTACTGGTAGGGTAGATCCGTCGTGCCAGTACAGAAATTTGATGTCTATCAACTGGGTTGTTAAACACAATTAAATATTTTGTATTAAGGCTGATATCTCGGCACTCTTTTCCTTGAGGAAAAACGTTCTGTGTCAGGAAAATGACCGTCAAGTTTCTATGATGAGATCCTTTAGTAAAAAGATTAGCCACTCTTTCATCCTTCTTCGCCTCTCCCATCAAATCATCTAATATGATGCAGTTCCGCACGTTTACGTCTAGATACATATCTTGTTCAAGACAGTCTGGAATCCCCCTCACAAATTCAACGTTAGACAATTCTGTCTTGATTTCGTTGTATAATGGTTGATGTTGACTATAGCACCAGATTATCCTTTGAGGTGGTGGTTGGATTGTTCCTTGGCACAATATCATCTTAGTTAATACCGATTTACCACTTCCACTCGGCCCAGACAAAACGAGTGTACACGGATGTTTAAACTTAAATACGGGCGCTCCGGGAGCTCCCAAATGCGCTCCGGGCGCTCCCAAATGCGCTCCGGGAGCTCCCAAATGCGCTCCGAGAGCTCCCAAATGCGCTCCGAGAGCTCCCAAATGCGCTCCGGGAGCTCCCAAATGCGCTCCGGGCGCTCCCAAATGCGCTCCGGGAGCTCCCAAATGCGCTCCGAGAGCTCCCAAATGCGCTCCGGGAGCTCCCAAATGCGCTCCCAAATGCGCTCCGGGCGCTCCTAAATGCGCTCCGGGCGCTCCCAAATGCGCTCCGGGAGCTCCCAAAAGCGGTCCCAAATGCGCTCCGGGCGCTCCTAAATGCGCTCCGGGCGCTACAAAATGCGCTCCGAGAGCTCCCAAATGCGCTCCGGGCGCTCCCTCATATTGTTGTACTCCTGGTGATATATTCCGGTATCTTTGGTCTGTATGTGAAGATGGTTCTTCAAAGTGTTTGTTTCTCTCATGTCTCATTAGATTGTATCTACTACAGAACGTCTGATCACACGTTGTACAGAAAATTGTACTCATCTTTTCAAAGTCGTGTGTTGCAATTTATTGTGGATATCTTCCCCTTATAAACTTACAGGTCGCTCGGAGCGCATTTGGGAGCTCCCCCCGGAGCTCCCGGAGCGCATTTGGGAGCGCCCTGTAAGTTTATAGGGGGAAGATATCCACAATAAACTGCAACACACGACTTTGAAAAGATGAGTACAATTTTCTGTACAACGTGTGATCAGACGTTCTGTAGTAGATACAATCTAATGAGACATGAGAGAAACAAACACTTTGAAGAACCATCTTCACATACAGACCAAAGATACCGGAATATATCACCAGGAGTACAACAATATGAGGGAGCGCCCGGAGCGCATTTGGGAGCGCCCGGAGCGCATTTGGGAGCTCCCGGAGCGCATTTGGGAGCTCTCGGAGCGCATTTGGGAGCTCCCGGAGCGCATTTGGGAGCGCCCGAAGCCTATTTGGGAGCTCCCGGAGCGCATTTGGGAGCTCTCGGAGCGCATTTGGGAGCTCTCGGAGCGCATTTGGGAGCTCCCGGAGCGCATTTGGGAGCGCCCGGAGCGCATTTGGGAGCTCCCGGAGCGCCCCTATTTAAGTTTAAACATCCGTGTACACTCGTTTTGTCTGGGCCGAGTGGAAGTGGTAAATCGGTATTAACTAAGATGATATTGTGCCAAGGAACAATCCAACCACCACCTCAAAGGATAATCTGGTGCTATAGTCAACATCAACCATTATACAACGAAATCAAGACAGAATTGTCTAACGTTGAATTTGTGAGGGGGATTCCAGACTGTCTTGAACAAGATATGTATCTAGACGTAAACGTGCGGAACTGCATCATATTAGATGATTTGATGGGAGAGGCGAAGAAGGATGAAAGAGTGGCTAATCTTTTTACTAAAGGATCTCATCATAGAAACTTGACGGTCATTTTCCTGACACAGAACGTTTTTCCTCAAGGAAAAGCGTGCCGAGATATCAGCCTTAATACAAAATATTTAATTGTGTTTAACAACCCAGTTGATAGACATCAAATTTCTGTACTGGCACGACGGATCTACCCTACCAGTAGTCACAATTTCATGAATGTATATCGAAACGCCACAGAAAAGCCATATGGACATCTCGTTATTGATCTTCAAGCCTCTACACCGGAAAACATGCGACTTAGACCAAACATTTTTGAACAGAATGTATCAGTAGCTGAACACAGGTATATAAGTGATACTCCAGCGTATGATCAGCGAGGATATTCAGTTAAGAAAGCTATAAGGGACACCCCTGTGGAGTATATAAAGAGTGATTCCAGCCTCGAGTCTGATAACAGTCTAGACATGCCCATTTGCGACGATTGTGGTATCGTGTTTGGTGACGTTCATTCTTTACAAAATCATGTCAAACGATGGTGTAATAAGCGTTCTGCCACGGAGGATCACTCGGAAACGCCTCCATTAAAACGGTGGATATCCTATGACCAGAGCGCAGAAGATGTAAAAGATAAAGACAGCGAAGAACACAAAGTGTTTGGAGTCATGTACCGTAAAGCTTCGAACAATAATGAAAAATCTTGGCGAAAAAAAGTGGAAAAGTATGAGCGAGATGGAATGTCCAATGACGAGGCCAAGAAAAAGGCAGACTCAAAAATAGTAGCGGAAGATACAACACATGTCTTACGTATGTATAGCCAACTGCTTCTCCACACATTCCAATTAGAACACGGAGTCATTCACCAACGTGTCATGGAAGATGTACACGAACTCGTGTCTGAGGGAATGATACTAGAACAGGCCATACAGTCGGCCATTAAGAAACACCGTTATTTAATAGAAGGTATAGTGAAGTCTGAGAACGACGACGTTAGCTATGGTGGTAACGACGACAGTGATGGTGAAGAAATGCTATAAGGGGAGGAAAGTTACAGCTAATAGATAAAGATGAAACTATCACTCGCTGTGTACTTCACTTACGTCAACGATGGATAGAGTAGAAATGTGGACACGACATTTTCAACGGATGGCCGAAGGGAAGTTGAAACCTAATCATAAAGGACAATACGTCGTGGAAAAAATTCAGATGGGTGGGACGATGAAAGAACCCACCATTAACTTTGTGACACCCGTGGCTCAAGCTGTTGAACTAGCCAAATCAGAGGTATCCTGGAAAAGACAACATACCAGGATTGACAGTGCGAAAAAGGGGTATCGAATACACGGACCACCGGGACTACGTGACTAAATTATCGGAAAGAAAATGCCGGTGCGGGAGCCCTAAATTAACCACGTTTACAACATAACGGAACGGTGTACAGTTATTCATAGACGTCATGGATGGAGTATGAGACGAAATGACAATAATTTTCATCCCCTAATGAATCGTGATTTGTGAATACTGTGTTCAATAAATAGTGTTAGTTATTTTGATTATGCGAACTACAATACTTGATTATATAATAAAATTGTAGAAATTGTATTTATGTCTTTGTTTTTCATTTACCCCTTGCGCTGCTTATTTAAAGTACAATGTCATGAAAACATTGATCGGATATCTTTCAAATTCGAATATACTCATATCTCGATGAGAGCTTTCGAATGATATACAAATTGTAAACATCAGTTCAGAACTAAGGAAGATATGACCATTATAATATATGATGACGTCACTTTCGGTTTGACCTCCTCAATCGATAAAAAATACGAAACCCTTTTCAACGAGTACAAACACGACTACATTCGGACAAGAAATAACGAAGATACCGGCACTTGCGCATTGAGAAGACTTTTGACGCACTTTGAAACAAACAAATATTCAAAAATGACGTCACTTCCGGTTTGATCATCTCAATCGATAGAAAATCCGAAACCCTTTTCAATGGGTCCAAACACGACTACATTCGGACAAGAAATAAAGGAGATATCGGCATTTACGCATTAAGAAGACTTTTGACGCAATTTTAAGCAATAATTTAAAACGGAGGTAACTAGAGAACTAATAGTCGTAGGATCATATATTTTCATATATGAAAAGGGCTCAACAAAATCTTTCCAACGGTATATCAAACTTGAGGATCGGGGCAAGTTCATTTCTAGGGTTTAAAAATCTCTCATATTACATAACACGAAAACGGCTGAAAATGTTATCGACCACCCCTGGTTTAAATGAAAGCTTTTAGTGTCCTCTATCATTTGATAACCTAAAACAAAAAAGTTAAAGCGTAAATAGTGAAATAAATTAGTAAAAACTGATTTGACGCTTTTAATGGGCTCCTTTTCCCTCTATATTTAACATCTGATCAAATTGGTAAAGTCGTGTGTACCTTCAGTGACACTTTTCAAGTGCAAATTTAGTCATAATAATAACTTTCATGTAGGGTAAACGTTTGAACAGCAATGTAAAGGATTATTTTCTCAGGCAAGTGTTAACGCGTTCGTTGCAGGTGTTCACACGCAGACACTGTGGCGCCTTCAAAGGGGATTAATTTTTCCATTTCAATGGGGGCATTGTTCGCACACCTGAAATATAGAGACAGAAAATTGACTCCTCACAAACAAGATGACGGGTTCCTATTAATTATATAGGAATATATAGGTGAAAATTTGACTCCTCAAAACAAAATGGCGGATTCCTATAGAACATATAGTAAACACTTTGGTCTAGGGTACCGCCCTCTACTACTGGTGATATAGTAAACATAGTATTTGAAATGGAAAAATTTAATTATTTAAGTTATTCCGCACAGTGATGCTTAGGCTTCCTATGCACATTAATAGGTGATATAGTGTATATCGTAAAGAGTAAATAGTATTTGAAATTTTAAAACAATATGATCTTTCATTGCTAGCAAAGTGAAGGTCAGGTTTTGTTGTACTAGATTGGGCCCAAGTTATAATTTGCATTTTGAATATGCTCATGTATAGATGTACACATATAAGTGACACGTTCTTTCTTATTTAATACAGGGCTCCGTTTTTATTATAATGTTTTCAAAGTTGGCAGGTAACCCTTTTAAGACATAGGTGTATGCTACATGGGACAATGATTACTATTATTACAGTTATTAATCAGGTATGGAATTTGTTAACCGTATAGACAATAATATAGATATAAACCTAAAAAAGTCGAAAGTCGTATGACATGTGTTTAGTATGGGTCACACGTCCAAGCCGTATCCAAATGTGCAATATTATATGAGCCGTTCCACGAGAAAACCAAGACTGTGCACTCTGCGTAAAGTATCGAACCGGATCAGCCTTAGCATGCCGGGCAGGCCAATGCGGAAAGACACCTGTAGAGTTTCTGATTTCAGGAATCATTACTCTGTACCTTAATCCCGCTGCGACGAAATGTGTTCTCCCGGAATAGCCTGCGTGGATTGCGTCCATAATGTTGGTTTTCTCGTGGGACGGTTCATATGCGGTATCCCCTTTCACATTCAAACACACAAAACAATAACACGGCACAAATATCGTACTTAATCCGTCAGGCAAAAACTGACGTCTGAGTGTTTGTAAAAATCAAAAATTTACACTAATCTATTCAGGATCTACCCTGTTCGCACACTCATTGAACAAGTAAGCATTCTGTAAAGCCTCGGGGAACGGTATCGACCGAGAACAGATAAGAACATATAAATAGTTAGGATGTAACTTAAAATTAATTATTAATTAATAATTACCCCAAGGTTGGATAAAGTATGACATGTTCATAGTTTAAAATATCCTTTTATGTAATCTTTGTTCATCAAATAAGAGTCTTATATTCCCCAAATCAAGTACGGTATATATACACTCTCATTACCAGTGGTTCTGCGAGACGAACTTATGAAAAGGTTGGAAATAGTTCGCGTTTGTGAACATAGTTTACAGTTTACTCAAGATAGCTTAAATGTGTGATAATTCGGATATTTGCTTTAACTCGAACAGTTGAATTTAGAAAACAGTTTTTCAAATATCTTTCATTGCCCAGAGCAAGTATAAACACTCTCATTACCAGAGGATCTAGTAGACGAGTTCATGAATAGGTTGAAAATAGTTTGTGTTTGTTAAATTAGTGTACAAATGACTCGCAATAACTCGTAATTGTGATAATTCGGATATATCGTTTAACTCGAACCACATCCTTGAACGGATCTGTATTTAGAAAACAGCGTAACAACGGGTTTTGATTGGTCAGATTAGCAAGCAATCAAAACTGCTGATGCGCTGTTCACTTGATATTATGACTGACTTACTATTTCATGATAACAAAAAAAGTGTCAATGAATTACGAAGCTAACAAAAAACTTTAATTAAAGAAAATCATAAACGAGGGGATCACCACAGGAACGTTAATTACAGGTTAATTTGGACTGCAAGATATAGCGAATCAATTGTATTTCCGAAATATTCGCTGCTAAAAAACATCCCAAACCCTGTTAGTTACTAAAACATTGATTGCTTGTTTGGTATGTAACGCCACTTTCAAAATTTATCAGTTATATCACGGCGTGTAATTGGTAGGCTATCAGTAACACTGGTCCGTTTTTAATCTTACAATCAGTCGTATGCTAAAAGTCATTGGTATGACTCACATACCTCGGTAATAGTAACGTCTAGACTAGTGTTGCTAATGTAGTGACAGGGTTTGCAAGTAATTAAAGGGACGCAACTCGAAAGTGTTGTGACGCACTTTGCCGTTCATTGCGTCGTTTAATGACACTTATAATTGTTATTTAATAGTTTATCAGTAGGTCTTCTCAAGAATATAAAAAAACCTTCCACAGCCTACCTTATGTCCATATTGGAAAAGGAACAGCAAATAGAAATTGTATGGTCTTAGGAGTTTTCTTTTATTAGTGTCATTTCCTTTCCTAAACGGGGAATGCATGCCGTCAGATTATGTGTGTGAATTCAATCTCAACATAGCATTCAAACAAACTATGGTTGACCAAAATAACAAACTTGTCTGTTCCCTCTATCGTTATGATGTCACGCAGCCAGATCCGTCTGTATCAGTTCCCGTCGATGATGTCATCAAAGCAGACGGCTACTTCATACCTAATGTGATTGTAATAATAAACGGACAAATGCCAGGCCCGATTATTTCCGTGTACAAAGGACAGACGGTCAGAGTCCAAGTGACCAACAGTCTATCTGGAAACGTCATCAGTATACACTTGCATCGTATTACCCAGCGGGGCACACCCTTGATGGACGTGGCTGGGTTTGTTACTCAATGCCCAATACACCCTGATCAGACGTTCGCATATGAATTCCTGGTGGACTCTGCAGGGACCTACTTTTATCATAATCACGTGGGAAGTCTTAGAATTTCCGGTCTTTATGGCGCTTTAATTGTCAGGGAAAGAAACATGCGTTTACTGAACGAACATATTGTTATGATTATAGGTTATTGACCCTGTACTGTGAAATCATCGTTGGACCGAGTTCTTTGGTTGATGTTGCCGAGCTTGCGAGGCTACGTTCGCCAAAGAACGAGGTCCAACGATGATTTCACAGTACAGGGTCAATAACCTTTTTATTGCATACTTTCATATTGTAAACTATTTGTTTTACGTTGTGGATTTTTTTGTTATTAACTAGAATTGATAAATCTGCTTCCGAAATAGAAACAAACTGTTTGTACACATAAGTAGTAATTTTTGTGCAAATGCCGTTTGAATTATAACGGTGACGTATTTTTTTTAAATGACGTCATGCACGTGCATAACCAACTTTTTAGACGCGCGTTTTAGACTGTTTTCATGTCAAAAACGTACTGTTAGCATGAGACAGAAAGAAATTGTCCATGATCAATATATGAGAATTGAACATTACAAACTCCCGTGAGTTTTAACAATGATATTTAGGTCAGCTATGTTTGTTTACATAACAAAAGTAGTCCCTAGCATGTTAATTATGCAGAATTCTTGCACGTCCTTATCTACGGTCATGATCACTCCTTGACAGCGGTCATGATCGAAAAATCATGACCACTTTCTTCAATGCAAAGTGAACGGGACAATATGAAATATGCAATAAAGGGGAATATAATCATTACTTTCCATCAGACATGCAACTGAATAAACCCTTAGAACTAGTCTCTATCGATGGTCTAACCTTGTCAAAGGTCATGATCCTATCCGTATTGATCAACGGACGAAGAAGATATATAGATAACAATTGCGTTTCCAACTACGCCCCACTTACGGTGTTTGAGGTGAAACCCGGCGAACAATACCGTTTTCGTGTTATTGGTGCGGGGCATGGGTTTCCCTTCAGAGTTTCCGTGGACAACCATACATTTCTGTTTGTAGCCGCAGATGGTCACGACACCTCTACAAATCAGTCGAAGTACAGTCATTCTTGATAAACAACGGTGAACGTTTTGATTTCATTCTGGTATCTGATCAACCCCTGGATAATTATTTTTTTAGAGCCGAAACATTTGAATCAAATCCCCTGCACGGTGGTACAGCTATCATGCGGTACACAGGTGTGGTCCCGGGATTTCCGAAATCTCAGCGTAATAACTGTACGGCGGACAACAACTGTTATATAGCTAACCATATTTTCCCGGAATTCCCCGGGGAACAACATTCCCGATGTATTCATCTTAATGTCATTGATGTTAAGGACGAAATTAACGCTATTGGAATCCATTAACCCTGATACACAGATGAACCTGAAAAATGAGCTGTATTCTGTAAATGTACAAATACCATTACAAAAACAAATAATGAAATTGTACAGCTACCACTTCTCGCACATGGTGTCTGTAAAAGTGGAATTCATTTAGTTCATATACACGGCCACATATTTTAATTCCTGAAAATAGGTATTTATGTTCAAAACATGACGACAGGGTTATACGCCAGTGAAAACACGGAGATAACATGTAACAATGATGCATGTAACACGCCATCTTGGTCAAACATCTCATGGAGGGGCAACTCTATCACAGGTCTCAAGCAGAGAAACCATGTATATAAAACACCATCTGTTTCAATTACGGCAGATACGTAGTTGTGTGGTTTCGAGCCGATAACCCCGGGTTGTGGTTACTACATTGTCACACGAAACTGCATATGCTGGCTGGTATGACTGTGATGGTTAATAAATCGTTTACTGACGTACAGAACGCTCCCGAAGACTTCCCAGAATGCAGGTCCTTTCCGTCACCTGGTCGTGGTGTATATTCAACTTTTGCGTAATGAATGCATTACAAGGCCCGTTTAAATCAATCTCATTTTAAATTAGACCGCACTACTTTGCTGTAATAACGTTAGATACTGCAGCAAAGTCTATGTCTAGTGTTAATGCGATTGAGCTTTAATATAACTTTATAGTATACTGATCTGGTTATTGTTATATATTCACCATGCGTCCGTTTAATAGACACGGACAATACCCACTCTGACTAAAGTTTAATGCTTTGAAAACATTTTGGAAAAAATGTTGTATTCGTGTTTATCCGAATTTCAAATATAATTTCAGTTATATAAATCTTTCGGCCATACACGATTTATGATGCATCTGCAACTTTAAAATCAATGTGATAACAGGAAACGTTGCTCATTTAGAATGTAAACCAATTGACCATGAAAGATCCCGGAAAAATTGTAATATATGGGAAATTCAGTGGTTTGTTTTGTATCGCAATTCTAACACTTTTGCTGCAAAAGTCAATTAAAGGCTTTTGCAAACAATGCAGCTACAGATAAGACAGCTCATATTGAGCTTTCTCTCCTGATATCAGCGTTATTTGCCACTTAGACATTAAATTTTACAAAATTTCTTGTTGGGCGAAACATTGAGTGGTCTAATTTTCAACATAGAAGAGTCGACTTTGTGAAATTCGACAGGGAAAAAATAAAAATCTTTGTTTGATGCACCTTTCAACAATTATTAAGTGCTATCACGACGTTCTCTTGGCAAGTTACCAGTACGACTGGATCATTTATCATTACGCCAAAAATGGAAAGCCAATACTACCATTTTCAAATATTTGGTATGACCCGGCATGTGATCGAACCCGATACTTCTCGCCCCATACTCGTTCGCACTAACACTCACACAGTTTGAAGTGGTTGTCTCAAATGTAAAGGGTTAACCAATTGGGAAATTTAATATATTGTTTCGAGAAAATAAATAACGTTTGTACTTACAATTGTTTGTTTGGCGTTTATCGTCTCTACAACTTTTATTTAAATCATATCATGGCGTTGCCTATGTATGAAGCCAGTACTACTGGTCCATTTATCCTGACACCAGCGAGTCAGTTGTAAATAAAGTGTTCGTCCGATGTTCTGTCCCCAGTCGGGTCATACCATAATACTTTATTAATGGTGACAATGGCTTCGCCTTTTTGACGCTATTGTGTAGGCATTACTACGGACTCGCTGGTGTCAGGATAAACGGACCAGTTTTAATGTTAACTTCACCAAGAAACTGTAAATTGTTAAAAGCTGAGTAAAACACCATACATGTTCTTTTCCGTTTCACTATTACATGTTATATTGGTAAAAAAATATGTTTAAACTAAACTATACAATTATACAAGTGTTTTCTAACTGATATTTTGAATTTGCAATGTTTTTTATTGATTTAATATTATCAGGAAGGGTATTCCAATCACTAATACCATTGTCAAAATAGATATTGTATAGCGTTTTCTATCATAATTACAATAAACTAAGTTTCCTCTGAAATAAGATGGACACTTATCATAGAGGACAGAACACTTTGTGCGTGTGATTAAGTCTCAACCTTTTAACTTAAAATTTAAAAAAAAAGCGATAGACCTAATGATGGCCAAAGATTATTTTTTTTAAATTTAAGATTTATCTATCTAAATATATTAAAGTTATTGACAAATTAATATAGAATCTACTCAAAAGCACACGGCGTTGAAGCGCATCTTATCTAGATCTGCAATGTGACAATATATAACGCCCTCTCTGTCAAATGGTGCGAATCCGATCACTTGATCACAATAAACACTGTTTGTATTTCATCTAAATACTTCTAGCAGCAAAGATTCAGCTCAAATTAAGCTCTTTAATTCAATTCGTAATAATCATGGTAATCATTCCTTATCATAAAACGTGGGTCCTAGGCCAATGTCACAAGGACGGAACAACATGCAGCCAGTCCGGGGCTCGAACCCTGGAACAGTGGCTTTCAACTAACCAGCCGAAAAAGACATAGTACCGGCTATTCAGATCATCCTAAAGCTTAAACCATATGTATTATGTGCAAATACAGTGTCTGTACATTTTAATATTGGCTGGATTTTGATGCTAAAGCGTCATTTGGTGAATCTCGTAGACCTTGCATGAATGCAAAATCGACCTGGACGGGAGCATTTCTGTCGGCGCTAAACATGTTAAACACTTTAATTCAAACAGGACGTGTGCATATTCGTGAAATCACAATCAGTATCAACCAGCCTGAACAACTGGAGTTCCGCCAACTCAAGCTGTATTAATCAGCCGGAAAAGAAAGTAATACTTTCGGCAATTCGTGCTAGCCTGAACAAGATTGAACTATATGAATAATGTGCAAATACATTGTCTGAAATTTATATCTTGGCTGTAATTGTCACCTAGTGCGTCTAGAAGCCAGATCGGGACATCGGTTGCAAAACCAAGCAGGGTAATACCTCTAACTCGAACAGGTGCAAAGTCGGGACTTTGTTGGAAACTCCCAACTCCAACCGCCGGCAGAACAATAGCCGGCAGAACAATAGCAGCCGGCTGACGTGAGTCGGCGAATAGAGACCTAATGTAATATGAAGTCAGTTTGTGGCGCTTGCACCTGACGACATGCGTCAATGGGCCGCCCAATGGATCTATCTCGAACAATAGGCACGCCAAATCAAGGGAAAGAGCCACTCTGACGGACAAAGCCCTGACACATGCCGTACAGCTGGTTAAAGTCTGTAACTCGAGCAATATACAGTGTTGCGCTGTATACTTGCCCAAAATGCCAACTTCATCTGAACATTGCAGCCAGATGACATAAATCAGGCTGGACGCCATCAAGTGCGACTCAGAACAAGAGTTTAGCACTTCTACCTGACACATATCAGGTTGCCAGTTAAATTCTCTAATTGGAACAGCAAATCCCAACTCCGGCTAGGCAAATTAGCCGGTTGACGCTACTTGGCGGAACGGGACCTAATGTTACACAAAGTCGGATTGGGATGCATGCACCTGGCATGCATCAATGGGCCGCCCAATCCATCTCTCTCGGACAAAAGGCACATCAAATTGAGGATGGAAGTCACTCTGTCGAACTACTCCGGCTGGGGTTTTCAGCCGGCTGCCATAAACCTGGTGCGACTCGATGCCACTGTTTGGTGCCATCCCTGAACGTGCCAGACAGCTGGCTGAATTATAGCTCGAACAATATACAGACCGTTTTGGGTTGTAGACTTGCTCAAAATCAAAACTTCATCTGAACATTTAAGTCAGCTGCCATATATCCAGCTGGCAGCCAACTAGTGCAACAAGAGTGGAGAACTTCCACCATACATATGTCAGGTTGCCAGTTAAACTTTGTGATTCGAACAGGACGGGTGCAATATCGGGACTCAGCAGCCGGCTAACGCAACTTGGCCAAACGGTTAAAAGACATGAGAGAGAAAGACGGGTAATCGCTTAAACTCATGTTTTGTTTTGCTTCAAGTAAACACAACCTACATTTGAATCTACATTTCACATCTTTATTTACAGAAGGTTGAACATTTGCCCGGATTACCGAAATTATGACGGTGGATTTTAAAATATGGAAATATGATTTTTGATATACAGTTGAAAACGTTCTACGAAAATGAGATTTGTTCTTATTTGTTACAATTCTCCTGTAACCAGTTTGATTTATAAAGGGGTCCGTTGCAGAGTCACCGGCAGTCGTATGCCTTGTATATAAGTTTCTACTGAGGTAAAATCTCGGCATGTTATAATTTCCCTGATAAGAGATTTTAGAGTCCTGCATTAAAACTTTTGTACAAAATCTGCCCCTTTTCCAACAACTTATGTTAATGTTTTTGAAAGTTGTCCGTTGCAGATGCGAAAAAGATTTGTATAGGGAAAGCGAATGTTGACATCGCATTGTAAAGTATATGGAAACCCGTATCACATGTTAGACATTAAGACGTTTGAGAAAAGATTGCAATAATAAATAGGTTTGTTCGTTAAGAAGAAAACATGTATGTAATTAAGAAGTGTACAGGAAGAGCGTATCAGTTATAAGGGATAGCATCTGTTTGGGACTAAGTGTACATTATTATGTTTATAGCTTAACATTCGGCCCAGACTCAGATATTTACGAAAATAAACTTCATAGAATGCTGTCTTGAATAAACACTGTGCTGTAATCTGCACATACAGTTGCAATGTATACAGCAACGTTATTCTGGTTCAATTTTGCAGTGAATCAATGTATTTCATGCAGCCTCTATTGTATACTATCACCATTCAATATAGAGTACTGTTCAGTGAATGAAATCAGAAATGTATGTTCTATTCATCTTCTGAACGCACAGGTACATGCACCAATATAGATCATTGATTATTTTACACTGTATTACTAATATAGTGTTACTTGATCAATGATCTATATCGGTACATGTACCTGTTTCTAAACGAGATAGATAGTTTTCAAACTTAAACAGATTGTTCCTGCCATTGAAAATATAACGACCGACGAATGAAAACAAGCAAAACAAGTTTCTTTATTAGAAATAACCATACTCTTCAAAGCGCGAAGGTATAAACTATTGCCCAAACTTGGCCTATGCATGTAATTACGAGTAAGACTAGTCTGACCTTGAAACGAGCATCAAGTTACAGCAACAATAGAAATTTCACTCGATGTAACAATGCATGCTTTCCTGAAATTCATTAGAACTCATTCTGGTATATGATAACATGTATGTGTAGCCGGATCTTGTTAATGATAATTTCTGTTTATACACAATTTTCTGAAGCATATTAGGCACATCTGTATCTGTCCAATGCTACGTCTGTTCCATGTCCCTGTCTGGATTACTTTCAACAGCTACTGACTGGGCCATTCGTATGTCCGTTCCGTGTCCTTGTCTGGATTACTTTCATTTCAGCAGCTACTGACTGGAATTCAATGAAAATATTGGAGGTTTAGGTACCTATAAGGGAAGCTCTTTTTCCTTGCTTGTTAAGGAGATAGGATTATACTCGTACAACCATATGACCATTATATATTTTACAGCTCGTTCTGAGCCTAATGGTATCAGTCAGCTCAACAGATATTCATTTTGAGGTATTATTCAATTCAGATCCAAATTTAGGAAACTAAGTCGTCAGTCTTCTTCAGGTACTAAACTGTGGCACGAACGCTGTTGTGTTGAATCTGGTTTATGTTCGACCAATATTTTTCAAACTGTCTTCTATCATGTGTTTATGCCAGAACAACTTGTTGCCGGAACTCAAGTTGTATGGTCAATCTTAAGCTGTCACGGCATATTTTCTATTTCTTTCAAGCTTTAGATAAAATGATAATAACAAATCTTGAAAAAGTATTATCAAGCGTTTATTCATTTCAAATAACTAAGAGAGAGTTATAACTGAACAAGAGGCCCAAGGGAGTCAGTATCGCTCCACTGCATTATATAATGCAAAACGGCCTCGCCCTCCTGGTGACCATGATGTTCAACCAATGAACATAGCTTGAAGGAATCTGAAAGAGGGTCACAAAAGGAACATTCCTACAAAGTTGTTTTAAAATCGGCAAAAAACATTCGGCGTAGATGATTATTTAAAGTTTTCACTATAGCCCCATAAGGCGAAACAGCCCTACCCTCTGGGGGCTACGTTTTCCCCATAAATCAACATGACTTGAAGGAATCTGATAGAGACACACCCAAGGAACATTTCTTCAAAATTAGTTTGTTTATTGGCCAGATACTTTTGGAGATTTTCATATTTTTCAACAAATCAACATGGCTTGAAGGAATGTGAAAGAGGATCATCAAAGGAACAAACATACACAATTATTTGCAAATCGGCAAGATACTTTCGGAGAAGAAGATTTTTAAAGTCTTCCCAATAGCTATATAATGCAAACGAGTCTGGCCTGCTGGTGGCCGTGTTTTTCGGCCAATCATGATGGCTTGAAGGGATCTGATAGAGGGTCATCCAATGAACATATCTACAACATTATTTCAAAACCTGCCAACAGGTTGGGGGGGGGGGGGAAGATTGATTTTCTTTTGTTTTCATTCTGCTGCCATGGAAACCAGAATTCTGCTTGGATAAAAAATAAATGAAAGAATTTCAGTGAGGACAGACATTAAGATGATGCTTTCTGTGTAGAGTTTCATCCCAATTGATCACCGGTTACAGAGGAAATGTTGACGCACGCTCGGACGCATGACGGACATTTTGACATGAAATAAGTTTGACTGGCTTTCAGGCAGTGGAGCTAAAACATTCTTCAAAATTATTTGATAATCGGTCAGATACTTTGGAATATTAGATTTTAACAGTGTTTCCATATACCTATATAAGGCAAAATAGACATACCCCTGGTCTTTTTCCATCAATCAACATGGCTTGAAGGTATCATATAGGGGGTCATCGAAGGAACATTCATACAAAACTATTTGGAAATCGGGCAAGATTCTTTCGGCGTAAAACACCCAACAATCAACAATCGAACATTATAAACAATAACCTCAAGAAATGTAGAGGATGCATTCACAAACTATACATCGTATAATACATTGCCCATGTCATCACATTTCAATGACCATACAAATGTACACCTATTAAAATTATTAAGAGCCCCAAAATGACCTTAGTTGTCGACGGGCCTTAAAACACCATTCATTCATTCATTCATTAACTGTGCATCATTAAACATCGTGTAAAAGAGTGACTTAAAAAAATGATTTTTAAAATATCAGCCGTTCTGAACTATATTTACATTTCATTTTCAATTCATAGATCGCGTCATTCGTCTTCCACCAATGGGCTTTTTTTTTTTTTTTTTTTTGTATTTTTATATTTTATTCAAATATTCAAACATTACAATTAGCAATGTAATTTATATCAAAACAATAAGATGAGCTAGATGGAAGAGATGAGACAGAGACACAGACAGAGACAGAGAGGTAGCGAGATAAAAAAGACATAATGGAACCTTAATGAGTAAAAATCACTATCTTACCAATCTAGAGGACGATGAAAACGAAATGTCGCTAGAATGATATAGTGATAAGTGTGATATTTGTGTAGGTGTGTGTATGTGTGATGGTGCGCGTGCGTGTGTGTACGCGTTGTGTTGCTTTTGCCGTGTTTATGCTTGAGAGTGAGCTATCAGTCATGTGTATGTATGTATTTGATCAATGTGTGCGCGTATTTTGCACTTGCGTGCGGTTTTCTGCGTGTTGGTATATTGCTATGTATGCGTTGTGATTGAGTGTTTGCGAGAAGTTCTTTCTCTTTTATGTGCATACGATTAGATTGTCTAAATTTTGACGGATGTGTTAAATGAAGTTTATCAATTTATTGATTAGTATTTCAGTTTTATTTTAGAGTTATGATTATTTTCTATTATATTTAATGCTAATCTGCATTCGCTTCTTAAAAACGATAAAAAGTTAACATTAATAGTGCGTGTATCAGACTTGTAATACGATTTATGTAGAGTATAGGAAATAATATTAAGTAATATAGTTGATGTCATTATATTCCTTTACCCCGGGTTTGTAGCCAACAATCAGCGATTTTAAATTTGTTATTTCTTCGCTATACCCAATTAAAGAAAAGAAAAGTTTTATTTTATTCCAAAAAATCCAAAAGAAAATGCTCTATGTTTTCTTTGTACCCACAAGCTGAGCATAGATCACTTTCTGATATTTTCCATTTCTTAAGGTTCTCTTTTGTAGCGATGATATTATTTATTAATTTGTATCTAAACTGTTTGATTTTGTTATGAGCACTGTTTTTGTGAATCGAAAAGTACACTTGTGACCAGTCAATCTGAGCATTAAGAGTGTTTTTCCAAAAAATATGAATGTATGGATTTTCAAAGTTGAAGTTTCGAAATATGGAGTAGACGTCGTTATTTGACAAATTGAGAAAAGTGTGTTTGTCTACGGCTATGGCTAATTTATGTTTAATTTTTGTTTGAACAGAACTATTTGATTTCATAATTTTCTTCCATGTGGAAGGCATACATGACTTTATCATATTTATTTCTCTGATCCAATCAGATTTATCTTTCAATTTATGTAATAATTTTGTTTCGCAGTTATTGCCATTGTTTGAAATTATATCGTCTATGAAAATTATTCCAGAATCAATCCATCTATGAAAAATTAGAGATTTGTTGGATTTATTTTTAATTTTGTTATTGCCCCATAGAAGCTGCTTTCTGATATTATAAAATGTTTCATTTCTTTTTCCCTTATTTATTATTTTCCTGAATTCGATCCACACTTTTAAGATATCCGAGTAAAACGCTGACAGTTTGTATTTTACATTTGGAAGAGTTTTAAGTTGATCAAAATCCATGTATAGAATAAGGAGGTTTTTTTTCCGTTTTGGTTGTAATAAAACTTAGTTATTTCTTGGCAGTTACAATTTTCGGTAGTTGATATAAGTCTTTTAATCCGGGCTAATTTGATAGATTTGATGAATAAATTAATATCGACCATCATACTTTTTACCTATTAAGGTTTTTCGTTTGATTTTCTCTCTTGTTTTATCCCATACAAAATTAAAGAACATTTTGTTTAAGGAGTTAATTACATAATCGGGTACATGTAATGATTGAAAAAGATACGTGAACTTTGGCAACAGTATTAACTTTATCATTTTTGATTTTCCAAAGAAAGTAAGATGTCTTCTGTTAAGGTTACATATTTGATTTTTACAGTCTTTTTTTCTCGCTAATAATTTTGTTTGTTGAAAAATGAACTCCGAGAGCTTTTATTACGGTTGCACATTTGATATTATCAATACTGTGATTTTTGTTTTTAGATGAGCCTATCCACATAATTTCCGTTTTGTTTTTGTTAAGTTTTAGACCTGAATGATCTCCAAAGTATTCAATTATTTGAAGTGCTTTGCGGATCTCAGTCTCATTTTGTAGGAATAGAGTAGTGTCATATGCTAGTTGAGTAATTTTTAAAAATTCAGTGGGGTTGTTCTTTACTTTTACTCCTCGAATTTCATGACATGATCTGATTTGTGTAGCTAATATTTCAGCAACTAGAAGAAATAATAGAGAAGACATTGGACAGCCTTGCCTAATAGATCAATTAAGATCAAATTTTCGCAATTTCCAACCGTTATTTAATACAGCAGCTGTGATGTTATTGTAGGTAGTTTTAACCCAACCTATGAAAGATTCACCAAAGCCATACAATTTAAGGACTTCAAACAAAAAGTTCCATTCAACAGTATCGAATGCTTTTCTAAAATCTAAAAATAACAGTGAACAGTCTAGGTTTAATTCATCAGCATAATCAATTACATCTTGTATTTGGCGTATATTATTACTTATTTGTCTGTTTTTAATGTATCCTTGCTGAGCAGTGTTGATAATCAAGGGTAAGACTTTTTGCAAACGTTTTGCTAAAACACGTGTAGCTATTTTGTAATCAACATTTAGGAGAGAAATTGGACGCCAATTTTCCATACTTTCAGGGTCTCCTTTTTAAAAAATCAATGAGATTATACTACGTTTTTGTGTATTTGATAACTGTCCTTTGGAATAGCCATTATTAAGTGACTCTACTACAATATATTCTAATTTTGACCAAAACTTATTATAATATTCTACGGTAAGACCATCATTTTCGGGATCCCAATCAATCAATCAATCAATTCATAGATCATTGTCCTGTAATATGGTCACATCATGGTCCTAGCTACTTAACTGTTTACAACCTATTTAAAAGGGTTAATACAAAACAGAATGTGACTTTGGAAGCTAAGGGATGATTCCATTGGCATAGGGAATGTTGGACTAACTTTAACACGACTCTTTTCCCGGAGTTATTCGGTCCGGGAAATATAAGATGGGGGAGTAGTTGGTTCGGTGGCGGGGTGAATGGGAGGAACTAGACTCGGTAAGAAAAAACATCATCAGAAGATATGTAAAAGCCATTTACCCCGCTGCAGGTAAAACATTTGTTTGAGAAGACACCATCGTGAGCCGCACAAACAAGGGACTAAGACGAAAAGATGACAAAGAAGGTTCTTCTAAGAAAAGACCAGAGGAGGAAAAAACAAGTGTAATTCCACTCTTTAGCTCTATGTACTATTGACGCAAGTGGCGGAAGGGAACATAAGGGTCAGAAAGAACATTGTGGCAAATGGAGACTGGGCTGAAAATAATGATTGACAAAGTGTTTTAAAAGTCGTCTGCTTGGTGTTTGTTGGAAAGGGGTTAACTTGATAAGATCATTACACGATCAGCTAACAAGCGCTCATCTTTTTATTTTTTATTTAACTCCCCTTTCCAACATATGATAAATCCGCAGCAGACGACATTCAAAACATCTACATATAATACAGAAACATATATCAAAAACTTAAAGATCTATTATGGACTAGAGATGAAAACATTTGACAAATGGAGAACTTGCTCATGACGGGTTTTGTTAATACATGTTTCACGTCACGCTAAAACCGACCTTCGGATATATTGACATAAATATAATTTACAATAAAAAACGTACGGTTATAGTTAGTGTTTGGTCATAACCGTTCTCGTGAGGCTTGTAAGCCTAGATGCATGTAGTAAAACGGTTACATCATGATCTTATTGTGCGTATGCGAATGGTGATATTTTTTTCTAAATTACATTACATGCAAATCCTTTACAACTAAGTTGTATTATGCCACTGAGAGGAAGGCTATTCTTATTAACCATTTTCCACATGCAACAAATCAGCAGTAGTCAATTTGCAAACTTATAGGCAAACATCTGGAAACTTTATAAACGAAAGTACAATTATTGAATAAGATTGAAACTATCGCGACATTTCGTCTTTTGTCACAATGTTTCCAAATCGTCTTCTGTAGCTGCGTAAGAAAGCGTCTGCAAGTGAGAAAGGGAGAAAATAGAGACAACAACACAGAATTGAACTTTCTCATCTTTCCAGTCAATGTTGGGTATAAGTTTCCATATTCAAAACCGCACCAAATGCGAGTATTGTGAAATAAACATTGCGATTCTCATTAACAAGCGTCCAGTTCCGTCAATCAAAGATTCGCCGATATTAATAGGAGAAGACATATGACACCGGGTGGTAGAATTGATTTGTGAATTTATGATACATGAATGCTTCATGTATATAAATCAATCGTTGCTGATATAGGGACATTGTGAAAAGAGGAGAACTGGTCCAAATAGGTGGTTTTTCTTCTTGTCACATTGTTATTGTTGTAACTGTCTATTTTCTTTTCAATTTTCGAATATCTCCAAGCGAAGATGTTGACGGTGGTTAAAGGCAAACTTATGAAAACATTACTTATATTTCGCCACCAGGAACTTTGTAAATATGTATGTATGTTTATTTTCTCTGTTGTGTTACTGTCAGTCAGCAGTGTATATAACAGGTATCCTCATGGGCTGGAAGCCTAAAGGAATTTGAATGAATAAACTTATGAAACTTATCAAACTTCATAAAGCCGACAGCATATGTGATTAACCATAACATAATAAAACCAAACAACTCAGATTGTCGACATGTTTTTAACACCTATTAATTGAAAGTAATAATTGACGTTCACTTGTTTTGATCGCATAAGAGATAAGCTAATGTTACATGTCGCGTCTGGCTTACTGAATAGGATATCCCCAGTGATTTAAAAACATTTTACTCCAATAGTGTGATGTTGTGTATTAACTACCGTTTGATAAATGATGAAATTCCGTGGGACCGCGGGGTTATTGTAGGGGAAACCCCGCATACAGATGAGCGGGAACGCCGTGGAGCTGTCTTAATCACAGCTGTCAATCATCGTGACGTCATAAATCGTTATCGAATTTCCCTCCGCAAACTTAATAGTTGAATGATCAAACCCCACGGGACCGCCGGGTTATTGTAGGGGAAACACTGCGTACAGGTGAGCGGGAACGCGGCGGGGCTGTCTTAATCACAGCTGTCAATCATCGTGACGTCATAAATCGTTATCGAATTTCCCTCCGCAAACTTAATAGTTGAATGATCAAACCCCGCGGGACCGCCGGGTTATTGTAGGTGAAACACTGCGTACAGGTGAGCGGGAACGCGGTGGGGCTGCCTTATCAGCCCGCGGGGGTGAGGGTCTTTGGGAAAAAAACCTTCAGCTGTACTGTACTACATTCTAAAAGTCAGTTGTGGAGTTTAAAGGGCCAGTCCCTTAGTCGGAGGAACAACGTTCACTCCATAGTTAAGACGTTACAACTAAACACCCTTGGCAAAAGTTAATATACATATATGTTTTGCTCAAATAGTAAATTTCATAAACTTTCTAGTGTTAGACTACAGGTGTGTGTTGTTTGATGCTTCTTTTGGCAAGCAAAATGATGCTCTAAAGATGTTGATCATCATTTTAACTTCTTTCATCACGTTTTAATAACCTTTCATTTTGCTAAATTTTAATTACGAATGTGCATTGGAATTATGTCTGAAAAACATAGTTACGGTTACATTTTAACAGCGAAAAATTTGAACGGTTATGATAAAGTTATATGACAGTGTCAGTGTCAATATCGGATGTAAGCATCTTTAGCCCTGATAACGTCAATTACTTCTTTATTCATTGAATATACCAGTTTATCAAGTCAGCGCGGGAGTATTTTAGTTGAATCCTGCTCTTCAAATCATCTCATAAGTGAAATATTCACCTTGAAACATATACGCGTAAATTAAGTAATGCTTATCATTTGTTGAGGTTTATATTTGGTACACTCTTGATGAATATATTAATATTGGAATTTCAGTCAGAAAAACTGATGACAACATACCAAGAGGAGATAATTTTGGTTATTAACCAAAGCATTAAATATGATAATTGTAGAAATTTGCATAATTGGCAACCTAACAATCAACACTTCACCATTTACACTTGATTTTAACACTACAATGACTTTTGTAAAATGTGATGCACATAACATGCAACAAGTAATATTGGTATAACCAGTTCTTTTTTGTCATTACGTATCCACAACATGATACATATATTTAAGCGTTTTTTCGAAATAAAGGTATGGTTTGACCTGGACATGACATTATATTATATTATTACGATGTGCATGTATATACATCAAATTTTTGATTTGTTTTATGAAATTGCACAAACAAGGTGGTATTACAATAATTAGATATGTAACTCTAGTAATACCTTTTATTAGTAGGGCAGTTGATTTCTCCATTTAACCATATATTCAGCACTGTTATAATAATCGTATGAAGTATAGGCTTAAAGTCGTCTGCTTTGAACAAACCTGACAAGAATGCGACGTGAAACACCTTGTCAATCTCAATTATAATGTTGATATAGGAAAGAAAACCCAGTGTTGTTCGGAAATTAAGAAAATAAAGAGTTTTAGTATTTTCCCACAATGTTTTCCTAAAATGATTTGTGCAAAGACGTAAGTCATCCTGTGTGCCAAGTTAATAGTTACATTGTTCTTACAATCACAAATCCTGCAGCAGACGATTTTGTAAACGTCTTTGCAAAAAATCTAACTTCGCTATAAATAAACAACTTTGCGACAACATGCAGAAATTTCTGATTATAAGCAACTTGATCTTTGTACAATTTTTGCAAACATCGTTTGCTGCAAATACGTTTAAGTATGTATGCACTTGGATGAAACGTTACACGCAAACGTTTTTATGAATTTGGTCATTTTCATTTAATGTCTCCCTCGTTTCTCAGTTTAGTGTTGCTTTTTACTAGAAAAAACGTACTTTAATGACAGTGCAAGCTTGGTTATTACATGAACGAAATAGTGATGACACTGAGGGGGTCGATGGAAACAAAGTACCTAGGATCAACTCCTCCGTTTCGAATCAAGAATTTTTTCTTCATTGCTGATTCATCAAAATCACACAAATGAAAGCAAAAAATAAAAAAGAGCCTCGTGGGAAAAGATAAAGAAAAATGTCAAATTTGTTAATTTCTTTTAATAACAAAAATATCTCGTTTACAAGTCCATCAACTCGAATTAATAGAGAACTGAAATGAAAAAGATAAAACGTATTTTCTGTTTGCTGTTTGTTTTTCTTCTGAAAATGCATGTTCTGCAATACTTAACATTGTCTAAATAAAATACAAGGCATTGTGTGGACATTCCAGATTACTGATCATATCAATGATTGCTGGAAGTCTTTATAATGAAATAATTTGCATGATTATATAGGTTTTCTGTTACATCACGGTATTTTGTGATTAGATATATTTATTTAGAACTTTTCAAAAGATCGTGAAAATGGGATCCTGTTATTTACATCTTGTTATATAAATGCGTTTCCTATTGGAATTACTGGTACTTCCGGTATAACTCGTACGCGCGTGTCAATGGAGGTGACACTAATATAGGGAAGAGTAAAATTGAACGAAACCGCCATGTTTTGAAAGCATTATTCGTGTACTTTTATTCAGTACCTCAAAATATATGGGCCGTGTATGACCAAAATGGTATCTTGTTACACCTCCGTAATATAGTTACGATTTAGTATATGGAAACCTGAGTGGGTACGCTTATAGTTGTGTATCGTCCAGTATATGAGGCGTGTATGACGAATAGGGGATATTGTTGAACTTCCGTAACAGGATAACAATAGGGTAATTATAGGGAAATCTGAGGGGCTACACATATAGTGTTTGGTCAATTGGTACATCTATGTAGATATGTAGATCTAGGCGGACATAGTCAACAGTTCAATAATGTATTACAATAACATAGCACTGGTCGCAAAATGACAAACCCAACATAATAACTATAGGTCTTAATAGTTGTACTGTATTAAAATAAGGTCATGCAATGTCATACAATAGTATATACCTATCTACAGTTATGCACAGTAATTGTTTGCTTTTATATCCCTATTGACCGTGATAATTGATTCAAATACTATTTGATATGTATACTTATGTATAAATTTAATGCATTATAAACATAAGTTCGTATAACAAGGTTGAATACAAATATATCAATAATTGCGGGATCAGTGTGTACCGTGTTGAGAATGGCGTAGGGACGGATGGACGGACGTGGTGTCAAATTATTACCCCAAACGATGAAAGCGCTTTGCGTGTTTTAAAATATGTAATTCACACATATAGGGATACATGCACGTAAAGGTTATTGATCTGTAGCACTGTTATCACTTTTTTTTCATTTTCATTAATAAATATCCACAAATAGATGTTAATATGTAGACGACCCAATACGTTGTTAACAGTCATTCGGAAACATACATACAAAACATGTTCAAGTTTTGAGACATTGTAGAGATGTGTAGGGTCAAGGGTTAGTTTAAAGGCGGGTTATTGAAGATGAATCGTATTTAGTAGTTAGCAATAGTTTGAAATAATAGAAGTGTACACATTTTTAGAATATACGAGGTGCAGAATGCCGTCGATGCAGACGCATTTTGAGGCCTGAAGTAGACAACTTTGAATATAAATTCTTTATAAATGAGAGTATAATTATCGAAGAGAGTTGAACTTATTGTGGTAAATGGAACCATTTCTAAAGAAGATGAAATTATTTGACGATATTTTCCGGAATTATTTCCGGAAACATCGTGTAGTATATTAACCGCTCGCTAAACAAATCATGAATAGAAGTGTCACATTTTCTGAATACACGAGGAGCAGGGTCCAATTCAACAAACCTTACCTGTTCTCAGTAATACTTATATATTTCATCATTGTTGTCTCCCTAGTATTTTGAAAAATATGAATTCTGACATAAATAATTACCTTGCTGCCTAACAAATATTAGTAAAAATAGAATATTCAGGAATTTTTATTTAGGAAAAAAAAAATATGAAATATGTCTGTAAGTTTTTAAAATGCACTAAGTATAAGGTTGGTGGAATTGGAGCCAGATTGACTAAAATTTAAAATGTTTTCAAATAAGATGACTTATGAAATATCTTCATTCCGGTGAATGTTTAACCAGTCACACATTAAACACATATAAAGCGGTCAAATATGACCACATTGAAGCAAAATTATGGAAAATCTCTGTAAATGAAATTAAATATTTGTTAAAGATTAAAAAACAATGTGACATTAGAAAAAATTGCTCATTAAGATCAATATCTCTATTTACCACACTGTTTTCATAATCAATTCTACTTCTGCAGACACGTCAGAGTGTATCTTCAGGTGTGAAAGGGTATACTTTTCTCTTAGAAACCGACACATTTACATTTTATCTAAGCCCTTCTATTGGAAAAATGTACACATCGGCTTTTGTGAATATTCTGATAAGACAAATATACAGGCTGATATAACCTACACAAAAATACCTTGTCCAAACGACAAACTCATATATAATTGTAAAGCTCAGTTTCAGTTATTTCTCTATTGCTAAGTCATAGTGAAACAATCACATTATGTGAGGGTCTGATTTCTCAGGATATTAAAAGACACTATGTATACTAATTCATTGCAAAACATTTACACAGCATGACTGTTTGTTGAATGAATCAATATAAGTGCGTGCCATATGGCAGCATTGTGATTCGGTCTGATTCTCCAGGATTCTAGGAAACAAGTCATGGCTCGTTGTTTCATATGTTCTTGGTTGAATATCCATCCTAACAGGTTTAAGTCAGTGTCCTTATGTCCAAGGTTTGAGTCCGTGGTTATAACGTGTATCAAGTTGTTAATAGCATCCTCTTTATATACGGGCTTGTTTGTTTTTGAATACAGAACATACTGCAGGAAATACAGATACACTTTTGAATCAACAGCACTCAAGTCTAACCTAAAATCCTGACTTTTATTACTAGAACCAGGTGGTGTATTGACTGAACGATACATTTCATAATGTAGAGCTGAAGGGACCAGGTTGGCCAGATGAGGATGAAAGATTAAACATCCAGTTGTGCAGGTTCTCGCAAACTCCGTGTATGGAATGTCTTGTGAACCGAACATTCGTACGAGTTCATTCGTGGCCTCATTCGGATAAAGCGTCTCCCCTTCACATCCACACACGGATACAACGAATGATTTCAAAGATCTTTCGCATTGAAGTAAAATATCTTCACATGGATCATATCTGTTACTCTGCAAATAATAGGATGCGACTATCAAATATTTGGAGATAGCGTCACAGTCTTTACTTTCTTTGAAGTAATACTTAAACGTATCAAACAACATTTTCAGTAGATCCGCGTCACTGGTAGTTAGCATGATACTTGCTACACATTGTGTTATTTGTAGGCGTATGTGAGGAATAAAGTAGCTTATTGCTCGTCTTGTTTCTTTCTCAGTATGATATTCCAAGCAATCCGTGTTTAAGAAATAGGTTTGCATTGAGTGTAATTCTGACAATAATTGAAGAGCTGAATTACTATTACACTTATTTAGACTGTCAGATATAAATAGACTTAAACTACCATAGATTTGTATGTACTTAAGCAATACTTGTTCAGATACATTGATATGTTTTAATCTCATTATACTTGGTCCACACCCAAACAACACATCGTATAAAATATTCCCAATGTCATCACATTTCAATGACCATACAAATGAACACCCTTGTTCTATCATATCCTCTAGGACAACATGTACCTGTTGTAGAGTATTGCGATCAAGGCTGTCAAACATGTTTTCATTCGGAATGAAGTAATTTGGACAGTATTGCTCTTTGACCCAGCGTAACAGCAATTTGGTACAGAGTAACGTACATTTTAGAAGATTTCTACGGGTCCAGAATTCAGGGGGCGTGGATTCAACTGCATATAACACACACGTTTTACAGTGATACGACGAGATCGAACCAGGCACACGTTTTTGTATGATATCTTTCTTGATAATCTTAAGCAAAATGTAGCATTTATGCTGCGTAGAGTTAAGACTAGCCATGAGCTCACGTTCTTGAAAGGAAAATGACAGCTTCCATTCGATCCGATCATTGTCACTTAATGGATGATTTTTCCCGACAAAGAAACACCCAGATCTTTTCAACATATGTAGTTGTGTGTCATTTAGCCGATTGCATCGGATAACCCTTCTTAGCCAAAATTGAGCAAACCTTGGTATGTGCTGACATCGGACTGCTTTAACCAAGTCTACATCTGTTCCCCCATTTTCACTCGTACGTGTCACGGCAGGACCATTAATAATGTGATCTATAAAATCCACTTGTTTGTCGTTTCGTAAACAGTTCCTGTCGTTTGTGTCGGTTACCATAATTTTATGATTGAAAGTGTAACTGCCATAAAGTGGAACTGTGTTCCAGACAAATTGTAGTTTAAAATACCCGGGTTTAGTGGTTTCATCCGTCACCATGAGGAATGATATTCCGTGTTGCGCTGCCTCGGATATGCTCTCTACAACAGGTATACCATGACACTGTAATACGTCTGTGTCTGATTCCAGCCCGATTGTTGTTGTACCCTCACAGCTACTTCCGAATATAAAAAAGCTGGATCGATAGCCGGTTTTGAAAAGGTTATTTTCCATTGTTGCAATTATTTCCCACACTATTGCGGCTTCTCTGTATTTGTCCCTCATCTCTTCAGAAGCACCGATCCAATCTAGGATTGCATAAACTAGAAGTGACAAGCTGTGGTACTGATCTTTCATTTTGCAGAACTGTGTTACTTGTCAATAGAAACGACATTCTTTCTAGAGAATTACCAATTTATCGATCGTGACATACAAATGGGTCTTCAACAGTTCATTTATTGACAAAAATAACCTTGGCATTGGTACCTGAGACGTAAACACGATGTACGTTTTGAATACATGTATCTGTATTAAATTACGTCATATATAATACAATTTGCCTATCTACAGTTCTGACCATGCGGTTTTTGTTTTTGTTTTTCTCTAGTGATAATGTTAAGCTGTCAATCCTTATTTGAGGTGTATAATTATGTATGAACTACATGTAATGCATAATACAAACAAGTTCATTACACAATGTTTTATACGTATTAAGTGATTTCGTGATCAAGCTGCTACGTTTTGAGATACATGCCGTTGGAGGGGTTGACGGACGAACGGACATAATGAACCGTATTTAAGTTCTAAGCCATTCTGATGAATGCGTTTTAGATTTATTCCGACACTTTATGTGTTAATTTTGTGATACTTAATTGTATTTTGGTCAGAACTTATGTTTTCTGTATTGTGTCAATTTACATTCGTAACGATCACCGCATATATGCCTATGTTTAGAAACAAGTGATGCAAGAAGCTGCATACGGTCGCTTTCACATATGTTTAAACTTCTTCATACATACTACATTCTAAAGGTCAGTTGTGGAGTTTAAAGGGCCAGTCCCTAAGTCGGATGAACAACGTTCACTCCATAGTTAAGACGTTACAACTAAACACCCTTGGCAAAAGTTAATCTACATGTATGTTTTTCTCAAATAGTAAATTTCATAAACTTTCTAGTGTTAGACTACAGGTGTGTGTTGTTTGATGCTTCTTTTGGCAAGCAAAAAGATGCTCTAAAGATGTTGATCATCATTTTAACTTCTTTCCTCACGTTTTAATAACCTTTCATTTTGTTAAATTTTAATTACGAATGTGCATTGGTATTATGTCTGAAAAACATAGTTACGGTTACATTTTATCAGCGAAAAATTTGAACGGTTATGATAAAGTTATATGACAGTGTCAGTGTCAATATCGGATGTAAGCATCTTTAGCCGTGATAACGTCAATTACTTCTCTATTCATTGAATATATCAGCTTATCAAGTCAGCGCGGGAGTATCTAAGTTGAATCCTGCACTTCAAATCATCTCATAAGTGCTCTAATCACCTTGAACCATATACACGTAAATTAAGTAATGCTTATCATTTGTTGAGGTTTATATTTGGTACACTCTTGATGAATATATTAATATTGGAATTACAGTCAGAAAAACTGATAACAACATACCAAGAGGAGATAATTCTGGTTATTAACCAAAGCATTAAACTTGATAATTTTAGAAATTTGCATAAATGGCAACCTAACAATCAACACTTCACCATTCTCACTTGATTTAAACACTACAATGACTTTTGTAAAATGTGATGAACATAACATGCACCAAGCAATATTGGTATAACCAGTTCTTTTTTGTCATTACGTATCCACAACATGATACATATATTTAAGCGTTTTTTCGAAATAAAGGTATGGTTTGACCTGGACATGACATTATATTATATTATTACGATGTGCATGTATTTCCATCAACTTTTTGATTTGTTTTATGAAATTGCACAAACAAGGTGGTATTACAATAATTAGATAGGTAACTCTAGTAATAACTTTTATTAGTAGGGCAGTTGATTTCTCCCTTTAACCATATATTCAGCACTTTTATATTCGTGGGAAAAGATAAAGAAAGATGTAAAATTTGTAAATTTCTTTTAATAACAAAAATATCTCGTTTACAAGTCCATCAACTCGAATTAATAGAGAACTGAAATGGAAAAGATAAAACGTATTTTCTGTTTGGTGTTTGTTTTTCTTCTGAAAATGCATGTTCTGCAATACTTAACATCGTCTAAATGAAATACAAGGCATTGTGTGGACATTCCAGATTACTGATCATATCAATGATTGCTGGAAGTCTTTATAATGAAATAATTTGCATGATTATATAGGTTTTCTGTTACATCACGGTATTTTGTGATTAGATATATTTATTCAGAACTTTTCAAAAGATCGTGAAAATGGGATCCTGTTATTTACATCTTGTTATATAAATGCGTTTTCTATTTGAATTACTGGTACTTCCGGTATAACTCGTACGCGCGTGTCAATGGAGGTGACACTAATATAGGGAAGAGTAATATTGAACGAAACCGCCATGTTTTGTAAGCATTATTCGTGTATTCAGTACCTCAAAATATATGGGCCGTGTATGACGAAAATGGCATCTTGTTACACCTCCGTAATATAGTAACGATTGAGTATATGGAAACCTGAGTGGGTACACTTATATAGTTGTGTATCGTCCAGTATATGAGGCGTGTATGACGAATAGGGGATATTGTTGAACTTCCGTAACAGGATAACACAAGGGTTATTATAGAGAAATCTGAGAGGCTACAAATATAGTGTTTTGTTAATTGGTACATCTATGTAGATATGTAGATTTTGGCGGACATAGTCAACAGTTCAATAATGTATTACAATAACATAGCACTGGTCGCAAAATGGCAAACCCAACATAGTAACTATAGGTCTTAATAGTTGTACTGTATTAAAATAAGGTCATAAAAGGTCATACAATAGTATATAACTATCTACAGTTATGCACAGTAATTGTTTGCTTTTATATCCCTGTTTACCCTGATAATTGATTCAAATACTATTTGATGTGTATATTTATGTATAAATTTAATGCATTATAAACATAAGATCGTATAACAAGGTTGAATACAAATATATCAATAATTACGTGATCAGTGTGTACCGTGTTGAGAAAGGCGTAGGGACGGATGGACGGACGTGGTGTCAAATTATTCCCCCAAACGATGAAAGCGCTTTCCGTGTTTTAAAATATGTAATGCACACATATAATGATACAAACACGTAAAGTTTATTGATCTGTAGCACTGTTATTCCTTTTTTTGCATTGTCATTAATAAATATCCCCAAATAGATGTGTATGTGTAGATGACCCAATACGTTGTTAACAGTCATTCGGAAACATACATACAAAACATGTTCAAGTGTTGAGACATTGTGGAGATGTGTAGGGTCAAGGGTTAGTTGAAAGGCGGGTTTTTGAAGTTGAATCGTAGTTAGTAGTTATCAATGGTTTGAAATAATAGTGTACACATTTTCAGAATATACGAGGTGCAGAATGCCGTCGATGCAGACGCATTTTGAGGCCTGAAGGAGACAACTCTGTATATAAATTCTTTATAAATGAGAGTATAATTATCGAAGAGAGTTGAACTTATTATGGTAAATGGAACCATTTCTAAAGAAGATGAAAGTATTTGACGATATTTTCCGGAGTTATTTCCGGAAATACCGAGCATGATATTAATCGCTCGCTAAACAATCCATACAAAGAAGTGTTGCATTTTTTGAATACACGAGGAGCAGGGTCCAATTCAACAAACCTTACCTGTTCTCAGTAATACTTAAATATTTAAGAGTATATTTCATCGCATTTTGTCTCCCTAGTATTTTGTAAAATATGAATTGTGACATAAATAATTACCTTGCTGTCTAACAAATATTTGAAAAGAAATTGAATATTCAGGCATTTTTATTTGGGAAACAAAAATTATGAAATATGTCTGTAAGTATTCAAATAGCACTAAGTATAAGGTTGGTGGAATTAGAGCCAGATTGACTAAAATTTAAAATGTTTTCAAATCAGATGACTCATGAAATATCTTCTGCGGTGAATGTTTAACCAGTCACAGATTCAACACATATTAAGCGGACAAATATGACCACACTGAAGCAAAATTATTGAAAATCTCTGTAAATGAAAGAAAATATTTAGTAAAGATTATAAAACAATGTGACATTAGCAGAAATTGCTCATTAAGATCAATATCTCCATTTACCACACTGTTTTCATAATCAATTCCACTTCTGCAGACACGACAGAATGCATCTTCAGGTGGGAAAGGGTATACTTTTCTCTTAGAAACCGGCACATTTACATTTTATATAAGCCCTTCTATTGGAAAAATGTACACATCGGCTTTTGTGAATATTCTGATAAGACAAATATACAGGCTGATATAATCTGCAAAAAGTACCTTGTCCAAAAGACAAACTCAAATATAAAAGGTAAAGCTCTTTTTCAGTTATTTCTCTATTTTCCACAATCTGCCGAGGAATTAAAATATGTTTTTATGAGGGATACTACCATAATGCTATATATAAGATGAATTTAGAACAAATATAAAGAAAATCTTTATAAATGAAAGTATTACTATTGAAGACAGTTGAAACCAAATATTGTGGCCAAAAAGAGAAATTTCTCAAAAAGAGCATTTTCCTTTTACCACAATGATATCAAGTGTTTGCCTGCTTCAGGCCACAAATAGCGTCTGCATAGATGACATTCGGCACCTTAAACATGTGTATTTTTCTATTTATAGATAGCTGTCTAACTTAGCATTTTCTGGAAACTATTCCGGCGACCGGAAAGTATGATCATCGTGATGAAAATAGGCAGCGCAAATAATAGTAAAACTACAGTATATAATAAAAATACCACCTCATGTTTCAATGTATTTATTAGTACAAACTGTCATTTGAACTGCATATAGTGTTGTTTGTATTGCATATGACGTTGTTTTCCCACCATATAATGGTTATTCTTCTGTATCTTCAGAATTTGGCTCTGCATATTATTAAATAACAATCACGTATAACGGAAAAGGCAATGCATATCATGCAAACTGAACCAAGACAAATGCAATATGTACTGTACCTCGTATACATGACAATGTACTGCGTATAACAAAATATAACATATTAAGACAATAAAGGCGTTCCATAGAAAGTAGTTAAAATGAACAACACGTGAATATTTACTCGAGTATTTTAATGGTATCGATTGACAATATAGAGCTGATCCTAGCCTATGTACACATATGTATATAATAACGATGTACATGTGTTTTCATCAAATATGTGATTTGTTTTAGGAACATAATTATTTATTTATATACATGTACATTGTGGATTTAAATGACACGCAAGTTATGTTAATTCATTAACAAATGCACGCTTGCCACACACTATGCATATTTTAATACAAAGGTCAAGATCATGTTAATCATCTTGACTTTGGAAGAAATTTATACATTGCATGTGTTGATCCGTCTGCTATGAACATATAACACATGAACGTTTTAATGTCTAGTTCTGATAAAAGATTGTGCGAAATTGAGATTATTCCCCTATCGAGCGTTTCGACATTTCCGACAATGTTTTCTCTAATCGTCTGCGTCGAAGACATGAAACGTTATGTATTTAACGGGCATCCAGCATACAACATAACCTGCAGCATACAACATAACCTGCATCAAACAACATAAGCTGCGGTATACAACATAACCTGCAGCTTACAACATAACCTGCAGCATACAATTTTGAAACAATCAATGCAGAAATATGGTAAAAATCTCTTTAAACAAATGTACGATTATTGAATAAAGTTTAAAACATGGCGGCAAAAGTGCGAATATAATTTTCCCGTTGACATCATGTGTCCCAAATTCGTTTTCTTCACATATGACAACACCTGTCCGCCTGTGGGAAAGGATTAAACTCAGCATGACTCACATGCATATATACGGACGTTAATCAGTATTGTTCACACAATGTCTCCCGCGTTTCTCCGTAAATTGATGGTTTTTACTGGTACATGTATAGTCATATCGAGATCAACAACAGAGGTGTTAGTGTAGTTTAAAGCATTCACACAAGAGCAGTATCGACAACTTTGTTAGTCAAGTTGACTTATTCAGAGAGTAACGCTATTTAAATGACCACAGTTAAGAGGAAAAAAACGTAAGAAATTTACTATTAGTCTTTTATCAACTACATTAGCTCTCCACTGTTCGGCTAAAAGTCAAGCAAAACCTGTGTAGGCAATATCATTCTGGATCATTGAGCATGCACGTGCTGACATGACCTTTTACACACGTGTGTGTTTATGGCGATGAGGTTGGTTTTCCTGGAACACCGCTTATATAAAAACAAGACTATAACAAACACCTCAAAATGTCATTTGTACTGATGTATTATATGGATTGTAACCTTGACCTTTTAGTTCAGGTCTCTTGACACTAAATATGAGAATGCAATAAGAAATAACTACGTCAACAAGTGAAAGTACTAGAGCAATGACGTCGTTTGGTGCAGTGGTATTATAGGCGCTGCGACCTTGACAGTTGACCTTGATCGTTGAAACCCAAACTCGTCAAGGCTTTCTTGACAATAAACCTATCAATGCTGTATAAAGGATATGATAAGACAATCAAGTAAAATGTAACCTTCTTATTCATCCGAGTATTCTTATTGTACAACGATCGAAATTCAATAGAAAATGTCTGTCAACATTTACCCTTTACCATAAACGTATGCAAAGGCGACATTTAAATATGAGCACGCAAAATACGGCAACCTCTATTAACGAAAGGATAATTTTCGAATGGACTTGAAAACCGTGCGACGAAAGGAACAGTCCTAGTTATCACGTCTGCAGGTGGTACATGTGTATGTCTTTTATTAAAATACGTGAATCGACGGAAAATATACCAAGCGTTACATTTCAATGTTTTGTGTATTTTTAAAACCGCTTTCGAATCAATTTTCAGTTGTTTTATTGCTGCTTTACCGCTGTACTTTCTCATCAGAGTTATCGTTCTACTTATTTAACATGAACTTGTCTCACTTGCAACGCATTGTGGTGCACCTGCAGCCGACGAATTTTGAAACATTGTGGAGAATGGTGAAATTGCTTATAATGACATATTTCAACTTTCTCCACAGCATTTTGAACTCGAGTCTATTAAAAGGGAACTTCAATAGTTATGAGTGGGTACTTTTCAAGTCGTCTGCTGTAGAATTATTGTATATAGAAAACGGTTATAAATGGCAATCGTGTTGTTATCTAGTGTCAAACAACAATAGCGGGAGAAAATATTTATTATTATATATAGTGATAACACTGCAGTAAAGAGAAAAATAAAAGCATAGCTAGGATCAGTTTCACCTTTTCCAAAAAGTCATTTTTATTAATCCCTTTGATACACAAATTAATTTTAAGGAAAAAAAGTAATTATGAACAATTGCACCTTTTGTCACTTTATTTTCATGACATTACATGTTTTGCAGATCCAACAACTTAATAATATGGAACAAAAAAACACGACAACATCTGAAAGAGAGGCAGCGCATTTTCAAATCATGGATGTTCAAGAGTTTATTTATTGACACAAATAACCTTGGCATTGGTCATTGAGGCGCAAACATAACCTAAACGTACGTTTTGATAACACGTTTCTGTAGTAAATAGTGTTACCCTTTTTGCTGTGCATGCTAACCCTTCTCGGGTACCGCAGTAATCGCTGACCCCTTATCTACAGGTATCTACCAAACTACGTCAACGGCAGATTATGTTTGAAGTGCGGTACTTGAAAAACCGTCAAGGACGGATTATATTTGAAGTGCGGTACTTGAAAATCCGTCAAGGACTAAGTTAATTTTAGGTTTCGTAGTTAACAAGTCGTTAAATAACTTTAACTGATATTGCCGCTGACCAATGAACAGTCTACAGTTAAAACAATTCCATTGGTCAGTGGTCAAGCTTGACTGCAGTATTTAATGCTGTGTATCAGTGAATAACAGCACTTCTACTTCTACTACAACTACTACTAGAAGGTGGCTTCGGTCGTGACTCCGATCGTGAGTCCGGGTGGGACTCCGGGTTGATGAAAGTACTGGTTTAGGTTCTGACTAGCGGTAGTCGTAGAAACTAATATAAATTATTTGAATTACGGACTAAGACGTTTCTCGCCGTATTAGGAGTCCGGTGTTTTTAGATGTATGATTTATTTGTGTGAATTATAACTATTCAGAAGTATAGAAATATATTTGTTGACTTCTTTGACACACAGCCAGTTATTATTATTCCGTTTATATTTATCGTTCATGTGAAATGAACGTTGTAGCAAAAGTCGCATTTTAAACACAACGCACTATTATTTAATTTGATTGGAGTTACGCGATCAGCTAATCCGTGATTACTTTCCAAATCTATACGATCACTATTCGAAGTACTACAATTAGGTCATAAAATACAATTTGCCTAGCTACAGTTATAACCAAGTTTGTCTTTTGTTTTGTTTCTAATAAGTATCTGATGTGTATAATTATGTATAAACTACATGTAACGAATTACACACACCCGTTCATTACACACAGTAATATACTTTCTAACTGATTGCAATATCAAGCGGTTGCGTGTTGAGGAACGAGCTGACCGACAAGCTGACTCAGTGTTAAGCTCCATCCCATTCCGATAAAAGCGCTTAAGATTTATTTCGACACTGTATGTGTTTAATTTGTGATATGTAAACTGTAATGTTTAGTGTCTGAACTACTGATAACTAGTGGTTTCCTTACAGTGTCATTTACATTCGTAACGATCATCGCATATATGCATATGTTTAAATACCCATGATGTAAGAGCTGAAAACGATCGCTTTTGAATATTAATGTTAACTACTTCATACGCACTACCCTTTAAAATTCAAGTGTGGAAGTTATAGGGCCCGTCTCAAAGTCGAAAGATCGACGTTTACTGCATAGTTAAGTCGTTACCAAATAAAATTCTTGGCAAAAGTTAAACTACTAAATATTTCTCTGATATGTTAAATTTCATCAAATGTCTAGTGTTAGACTACAGATGAGTTTTCGATGCAACTATTGACAAGAACAATTATTTTCGAAAGATGTTGATAATCAATTTAACTTCTTTCATCACTTTTCTAAAAACTTTCAATTTCCCCAATCTTAATTATGAAAATATGCATTGGAATAAATATCTACAATACGTAGTGAAGGTAACATTATATCAGCGGAAAATGTCAAATAAATGTTAATGTTATATGAAAATGTCAATGTCAATATCGGATGTAAGCATCGTTAGCCTGCTAACGTCATTCACTACTCTGTTCATCGAAGATATCAGCCAATGCGATCATCGCTCAGATTGTTTAAATATGTTATATAACCTCATATCAGATGTTTATACATGTTATATAACCTCATATCAGATTGTTTGTACATGTGATATAACCTCATAACAGATGTTTATACATGTTATATAATCTGATATCAAATTGTTTGCACATGTTATATATCCTTATAACAGATGTTTATACATGTAATATAACCTGATACCAAATTGTATGTACATGTTATATAACTCCATATCGGATTGCTATACATGTTATATAACCTGATATTGGTATTCATGTTATATGACCTCATTTTATATGTGTATACATGTTATATAACCTCATATCAGATTGTGTGTACATATTATATAACCTCATAACAGATATTTATACATGTAATATAACCTAATATCAGATTGTTTGTACATGTTATATAACTTAATATCAGATTGTTATACATGTTCTATAACATTATATTGCCATACATGTCATATAACCTCAAAATAGCTTTGTATACATGCTATATAACCTATTATTCTATACCTAATTTATACGTCCAATCGTAGACGCTCATTCGAATCATGTGACCGTACAATATATTTCCGTATCGGGACGCACGCGCGTACAAAATAACCCGTATTCTTTTCGTATTGTACGATTCACAGGTCCCATGTTAAACCTATGATAAAGACCGAAGCGCGTGAAAAGGTTCCGAATGAAAGTCTGAATCGACAGGCGCTCTAGATAAAGCGTTACGATAAAGCTCCTGTTGTCACCGGATCATTATTGTCGTTTGCAAACAAGGAGTAACACTGAAACTAAAATGTTATCCGATTCTGAAATAGATGACTTTGTAATTGAACAGAAACCAAAAAACACTGTGAAAAAAACTAAAAGTGATGTAGGAATATTCAAAAGGTGGTTAGCGCAGGCCGTGCCGACAGAAACAAGGGAACTGGAAGAAATAAGTGCTGTTCAACTTAACAGTTTTTTGGTTAAATTGACGTCATTGGAACGTGCATGACGTAATATAAGGATATGACAAAAGTGACGTAGTGATAGACGAAACTAAAAGACAAAGGTCATGTGGTCTGTACCGACCAATGAAAATCGTGATGCAAAGGAAATTTTATTCGGAACCCAATAATCTATGTTTAGACTTACAGGGGTGTAACATCATTTTTTGTTCACCGTTGTGGGAATCGTATATAGGGTATAAAATAAAAAGGTCATTTTTTAACATTATTCTGCACAATACAAAATATATTTTGGGGGAAAAGTCGAGGTATAGAATAAAAAGATCATTTAACAGTGTTCTGTACAATACGGAATATATTTGGACTCGTACACAGCTTGGAAAATCATATTGGACTCGCCTAGCGGCTCGTCCAATATGATTTTCCAAGCTGTGTACTCGTCCAAATATATATCCGTATTGTACAGAACACTGTTAAATAACCTATAAATATCTGAGTGTACATTGTAGATTATTATACATATTATGTAACCTCGTATCATAATTGTTATATATGTTATATAACCTCATAACATATTGGTATACATGTTATAACACTTATAACAGACTGTCTATATATATTATATAACCTCATATCAGATTGTTCGTAAATGTTATTTATCCTTAGAACATATGTTTATACATGTTATATGACATAATATCAGATTGTTTGTACACGTTATATAACCTCATAACAGATTTGTATACGTTATATAACTTAATATCAGATTGTTTGAACATGTTATATAACCCCATATCAGACTGTTATATATGTTATATAACCCTATATTATATTGTTATATGTGTTTTATTACCTTATATTGGTATACATGCTATATAACCTCATTTCTTTTTTTTAAACATGTCATATATATAGGATCTGACATGAGTTATCATTTCATATAAAGTTTTATTAAACGAGTTCAAGATTTTTTGTTAGTAAGCGAGCCTGTGGCGAGCTTAATAACAAATATCTTGGACGAGTTTAATAAAACTGTTTATGAAATGACAACGAATGTCAGATTCTTTTTATCACATGACGAAAAATACAAAGAAAATCGGGTTTTTTAAAGCTATTTTAATTTCGTCAGTAAACCGTATAACACTGCCACACATAATTATTCCGAGGTCATATTCAGCTTAGTTTATTAAAAGTAATAATAAATAACACTCATGAGATATTATCTCTATCACATAAAGTGACTTATGAGGCGTATTTCGATAAAAATGTACTTAACGTTTACAATATTTCTAGATGAAATGTACAGGTTTTGGCGCCAAAGTGACTAACGTATGACGTCAAAACGATGACGTGACGTCATTTTTTCCTAGTATTAGGTCATGTTATATTACACACGTTGTATATAAAGAAATACGTAATGGGTATATTACATGGGATACAAGCATTGTCATGTGATAAAACTTCATATCAGATTGTTTGTTCATGTTATATAACCTCACAACAGATCGCTATACATGTTGTATAACCTTATATCAGATTGTTTGTACATGTTATATATAGAGGATCTTACATGAGTGCTTATTTGTTATTGTTTTTATGAAACGAGTTGACTGAAATAATATGACGCGAGGCTCTGCCGAGCGTCATATTCGTTTCAGTCGACGAGTTTCATAAAAACAATATCAAATAAGCACGAATGTAAGATTCTATTTATCACATAACACCATAAAAAAATTGTTTTCAATCTTTAAATCGATCTTTCTTCGTCCTCATATAAACAGTGTCCGAAGTTCACCCCGAGGTTCAAATGCATACTTCCACTGTAAAATGTAGTCCCTATTAATAACCTTCTGATTTTATACAAAATTAGCAACAAGGCACTTATAACATTTCATTTATCTAGATTTATTCTCTTTAAACAATATTTTTAATAAATGCCGAAATTCAGAACAATTGTAAACAATATGATGTCATTTAAAGTGACGTCACACTGGAGTGACGTCACATACGTGCTGTGAGTCGGCTATTTATGTAACTAGTTACATATGATATTATGTCCCTGCTTTATGTCACTCCTGGACCTTATATCAGATTGTTTTTACATGTTATATAACCTTATATAAGATTGTTTATACATGGTATATAACCTCATAACAGATTTGTATACTTATAGGTTATTTAACAGTGTTCTGTACAATACGGATATATATTTGGACGAGTACACAGCTTGGAAAATCATATTGGACGAGCCGCTAGGCGAGTCCAATATGATTTTCCAAGCTGTGTACGAGTCCAAATATATTCCGTATTGTACAGAACACTGTTAAATGATCTTTTTATTCTATACCTCGACTTTTTCTATTTTCGCCTAGCGGCTCGTCCAATATGATTTTCCGTTCAATTACAAAGTCATTTATTTCAGAATCGGATAACATTTTAGTTTCAGTGTTACTCCTTGTTTGCAAACGACAATAATGATCCGGTGACAACAGGAGCTTTATCGTAACGCTTTATCTAGAGCGCCTGTCGATTCAGACTTTCATTCGGAACCTTTTCACGTGTTTCGGTCTTTATCATAGGTTCAACATGGGACCTGTGAATCGTACACTACGAAAGAAATACGGGTTATTTTGTACGCGCGTGCGTCCCGATACGGAAATATATTGTACGGTCACATGATTCGAATGAGCGTCTACGATTGGACGTATAAATTAGGTATAGAATAAAACCTCATATCAGATTGTTTGTACATGTTATATAACCCCATATCAGATTGTTTTTACATGTCATATATCCTGATAACAGATTATTATACATGTTATATAACCTGATATCAAAATGTTATACATGTTATATTACCTCATATCAGATTGTTATTCATGTTATATAACCTCATATTAGATTTGTATGCATGCAATCTAACCTCATATCAGATTGTTATACGTGTTATATAACGTTATAACATATTGTTATACATACTATATAACTTCATAACATATTGTTATAGATGTTATATAGACTCATAAAATATTGTTATGTATGTTATATAACCTGATGTTAGACTGTTATATATGTTATATAACGTAGAAACAGTTGTATGTTTAGAATCCCTTCTTTAATTTATTATTTTATTTTATTTAAATACACTCTTATTTGCAGTTATTATCATGTTTTAAAACAACAGTCAATGATATTTTGCATCAAGTTTTATTTTAAAACAGAACATAAATTAAGAACATCACATACAATCATGAAATAACAGTTCTTATGGCGATTACTGGAGAGAAAATTCATAGATGCAGTTAGTGATATACAATGAAAATTGCATGCATCTTTGAATGTGGGGTAATATTCTTTCCTGCATACACATCCAAACATTAAATGGATTGAGAGCATACCGTACAATCATGGAATCACAGCTTTTATGGCAAAATGGGAGAGGAAGTTCATATATTAAAGGCAGTTAGTTATATATCCTTTGGTCATTGGTGACTGTCAACACAATGAAAGTTGCATGCATCTTTGACTGTGGGATAATATAACTTCCTGCATGAACATCAACACGGTGAATAATGAGGAAACCCGTACAATCATGGAATAAGGCTTAGCTAGGACTATAATGCAGACGGGATCCAAAAGGTATACGAATATCTACAGCATAAAAAGTTTTGCTTTATCAAATTAAAATGAAGTAGAAAGTCTCTGTTCTGATTTGCACAGTTTGTGATTTGTCTGATGTCCTTCGGTCACCACTGAATCAACAATTGCCCTGTGACTCTCTACAGATAACCTTTAACATCGAAGATGAATGTGAACATGATGTTAGACTGTTATATATGTTACATAACATCATAACACATTTGTTATACATGTTATATAACATCATACCACATTATTTATTATACAACCTCATAATATATTATTATACTTGTGTATAACCTCATATTATATTGTTATACATGTTATTTTTATGAATATTATGTTGCAGTAGCGATACATCGGTTACTACTTCACGATAGGTAGCGTGGGGAAGTTATATATACCGAAACCGAAATATACAACATTCATTGAAACTGTCAAGTTAAACACTTCATATTTCGAGGATGATACATGTGTGGCCCGCATTGTTCTCGAAGGAGACACTTGATAATAACATTTTAAACAAAGTCTTAATGTATTGTTCCCATTCACGTACATATGTGCGTTATTCACGCACAGATTTCAAAAGTTACGCAAGCATTTTTTTAATCAATCTTTAAAAGAATGTCAATAAACTAAATAAAGTCATGATAACCTTAACCCTTATTTAGATAGACATAGACGTATTTCGAAACCTAAATATCAAGTGTTACAGTTTCGGGCAGTGATGTTTGATACAGACCCTCAGCCGTTTTCTTTCATATAGACGACCTTTGAAACCTATAACCACTGTTAATATGAAATATCTATGTATACATAGATGTAGAATAATCTCCTCTTTGATCGAACAGTTATTATGATCGGATTGCGTGTTGTAAACCCTTTCCCTCATCAAGACGATTTATATTTATTCCGATTCCAAAAGTATTAACAACTAAAAAGCACTTTAAATGTATCCAAGACTTTCGAAAAAATGAAAAAAATAGTTATTGAATTAAGAAAGCAAAAACATGTAGCAAAAGGAGACACTGATCAGTATGATAAATTTTTCTCCCTGTGTTAAAATGTTAAAACAGATTCGGCTGTTGTGGAGGGGTGTTTGTGCGAGAGAACGGACTATTAAGACCAATATTCCCCGTTCTTTGACTAACATACTCGTGAGAGCGGCGTGAATCACAATATAAAAAAGCTACAAAAGTATTATTATTATTATTAATATTTATTTCCTCCAATTAGGAAGATCACATTTATAACGAACAAAGCTCGTTTCTTCTTGCGGAGGTACATGTAAGCCTTCATTTTAGGAAATTACCTATATTCAGTATGGACACAATTTGGCTGTACATTTTCTATGACCCAGCTTGGGAAATTCACAGTAATATTACATAGAACGAAGCAGAGAACCATGGTTTCTCGTTTTCCCTCGAAAAACAGAAATTAACACAGAAAATGTCATATTTTAGTGGTGATTATCTCTCTCGTTTTCCCTCGAATAATAGAAACTAACACCGAAAATCGCATGTGTTACTTGTGGAACACGCTGCACTGTGGACGGAACATTTCTTAATAATGGCTAACCCGTTAAAACTAACAGCTTTTCAGACTAAGAGAACTCAAGAAGATACGTCCCTTGTGATTTGAAAAGACGTATCGTGTATTTGCGCAAACAAACAATGAACAATTTATCCAAATAAATTTACTGGAGACATATCCATTGCCGAGACAAATTGATACGTGCATGACATGTGCTGTGTGTTCTGAACAAAATTAAAAGAATGTTTGTACGAGTGATAAAGGATGTGAAAATTAATTTAAACAAGGCATATTGCATAACAGGATCACTGGGATGCTTTAGCGGAACCCACCCTGCGGCAGAACACGATTCTGGTAAGTATGAAAACATCTTGCAAAACAGTTAAACCTTAAGAAGAGGTAAATGCATTATTGACTTTAATTTGCAAGTATTTTGAGAAGATGTATAACTGCACATTGTCAAAAATTTGACCATTTATCATAATGCTTTCAAAATTCATTTGCTGTAAGATCAAATGTCATCTCAATAAGATAAACACAAATCTAAGTTTCATACTTGCTGGTGTGTTAAATTTAACAGACAGAAAATGTTTATATAGATCTATTCTTCAGTCTCAACAGTATTTCCGATTATAATAATCATGTACTAATTAACATGTTGATTTACCTTTGATTTTCATCAATATCTGTATAACCTCCTCAATGGCTCCTTTTTTTACGAACAAAGGGTGGGGAGTTTGCCCCTTTTCAAAAAATCATAGAAGCAACTCTGCCCAAATATACGCAATGAAAATAAGGTGCATAGAAATACCAAAATTCACCGGAATCCCCCAAAATATACAAAATTCTACAAAAATCCCTAATATACCTACTGAATTCGGTGAAGATTTGGGTTCTGCAAAATGTTGGGATTTTCCGCACAAATGGCGAAACATCTGGTTGTATCTCAAGGACATGTAACGTGATTAATATAACATTAAACATTGTTTCGCAATTGATGTAAAATAGATAAGTTTAAAGGAATACTCCAGATAAGACTACACAGAGGTACAAACTGATCTAAAATAAAACTGGAAGACTGGCTGCACAGCTCAAGGCGTGGTTTTCATGTGACGTAACTAATATACGTGTATCTTGCTTTCAATTATTATCTTTATTGTTATATGATAGGCCGTTTAAAGGAAAACGTAGAAAAAGTTGTATGTTTGAAATCCCTTCCTTAATTTATCATTTTATTTTATTTAAATACACTCTTATTTGCAGTTATTATCATGTATTAAAACAACAGTCAAGATATTCTGCATCAAGTTTTATTTTAAAACAGAAAATAAATTAAGAACATCACATACAATCATGGAATAACAGTTCTTATGGCGATTACTGGAGAGAAAATTCATAGATGCAGTTAGTGATATACAATGAAAATTGCATGCATCTTTGAATGTGGGGTAATATTCTTTCCTGCATACACATCAAAACATTAAATGGATTGAGAGCATACCGTACAATCATGGAATCACAGCTTTTATGGCAAAATGGGAGAGGAAGTTCATATATTAAAGGCAGTTAGTTATATACCCTTTGGTCATTGGTGACTGTCAACACAATTAAAATTGCATGCATCTTTGACTGTGGGAAAATATAACTTCCTGCATGAACATCAACACGGGAATAAAATGAGAGAAACCCGTACAATCATGGAATTACGGCTGTTATGACGATAACAGGAGAGGGAATCCAGAAGGGATACGTATATCAACAGCATAAAAAGCTTGCTTTATCAAATTAAATGTAGTAAAAAGTCCTGTCGTTCGTCGTTCATTCGTCGTAAATTGTTGCCTTGTGAACGATCTACAGGCTACATGTACATGTTGCCTGTTGCATCTGATCTTCATGAAAAGTTTTCAAAACATCCCTCTTTATCAAATATTGGACAAGTTCGAGACTGGGCCATATGAGGTCAACAGCTTGGACATAATTTCGAATATCGGTCATATGTGGTCTAAAAATAGGTCACTAGGTCGAATTGAAGGTAAATCTTGTAAACAATGTACATGCCGCAATCTTAACTTCAGTAATTTGAAATTGTTTTAGAATGTTTTTCTTGATGATATGTAGGTCAAGTTCGAATAAGGATTAAGCCTCTAGAGGCTGCATTTTAACTTGAAAATATTGAAACTTTGTCAGATTGATTATCTCGATTATATGAAGGCCAAGTTCGTAGTTTGGTCATGTGTGTTCAAAAACTAGGTAAATAGGCCAAATGGAATGAAAATCTTGTCAACACTGTAGGAGCCGCATTGTTTTCTTCAGCAGCTTAACCTTTGGTCTGAAAGTTTATATGATATCAAGGCCGAGTTCGAATATGGGTCATGACGGGTCAAAAGCTGGGTCACTAGGCCAAATTGAAAAACAACCTTTACACTCTGGAGGCTGCATTTTTGTAATCAGCAGCTTCATATTTTGTCTGAATGATGCATAGGTCAATTCTCTGGATGCTGCATCTTTAATTTAAGCATGTTGTAACTTATCAGAATGTTTGTCTTGATGATATGTATGCCAAGTTCGAATATTAATTATGTATATTCAAAAACTAGGTCACTAGGCCAAAATGAACAAAAAATATTGTTAAAACTCTAGAGGCCGCACTTCTTTTTTTCAGCAGCTTGAACAATTTTCAGAATGTTTGTCTTAATTATATATAAGCCAAGTTAGAATATGCGTCATATTGGGTCAAAAACTAGATCATTAGGTGAATTTGAGGAAAATCTTAATATCACTGGATGCTGCATTTTTAACTTGAAAATATTGAAACTTCGATAGAATGTTTGTCTTGATGGTATGTAGAACAAGTTTGAATATGGATTATGTTGGGTTAAAAACTATGTCACAAGGCCAAATTATTGGAAACTCCTGTTATCCATCTAGAGGCCGCATTTAAATTTTGTCAGAATAATTGTCTCAATTATATCTAGGTCAGGTTCGTCCATGGGACATGTTTACTTTAAAAAGATGCTCACTGGGCCAAATTGAAGGAACATCTTTTCAACACTATGGATACTACATTTTTTATTTAACCAGTATGAGGATTTGTTTTGAGCGAACTAGGGTCATCATGGCCCTCTTTTTAGTAGTATTTTTTTTTACGTCCGCATTTACATTTACAATAATGTTTCTCCACCACCATTTATACACACACATTATTGTATTTAATCATGCATATCGTTTTCAAAATTGAATAAATGTAATAGTCATGTGTTTTTTAAGTTTATATTGAAATGCAAGTCTAAGATGCCTCATCTTTGTGCTGTTCATGTTCAAGAGTATACATTGTTTGTATGTTATCACGTATTATCATTGATAATATTGTACAAATGTATTTGGGATTTTTTCAAGTCAATTCTGAAATAAATTTTAATATATCCCGTTCATGGTGTTCATTGCAATTTGTTTCAGGATTCAATTCAACTGTACTCGTTCGATCCAGTGTTTGATCGATCATGTCAACATTTCTGATGAGCTTTCGTATTTCATGAAATATTGTATGATTCTGGACCAAAATTGTATTAATGTCCCAACCCACCGTCCAATAGTATGTAACGTTGAATTAATATGTTACGAAAACGTTACACCATATTCTGATACTTCGGTTAAATGGCACTGGGTGTCCTAAAACACTTTCTTAATTATGATTTAAATCTCAGTAGTCGCCTGAAAGACAGTGTAGACCATTTACCAGTAAATCATATATATTCAATTTTATAGACAATCTATACCAGTGCATTTCGACAGATGTCACCAAAGTGTTCACGGATCATCCATCCTATTCAAATTTCCGCTCATTCAAGCCAGAGGAGAAGGATTATGTAAAACATTACACAAACATCTACATAAAGATATTAAATCTGGTATTTGTTATACAATGTTTGGTGTTGGTTATTACTAGAATCGTATTATCAAGACCAAAACTAAAGGGTGTAATGTAGTATGTCATATATTAGTATATATACTGAGACCATTACCGACAGCTCTGATAGTAAAGTTCTCTGATTCGAGGAGTAACGAGCGGCGACCTGCTGCCATCTATTGTAATAAGTCGTTACTCATTTGCGACCAATGCGAATCCATACCAATAGGCTCGTGCTAATGTATGATCTGGCTCTTCACTGTTAGCCAATAAGTCAAACCAGGTTTCAAAATGAACTTTTATAAGCAGTAGCTATTTGTATACTTTAGCATGGATGTACTGCCAGGTCTTTTACAAAACGTGTTATAGTTAAATTGAGCTTAGTTGAATATTAAATTTCATCTTCTCTGAAAACAATCGTCAAATCAAGAAATTTGAAAATGGATGTGTGGACGTTTTTGAAAACTTCAGAACTACCGTGCGACTGACGACTGACGACTGTTTATATATATGTAATAAATAAAGATCAATGACATGCATTCGTGATCAGCAGTAATTAAGAATTACTAACAATGTGTGCCTCTCTGAATTAAGTCTGTTCAGTGAATGAATCATTTCTAACACGTGTAAGAAAAGAACACTCCATGGCTCGTTGTAATTAATGTTCTTGTTTAAATATCCATCCTCACAGGTTTACGGCTCTTTCCCTATGCCAAAGCTTTCGGTTTGTATTTATAACATGAATTAAGTTATCAATAGCATCGTGTTTATAAACTGGCTCGTTTGTTTTTGCATGCATTACATACTGCAAAAAGTACGATACCAAATATGAAGTTTATATACTCTATGAGCTCTGACATATTCGTGTTGTGCAATTCCTTAACAGGAAAGCAATGCTAGGATACGATATCATGTATACATTGTATAAACCCTATGTTAGTTTTACCAACTCACAACATGATAAAATGGCCTACCTTCAATTAATTTCCGAGTGTAAACAAAATCTTGTCAATCAATTTCTACATTGCTTGTTTTCCCTAACACAATTATATATAATTTGTATGACATAAACAACAAAATAAAGTCCTGTTTTACTACAAGTTTTGTTCTGGTGTTTCAGAAGAATATTATTTGATAAGAATAAGCTGGCATGTCTAGTTTATTACATCGATCCAAATGAATACTGTATAAACGTATGTATCGACGGAAGTGTTAACACTTATGTCAAGTGGGGAATGACGATATAAGGAGTTGCTTGTTTAGTCTGTTGTAGTGTATGTTGGCGGGAAAAGAAAGCTCTTGCAAAGCAGGTTTCGAGTACTGTATATATTTCATGAATTGAAAGATATGGACAGTTTTAAAACATGGTGCAACTAGTTCAGATCGATAATCAGAAATGCAAAACGAAAATACTATTCCGATGCTATTGCTCAAATTAAAAACACTACTGATATATGGAAATACATGAAAGAGCTAAATCCGAAGACAGGGGAAAGTATTCCAAATATGTTATCGACTGAAAAAGAAAAGGTTAGAACTCGCGAGGATAACGTTTATATGTTTAATTCTTATTTTACAAGCGTGTCATTCAAAAATGAACCATTCAAAAGAACTAGCAAAATAACATTGAAAGATCTTCAAACAATCATGAAAACAAAACTTCCAACTAAAATGCATACATGTTACTATTACTAACTTAATTTGATATTAACAAATACGCTAGGGTTGACACTCTCGGGCCAAACATATTAAAAAATGCCGCCCATATAATATGCAAACCTGTTGTTTATTTAACATATCGAAGCATACTTGGAGGCACTTTTCCAGATAAAAAATAAATTGCAAAAGTACCTTCCATTTTTAAAAATGAGAACAACTCTGACCCTGGAAATTATATACCTTTTTCTATTCTTCCTTCATTCTAAAATAAATGAAAAGCATGTTGTACCACACATTTATGCATTTGCTAGCTTTGAATTGCTTCATATAGGACAGTCAGGGTTTAGAAAACAACATTCTCGCCACACAGCCCTGACAAAGATGACAGGATATAATGGTTCAAAGAAATTATAAGGTGAACCTTACAGGACTTATTTTTAGATTTTAGGACTTATTTTTAGATTTTAGGACTTATTTTTAGATTTTAGTAAAGCGTTACATCTAGTCAACCATAATAAACTTACAGATAAACTTTGAATATACAAATTTGACAATAGATCAATACATAGGATTAAATCTTATCTTGAAAAAAAGTAAACACTGTGTTCAAAATGGAAGCAATAGTTCAAAATGTCTCCGTTTATTGTCTGGCTTTCCTCAATGCTCTGTGCTATGTCCACTCATTTTCTTCATGTCACACTATATTCTTTAGATTTATTTGTTGATGATGCAACCCTTCAAAAATCTTCTCCATATTTGCATACAATTGAAAGGGATATGTCTACAGACGTAACAAAAATATCCAACGCTAGTGTGATGAAAACAGTATGGTGATCAATGTTTCAAAAACTAAAAGTATGCTCTTAGCAACAAATCAGAAATTGACAAAACTTCCCGTTATTAAATTGAACATATCAATGCATAGTATTCCTGTAGATTATGTAAAGAATCATAAACTTTTAGGCATAAATACAGCTAACAATCTTTCCAATGTCAAACATGTAAACTGTGTACGTCACTCAATTTAAAAAAAAATCAATCTTCTAAGACGGATTTAACCTTCCCTTTCAATTCGATATTGTTATGCATATTCTGCCTGTCATTTATTATTGTTTAACTATTTGGGGTAATGCACCAAAAGGACAACTTAATAGAATCCTCAAACTTCAAAAGTCTGCTGCATGAATAACTCTAGATAAACCCTATGACTTACCATCTAAACCATTATTTGAGGAATTGAAGTAGCTGCATGTTTATGAAAGACCAAACTATAACAAATCAATATTGTTATACAAAGATATGAATGAACAACTACCTGGATATATAATCGACAATTCTTACCATTTACGTCCAGTTTCAAATAATAAACTTTCTTGTCCTAAACCATCTACAGAACTATTTTAAAAATAGCCTAATCTGTTCTGGTGTACATATATTGAATGCCATACCTTCAAACATAAGGTTCCTTTCAAATCTTACAAATTTAAATGTGCTATTTTGCAGCACAAAGTTTCAAAACGTCATCTTCTATGAATCACGAGTCTTTCTTTCTTTATTATATTACTCAAAAGTATCAAAAAAGCAATACCACATCATTATGTTGTATGAAATGCATTACAATATTTCATTTGAAATAAAGTCAGTCACAGTACATTTAGGTAAATTGTATGGTCCATTTATCCTGACATTAGCCAGTGAGTCGTAATGCTAACCCTGCAACCTTCAGCGCCACGGAAGGCAGCCATTACTACCATTTTTAATGTTGTATGAGCCGGCCAAGGATAAAACCTGTGACCTCCCGCACCCGATGTGGATTTCATAATAATGAAGATCTTGACCAGTATGTACTTATGCAGTATGATCGGTGTCTTCACTTTTATGAAATAAGAAAATGTTCGTCTTCTGTGACATACCTAAACTCATCTTTATCCCCTAAACATCACAATTGTATAATGCTTTAACACGAGATAAACAAACATATTGTGTATACGAGCTTAAATGAACTGAATTATTTTATAACAGTTGACTTTTGTAGATTTATCCCGGCGATTGTAAATTCTGTTCCGAATACAACAAATCCTGCAGCAGATGGTTTTGAAAACAGGAAGGGAAACTTATGGAAAATCCCTATAAACTTATGTAAAATTATTGAAAAGTTGTTAAAACATTTCGACTAATTGGAGATATTTCTCATTATGAGCAAACTTTCTCATTGGCTAAGATTTTCACTAAATTCCTGAAAAAATTCAGGAAATTCGTGATTTGACCAATTTACTTGGGTTTTTCGTGGAAAGCCCAAAAAAATCAGGAATTTCGCGCGAATTGATTGACAATTACTTCAGTTCTTTCACGAAATTCCTGGCATCCAATAAAAATAGTCAGAACAGTTTAAGCCGAGCCCCGGTAGCTCAGTCGGTAGCGACGAGGGCTGTCAATCCAGGGATTGTGAGTTCGAATCCCGGCTCGGCCAACTTTCTTTCAGACGTTAGACAAAAGTCATTGCGACATTCGCATTCGTCTTCCACCAATGGGCTAAGTCTATGTTTAAAAAAAACAGCCAGTTGCTTGGGAAGATTGTTGTGTGGAGTACTGGTGTGAGAAAACCAGGAAACACATGAGTAGGTGAACTGGCCGCCGTGAGAAATTGTTAAAAATGGCGTTAAACCCCCCAATCAATCAATCAAAAGAGTTTTATTCAATGTTAACTTTATTCATAACTTTTTAAATGTGCAACATAATATCAGGAACAATAGTAGAACACAATTGTACAAGTACTTTATTTAATTCCACCAGAAGCTTTGAGAGCTTGACGAAGTGTAACAGTACATTATGTGTTGACATCGGAGTTGTTTAGGAGGCGATGTGGACAGAGATCAAACTGGTTCGTGGAATATTGTGTATTTAGAATCCCTGTCTTGACAGTAATTATGTACATGTTCAGTCCATCGTGATCGAAGCATATAGGGTCATCTCTAATTCTGACAATCATAGGGATAAGAATAGCAACATTATCTCCTGTCTCACCTGACTTTAAATCAACACGGGATTACTTTACCATTCTTTCTGCTTGCGAACGATTGGACTCTCGTGTTCTTTTACGCTGAATGTAGATAGCTTGAAGTGGCTGGTCTAGCTTTGAAGAACCGGATGATGTAGGTTGTTGGCTGGCGGAAGAAGTAGCTGGTAGTGCCCGTTTGGTAGCATATGTAGGTTGTTTGCTGGCGGTAGTAGTAGCTGGAAGAGGCTGGTCGGTATCAGGTGTATTAGTAACTTAAAGAGGCTGGCTGGTAAAAAATGTAGGTTGTTGACTGGCGGTAGTAGTAGCTGGAAGTGGCTGGTTTGTAGCAGGTGTATTAGTAACTGGTAGTGGCTGGCTGGTAGCAGGTGTAGGTTATTTGCTAGCGGCAGTAGTAGCTGAAAGTGGTTGGTTGGTAGCAGGTGTAGTAGTACCTGATCGTGGCTGGTTGGTAGCAGGAGAAGGTAGCGGCTCAGCGGTAGCGAGAGTCTGTGTATGACAGAGTGCTAGTAAATCATCTTCAGATTAGAATCTTTCGCGAATTTCAACTGGTAGACTAGAGAAAGAATGCATTGTATGGCGTCCTGTTTATTTCGACATGGTGGTAACTGTTCTTCTGCTTTTGTGTGAATTTGAGCCCCACCGTCCGGTCAAGTGTATTGTTATCAATCACCCAGTCTACGAGAATGTCTTTGATGTCAACGTTTGCTCGTTCGACTGAACACTGGCTTTGGGGATGTCTGGGCTTTTCATGAACCATCATGATCTGCGGCCACAATTCCTTCAGCTATATGATGACTTGGGCAGTGAATTAAGAACCAGTGTCACTCTTCTTCAGGATGGCCGGTGCTCCGAAGAGAACGAAGATGTTGGTAGGCTACTTCAGCTGCTATTTTTGAAGTACGTGGTCTGAGAACAACACACCTTGTAAGATGACAATGATAAACAATGATCCATCTGAACTGTCCCTGTTGTGATAACTGCATGTAAATCAAATCAACTTGAATGGAGAGAAAATGCGTAACAACAACACCTTTCGTCTTTGGACGCTTCCTCTTTTCTTGACAGACATGACAGTATGACTTGAAGAGTTCAACTGACTCTTTTGTGATGTTGGCATACTTTTTTTCAGCAAGGTGCTTCAGCATCCTGTCACGACCTCCATGACTATTTGATGTGTGAGCTTGACTAATGAGTCGCCTATAATGGCTGATCCTCTGAAGATTGTCTCTTCTTTATCAGTTTTTTGACATAACGACACTGTAGTACTTAATATCTTTTTCAAAATGTAATATTGGTGACGTGACTTAGTTGTCGTAGTTTGAACTGCTGTTTTCAGATCGTCGATTGTCTTGTAATAAACTTCATATGGAATTATGTGTTTTTCGTGTCGAGAATACCTGTGAAACAAGGCTTCTCTGAATTATAGTTCAACATTCATCTGTACCATTTTGTATAAAAGCAGGCAGGAATGAAGATAATTTAAGATTAGAAAATGGGTTTTATACTAATAATGTTTCCTAAATTAAAAATAGTATACTAACGATTAGTCCTTTGAGCTCTGGGCTCAGTAATCATCAAAACAATTGATATTTGTTTGTTTAACATCATTAATGAAAGTATAAACTATTGAGTATCTAATCAGCATTGACGAATGTCCCTGTTTAACACTTTGCTAATGGAAGTGTGAATGTTAAACATAATATTAACCAGTGAGCATTGATGACGAAAGGAATTACATCACAAACTGTGAGTTGTAGGACAAAAAGGAGTTCTTAAAGAAAAGCTGTATTTCCTGTTCAAGTAAGTGACGTAAACAAAGCCATATTGAGCACGGATTTATCGTCGCCGGTGTAGTGGACAGTCAAACCAGTCAAACTAGTAGTGTGTACAATAGCAATTAAGGCACGTCGTGTGAAAGACTCAACCAGTCATCTCCAGAACGCTTTATTTTACTCGCGAACTGGTTATAGAAGTATGAACTCGCAAAATATATTTTACAACATGAATTATCCACAAACTCCATTCGGAGGAAGCTTTATGCAACCAATGCAGTCACCGTCCTTTGTCCCGCAATTATAAAGCAGGTAGCGCGACTTCACCATGAGCAAAATAAATCATTGAAGATCTTAAAAGTATCAAGATGTCAGTATCAAAGATTGACAAAATAGAAAAGATGTGAAAACAAAATGAACACCAAAATTGAAACATTAGAAAGAAAAGTCAAGAATAATGATTCAAGAATGACAGAAGTTGAACACAGTACCCAATTGATCAGCAATTAATTTGAAGAAACTAAGAAACAACTACATTCTGCAAGTGCTGATATTAAGAATCTATCAACGAAGTGCACTGATTTTGAAGAAACCATAAACAAGCTTGAAAGTCAAAATGTTCTGCTAGAAGAAAAGGCCAATGATCTTGAGGCTAGGAGCATGCAGGAAAACTTATTGTTCCACAGAATAAATGAATCGACATGCGAAGATTGTGAACAACTGATCAAAGCCTTTATAAAAGACAGATTAGAAATCGAGCCAATTGTAACCTTAGATATAATACATCGGCTAGTCAAAACCAAAAGCTACAGGTTCAAGACCCATAGTGGCGAAGTTCCACTATTACAAGGAACGCGAATTAGTGAGAACAACAGCTATTACAAAGAGTGCTTCACCTTAGAACTGACAATCAATCTGTTGGAATACAACAACAAAAAAACAGTTCTTCAGAAAAGGAGGTCCATGTTTCCTGTAATGGACAAGGCGAGAGCTGCTGGCAAAACCGTAAAAATGGCCAGGAGCTTAAGTGATGGTTTTGGATGCAGATGGTAACTTCATTGATGTAACACACTAGAACATGCAGGAGGAGCTTATAAGTATTACATGGAACATAAACGGTCTTGTAAGAAAACTTAGTGATGAAGATTTTCTTTCGGAGATAAACTCTTATGATCTAATTCTACTTAATGATACATAGAGTAGTAGTAAAATACAATATAACATAGAGATTGATGGATTGAACAGTTTTCACATCTATGATCAGAAAAGTCATGGTGTAAAACGAGGTACACAAAGCGGAGGGATTTCAGTTTATTATTAAAGAAAAGAGCTTAAAAGTAAGATATTTGTTGTTGAAAATCTTGATTGTGGATAATCTGGTTAAAGTTAGACAATTCTTTGTTCTTGTTTAATCAAGATGTTTATACATATCATGTTTATATACCACCCACTAGCTCAAAGGTGTTAACTGGTCGAACTATTAACTTACATGAAGGAATAGAAAAAGGAATAGAACAATATAGTTTACTAGGAAAGACATTTATAATAGATGTTTGAATTCAAGAACTGCAAATTTAATTGATTATACCGAAGTTGACCCATATTAAGATCAACACGATAATGTAAACAATTATCAGCTGTTTGCCAATGCCATCCCATTAAGAGCTAACTGTGATCACGTGGTTGATAGTAATGGGCGTAAACTTATCTCGCTTTGTAAATCCACGAATCACGTGATAGCAAATGGGCGGTTACTTAATGATAAACCGGATAACTATACATTCTGTTCACCGCGTGTTCTCAGTGTCACAGATTATTTATTACTGAACATTAATGATCTCCAATTACTGAGTCAATTTTAAGTTTTAAACTTTAATGAATTTTTAGATCATTTTACTCTTTTTTTTTGGCCTCAAACGTAAAAATGTGTATACATGCAAATCAAATGTGAAATATGACACAACTAATAAGATTATGAAACAAATATCTAGTTCGATGAAAATAAAATAAAAACACAATTTATTGAATAATATTGATGCATTAAATCAATACGAAGACTCAAGTGTCTCTGAACAAGTAGACAAACTTGCAATATATTTCAAGTAAAAACGCTGAAACTGTTTTTGGTAAGACATTCCCCTTACAAAGTATTAACAAAAATACGAATTTCGTCAATGGACCAAAATGGTTTGATAACAGCTGCTACAATGCTAAAATAAACTTTAAAACAGATAGGAATGTTTTAAAATGAAACGAAAATGACATTAATAGAAGTAACTTCATACAAATGCGTAACACATGCAATAAGATACGCAAAAATGCCAAATATAAACATAAAGCAAACGAAGGTAAACAATTAAATCAAATCGCGAAAACTCAACCACGTAAATTTTGGACGTCTTTAAAAAAAGTGCTTTAACACAAAGGCTTAACGTGAAAGCAGTATAGAAATAAATGAATTATTTCAACACTTTTCGACTTTACTGGGTGAAAACGTTGAAAGTGTAAATAACAATAATAATTAACAGTTTGCTGACAATTCTGACAGACAATTGGATGCAAAAATATCTTTAGAAGAAATCAGGAATGCTGTATTTCACCAACAAAGTGGTTAAGCTAAAGGACCAGATGGCATATCGTCTGAATTCATGAAATCTTCCTTTGAAGTAATTGGACCTTATATATGCATATTATATAATAAACTATTTAACAACTGTGAATACCTTGAAAGCTTGGGATTGGGCCATATCGTACCAATTTTCAAAGGTGGCGATCCAACCCAATCAAACAATTATCGTGGCATAACTTTAAATAATATCTTATCAAAAGTTTATTCACAAGTACTTTTAAACCGATTAAAACAATGGAATGACGAACATGAAAATATATCCGAGTGTCAATTAGGATATAAAAAAGGCAAAAGTACTATAGATTGTGAGTTTATATTACATGCAGTTATTACAAAAGTTTTAAATTCATGTCAAAAACTGTATAGTGCGTTTATCGACTATGAAAAATATTTTGATAAGATCAATAGAGCGTACCTTTGGCAAAAGTTTTTGTCACAAAATATCAGTACTAAAATAAGAAAAGCCCTTCAATCCATCAAACACCATGGCTCTATCTCAGATCCTATTGATTCAATTTTAGTTGTAAAACAAGGTGATGCGAGTTCATCTCTACTCTTCATGCTGTTCGTTAATGATATTAATGAAAACATAAATACAAACATAGAAGGGATATTCACTTAAATGAAATTAAATTATTCTTAATATTATATGCTGATGACCAAGTGTTAATTTCTACATCTCCTGACTCTTTACAGTCTATGTTAAATTATATCGAAGATTACTGCAATAGTTGGGGCCTGAAAATTAATACTGATAAAACAAAGATTCTCATATTTGAGTAGGGATCTAGATACACTAATCATTCAATAATATCGATAAGGAAAATAAAATATTTAAATTTCGTAATTTAAAATCTATACAAAACGAGGTCCATTCCATTTCAGTCTGTCCATTATATAGAGATATAAGAAAACAATACGTAACACCTTATTGTCGTAGTTGGCCAACAATAAATAAACTTGAAACATTATTATCGTCAGTGAACAAAACGGTAACCTTAAATCAATCAAAATATTTGTTCTTTGCATCGCAGTTAAGAGATCAATTAGACAATTAATTATGTTTTATATCTAGCAGTATATACTATTATATATATCAAAGCTTCTCTCACAATTGTTAAGCAAATATTTACTTCACATGTTTGTACTATATATACGTCACATCTAATTTGAATATGTGTATTAAGGCCAGAAGCATATCTAATGCTTATTGCCAAATAAATTTTGAATTGAAAATTGAATTGAATTGAATTGATAAGCGTAGCTTTAAAATCACAAATTGCATTAAATGCATTAATTTGTGATTAATAGGTGCTTTAAATACTATTTTACACATTTCCTGATAGTATTTAAATACATTTCTTGTTAGTACACCTTGTCCTCATGTTGTAGTCTTAGACAATAGACAATAATTTATTTGACGTAAACTGTACACAGATTACTGTGTAAAACAATTATCATAATGCTTGATTAATCGTTCATGTAATCTTTTTATCAACATAACAAAATAACTCTTTAATGCAATTAGTATAATGTTTAAACAATTAGCTTTCTTGTCAACCTTTATCATCAGGCACAAATGACTATGTAAAACAATTATCACAATGTTGACACGATTATCGTCCCTGAAAACTTGCGTTAGCAGGCAAAGATGAATTTGTAAACAAATCATCATAATGTTGACACGGTTATCGTTCCTGAAAACTTGCATTATCAGGCAAAGAACACTTTGTAAAACAATTATCACAATGTTGACACGGTTATCGTTCCTGAAAACTTGCATCATCAGGCAAAGATGACTTTGTAAAATAATCGTCATAATGTTGACACGGTTATCGTTCTCGTAAACCTTTTTCAAGAGTCACAAATAACTCATAATGCTTGATTAATCGTTCATGTAATCTTTTTATCAACATAACAAAATAACTCTTTAATGCAATTAGTATAATGTTTAAACAATTAGCTTTCTTGTCAACCTTTATCATCAGGCACAAATGACTATGTAAACAATTATCACAATGTTGACACGATTATCGTCCCTGAAAACTTGCGTTAGCAGGCAAAGATGAATTTGTAAACAAATCATCATAATGTTGACACGGTTATCGTTCCTGAAAACTTGCATTATCAGGCAAAGAACACTTTGTAAAACAATTATCACAATGTTGACACGGTTATCGTTCCTGAAAACTTGCATCATCAGGCAAAGATGACTTTGTAAAATAATCATCATAATGTTGACACGGTTATCGTTCTCGTAAACCTTTTTCAAGAGTCACAAATAACTCATAATGCTTGAGTAATCTTTCATGTAAACGTTTATCAACATACACAACTAACTATGTAAAACAAATATCATAATGTTTACATTGTTTGCTTTCCTGCCAACCGTTATCAACAGGCATATATAACTGTAAAACAATATTCATAATGTTTACAAAGTTATCTTTTCTGCAATCGTTTTGCTTTCAACAGGCACAGAAAACTTAGGATAACAATGAATATATTGTTTGCACAGTTATCTTTCATGTAACCTTCATACAAAGATAACTCTGTGTAAAGCAAATATCATAATGTTTACATAGTTGCCAACCTTTATCAACAGGCATAGATGAATGTTAAACAATATTAATCATGTTAACACGGTTATCATTCCTATTATCTCACAGTTATCTTTCATGTAACCTTTATCAACATACACAGATAACTCTGTAAAACAAATATCATGATGTTTACATAGTTGCCAACTTTTATCAACAGGCATAGATGACTGTTAAACAATATTAATCATGTTTACACAGTTTTCATTCCTATTATCTTTGTTTTAACAGGCACATACTCAAGAACACAATGAATATATTGTTTAAACAGTTAGAATTTCGGTAAACTTCATCAACATACACTGATATAATTATGTAAAAGAAATATTATAATGTTTACATTGTTGTCTTTTATCAACAGGCTTAGATAATTGTTAGACAATATTCATAATGTAAACACATTTATCTTTCCTGTAATCTTTGTTTTCAACAAGCACAGATAACGCAGAAAAAAAATATAATGCTTACAAAGTTATCTGTCATGTAAACCATTTTATCAACAGGCAATGGTAACCGATCAGCTTTTTAGCCCATACCAACATACAAAAAAAAATGCAGCAGATGTATAGAAAATATTGAGGCCAAACTCGAAACAATATCAATAAATCAAATGATACTAATTTGATAGAGTTGAAAGCATTGTGACAAAAGTCATTTTGCGAGCGTTACAAGATGTCTGTATAAGTAAAATGGTACAGAAATGAATCTTGAAAGCATGTCTTTTTATCATTGTTGGTTTTGATTGCCAAAATCTGTAACTCATCGTAAACTTTCAAGCTCTTGCTATTGTCTAAATCTATGAAACCCGGGAAATCAAAGTACTTCAAGTGAAATGTCATATTGTGCGAATCTTTCCTAACGTAGTTGCCAGTGGCATCATACTCAGAATTGTAATACTACAGTTAGAAAAAAAGCATCATGTGAATAATAAAAACAAAGCTACATTGGCAATCAAGTGCAATAGCAAACTTCGCAACAACATAACACTGAACTGAGGTTTTGAAATTAAAAAAATATATATTATTTTTTTACTTTCTTATTAAATCTTCTTATTTTGTTGTCAATTAAAACCTGTTTAGTCATTATACCTTTTTATAATTCTTCAAAATTTAAAAAAAAGTGGATAAAATTTGCTTGAGATAAAGGGCCTGTTTTTTCATGAGCCTTCACTTTTTTCGTGAGATGCTGTCCAGTTGCCGTGTTTGATTAAGAAATAAAACTGGGCAAAAAGAACATATTAAAGTCCATGTATATACATTTTAATCTAGAACTTGTATAATATCATATTGTTTTGAAAAAAAGTAGAAAATATTTGAAAACTTTTTTGACATTTGAAGATATGTTTGAAAAAATAATAAATATATATTCATATTTTAACATTTTTTAGCCATTCAAAGAAGAAAAACTGAAAATATTGCCCAATGACATATACTTTTCTTATTAAAATCTGATAAATGATAGTAATTGAAATAACTTAGAGAAGTTTCAGAAAAAGTTAAATATTACAAATATGTTTTTTCCTTATTTCAAAGTTTTGAAATTGTCTATTCTTAAATCTGACAAATATGGATTTTCATTAGTGTCAAATAGTGTCTATTTTTTAGCTTTAACTACAATATATCGCATGAACTTCCAAAGATATGGATAAAATACCTTCAGAATGAGATTAAAAACCACAAGAAGATAAACAATTAGCATATCATCTTTCAAATATCGGCAATTTGCGTGAAATCCTTTTTTTTCATGGGCTGAAATAGCAAAAAAAAGCTCATCATAAGGCTTTTATAAATTGATCTAGCAAAAAAAAAAGCCCGCTACCATACCTTTTTTTTTTTTTTTAATTTAACATATATCCAACTTTCAAAAAACCAATATTACAACAAAAGTTAAATATTATGAAAAATCCACTTTTCAGTTCAGTACATCCTTAACAAACTGTTAATGCAAGAAAAGAACAATGCTATAATGCTCTGTTAAGAATGTGTGATCGTGTTCTTGACTGGACAGAACCAAACTTATTCTACAAATTAACCTATAAGTGGTATTGATGTGAACACAGAGTTTCGGCTCTTTGACTCTGCTACTACAAGAAACATGGATGATCTGTTTGACGACTCCACAGCAGATGAGTTTTCCTAATGTATTTCGCATTCATCATAACAATTATACTTCCGCGTGTTTTGAATTACAACCCAAATTGAGTCGCCATGGTATCCCCACAACCTTGAGCGCCAAGGAGGGAAAACATGACTACCATTCTTAAGGTACAGTGGAACCTGTGTATAAAGACCACTCATGGGAATACAACAATATGGTCTTTGTTCACATGTGGTCTTTAATTGCAGGATCATTTATGCAGACATGAGTTATTGGGAAACTAAAAGTGTGGATGCTATATACAGGAGATCGCTATACTAAGGTGGTCTTTAGCATACGTATGACTGTATAATATATACATTAATACCATTCTTGTGTACGACCCGATATGGGATCGAACCCTGGTCTCCCGCTCAAATTACTTTGAAATAGCGTTCATGTAATTAGTAAATCACAAAACAGAATAAGAAAAACATCCGGAGAAAACGAAAACATGTATGATAGATTAACATTGACATTCAGAAGCATTCCCTTAGTTCTTGTTGAACAAATTCCATTTACACAATTATTTCAAACGTTATCGGAGACTTGGTGAATACCACGCCTTACCTGAGATGCAGCGACATTTATCCAAGCTTTAACTCCCTGAATGTGATATAGAGCAAAGTCTCCTCAAGATAGTGGATATTGCAAACTTTCCCAACCCAAAACGTTGGATGTATGATACTAGCAGGGTTTAAACGACTAAAATAATACTAAGCAACTTAAACTCGAAGGTTTTTGAAATATTGATGTTCATCGTCCGATTCCAAACTTGCACATACTATTTGTGATGTTTATGAATTTTCCAGAATGACATACCTTTATGATCTAAATCAGACTGCAGAGGTAAATTGTCATTGACTGGTCGTTACAGGTAATCCCCTTTTCACCACATTCAAGAAACATGCACCAGACGACTTTGAACACACCTCGGTTTGAATATGGAAAATCTCTATAAAGGAAAGTATATTTATTTAATTAAAAACAATGTGGCAAAAAGTGTCTCGAGCAGAGGTTTCAAAAACGTCTATAGTTTGGAATGGTTTAAACCCCGAATGTAAAATTCATTAGAAGGACAATTGTTCTGCTTAACTCCGTTTTCAGCTTTACTTATCAGGCGTATCACGGCGATCAATGGGCCTACTCATGGATTTATAGAACCAGAACTACACACCTATATTTTCCTCAAGATACTGACTTCCTTTCTACATTTAACCCTTTCCCTCATACGACAAATATGCAGCGTACAACTTTGTTAACATTTATAAATAAATACAAAAAATATGATAAGTGAAAGTATAGTTATTAAAATAGATAGTTAAAATCGTTTTTACAAATGGATAAATTACTCATTATGAGCAATTAATCGTTTAGCAATAATTATTTCAAAGGTCGTCTGCTTCAGAGACGTCACCATGCATCTATATAGGGGAAAGGGATACTTGTATCCCATTGGCTAAAGACGAACGACGATGGTCAGTATGATAGCTGTTAATCATCGGACAGAATGTTGGCCCGGTCAAGAATTGAACCAATGACCCCTGGATCGTTAGCCCTTGTCGTTTCCGACTGAGCTATGTAGGATCGGATTTATAAATGCGTGTTGATAGTGCCGCGGCTGAATGGTTAGCGTGGTGGATCTAGAACCGGTCGTCCAAGGTTCGATCCACGTACGCGGCGGTTACGGTAATGACAATGCACATTTCATAGCATAACCTAGTACTGGTTCTTTCGCCGTGATATAACTGAAACAATGTTAAAAACGGCAGATAAACAACAAAATGCGTAGATGAAAGAAGGAAAGCAACTCAAAGGCGTCCCAATTTTGAAGTTACAGATGACGTAACACATTGTTGTCTCTGTTTATAATGGAAGTAAAACTTCGTCTGTCGTTGCCGAAACATCTAAAGGGATATAGAACAGAACAAATATGTTATTCAACTTAACCATATATAGCTGATTGTAGATGTACTGGGAAAAATGGAACTTAATTTATTTCCAGACTTAAAAAAACATGATTAAACATATTTGAAAAAGAAAACGTTGCAGAAAGTGTAAACATTATTTCGATGGAAATGTTCTGCTTTTCTTTATCTGTTCCTACTACGTCGCTTAATACGTAAAACCATCTTAGGAAATGTAAATACAAACAAATCAATTTAATTGATTAATGAATACATTGAAGACGCGTCTATAGTTTCCATAAGATATGTATTTAACCCCCTATCACATATAACAGATGTGCAGCAGTAGGCAAATTAAAAGAAAATATCCAAACAATTATAGAATAACTATTGAATATAGTTTAAAATATAGTGAGCAATTCCTCCTTTTGATATAATGTTTTCAAATGTTGTCTGTTGCAGATGCGTCAAAATACGTCTTCAAGTTGAAAATGTTTAACAATGTTAAATTGTAGCTAAGTTCGCACGCATACCTGTATGGTTACAAACACTATTTTGATCAGCTGTAAAACGAAAATAACTATGTTAAGAGGATTAAAAGAACAGGATCTTACTCGGAACTGTACCGCAGGGCAGAACAACGATCGAAGCAATTTTCGCAGACGAACAGTTTCGTCTTCTGGCAAATTCGGCCAAGATTCATTGTTGGACCCTGTAGAAAAAGAAAAATCAACTAACCGGTTCAGGCAACACAAAGAAGGAAGAATCTAATGGCGTGTCACAAGATCGACTTATATAACCGTTTATCTGATTTTCTATTAAAAGAGTCGTCTGCTTTAATCATATCTCAAAAACAAAACGTGTATATCTCAAAAATTGGAGGTGTTATTTTCATAGACTAAAAAACCTTGTCTATAAAAGGAGAAACCTTTCCTTTTCTGGCTATGTTTTCAAAGTACGTGTGCATCTAAAATTACAGGGTTCAATCTTAACAGGAACGGGTATAACCCTTTCACGCATGTATGTATACAAAACAACTACAGCAGACAATCTTGAACAAATGTTTGTATACAAAACAACTACAGCGGGCATCCTTTTACTAATGTATGTATACAAAAGAACTACAACGGGCAAAATTGAACCTGGGACGACTAATACGGGAAAAAGAAACTAGTGCGTTATGAGCTATATAGCGCTATATATTATGCTTGCCGTTCTTATCGGTCGATATTCCGCATTACCTGTACGAGGTTTATCTACACGCTTATCGAGGTTAACGTAGTCGCGTAATGAGACAAAATCGATATTGCTGATAATCGACTATTATAACCCTACTATTCTGTTTCTACATATGTGCGCGATTGCTGTCTACGTTCTGAAAAAAAGGTAAATTTTTTGCCCTTTAAACGAATGAAAGATTTAGATGAATTTGGAAGATAAAATGCTATTGACGATGACTTATTTAAGTAAAAGAAATTACATGAAAGATTTCTGTAGATGAAAGTATAATTATTTAATGGATTTGAAAAGTTTATTGCACAGGGATAAATTGCTCATGGTGTGCTGTTTTTACTTACATGCCAAAAAAAGTATTAGTTTATGTGAAACAGTGCCTTGCCAGGTCATTAAAAATGTACTCACTACTCTAGAGTAGATATAATTATTCCATAGAGGTCATTATATCTCATCATAACCTGTTGACAGCCAGACACTCATTATACACACAAACACTTGCTTCCCTGACATCAATTTATATGAAGCTGATCTTATTAATGTAGGCACTTTATACAAACACATTTCACTGATTCAATTTGGAAAGGGATGCATTTCTGCAACGATGTGTGGTCTCCTCTTTCAATTACAAACGCCTCCGAGTCTTTCCACTGAATGAAGCTATATCATGGGACCACCAGTTAACATCTTCCATTTCTACTTTCAGTTCCTACAAATCCTAGCTTTCGGACGACGGCCCATAGTACTTTCAAACTAAAGGATAAAACAAAATTAAATAGTGTAAAACTAGTACAATTCGTACCTACAATATCATATTTGTGTTATTATTTAAGATCTCTGCCCAGATGTTGCCTAGTAATTTACAGTCCACCTAACCTCAGATTTGTTCAATCAGTTGTTGGTTATTGATTGAATTTGATGTTTTCAAAAATGCCTCCCCACAGTCACCAAAATGTAAACAAAAAATCTACCACATTGTCAAATCTCCCATCAAAAGTTTAACAAAGCTTGATAAAAAAATTGAGGGTTTGCAAATTAGGCACAATAAAAAAATTGGGCCTAATCCCAAGAACAGTGTATATATCTAATCGAATCTTATTTCAAGAACATTTTCCATAATAAGTTTACTTAAGAAAGTTTTCGACAACATCTGTTTCGGTGACATTGAACTACCTACACGTTTATTTTGGACAATTAGGCACTTTCATCCACTTACGGTTACTTACGTTTCCGAGACCGCTGGAAACCCTACGGCTTCTAAAGGTCCATCTCTTATGTATGTTACATTTCTTGTATTTGTTGACAAGTAGCAGCGTGGGTTGAATTTTGATGGGTGTTTGGTGTAGTGTTTATTTAAACTATCTTTAAAGGCAATTAGGCTTGGTGATAGTACGAGAACAAGTTCCAATTATCCACTATCCTGATGCTAAAGGCATTTTTCCTTAGGTCTGTATTTGATTATTTTTTGAATAATTTCAGACTATTTCCTCTCGTTTTGGTGTAATTTGACAGGGTAAGGAAATCCTCTTTGGAAGTTAGATCATATTTGTTGAGAGTTTTGAAGACTTGCACCATGTCTGCTCTTAGTCTTCTATATTCCAATGATGGGATTCCTAGGTGTTTTAGTCGATCAGTATAAAGAAGGAATTGTACGTTTGATAGCAGTTTGGATGCTCGTCTTTGGACATTTTATATGGCTATCTGGTGTTTTCTTAAGTGGGATGACCATACTGTACTCGTGTACTCCAGGTGGGGTATGACTAGCGATTTATATAGATGTAAGAATATCGTTTTGTCCATATATGTGAAGGTTCTGAAGACGATTCCGAGGTTTCGGTTTGCAATTTTAATTTTAGAAGTAATATGGGTGTGGAATTTAAGATTCTTATCAACAATGACTCCCAGGTCTTTCCCTTCCTCAACATTTGTAATGACTTATCTGCTTAGGGCCCTGCCTTTCATAAAATAATCTCCTGTTTGTGAGTTTTTTCCTAGATGAAGCCTTTTGCATTTTTTGGCGTTGAACTCGAGGTCCCATGTATGTGACCAGTCACTGAACTGGTCTGTTGTTCTTTGTAGTAGCTCATGATCCTCTCGACAGTTGACAATGTTGTATGTTTAAGTATCATCTGCAAATAATTTTACGATTGGTTCTGCGACTTCCGGGAGATCGTTGATAAAAATTAGGAACAGTGTAGGTCCCAAGACGCTACCTTGGGGTACCCCGCTGAGAACTGGTACTTCGGAGTGTTCAGTGTTTATGACCACTTCTTGTTTTCTGTTTGATTGGAATTCTTTTATTCAAGCTAGGAGTTTTTCTTTGATTCCATAGGCTTCTAATGTTTGTAATAATGTGTTATGTGGTAATGTATCGAGTGCCTTCCTGAAGTCGTAGAATATGATGTCTAATTCGTTTCCATTGTCGAGGGCGTCTGTCCAATCTTCTAGTGCCTCTAGTAATTGTAGAGGGCAAAATTTCCCTTTCATGAACCCAACTCGATGTTTAGAGAATATATTGTTCCTAATCATATGTTCTGTAATGTTATTTTTTACTATTTTTTGCATTACATTTGAGAAAACGGAGCTTATACTTATTGGTCTTTAGTTTTCTGGTTTGTGTTTAGTTCCAGATTTGTAGATTGGTGTGCCATTCGCTTTTTTACATTGTTTACGTATTTCTCCGTTTGTCCACGAATAACGCATGAACAAATTAATTAAAATCCTTAAAAATTAGTCAGGGCCGTTTAGTGACACATAAACTTTCAATGTTTTCAATTTTTTGAATTCACACAACCCATCTAATACAATCTAACACACCGTGATTTCAGAAAAAAATACCATTTTGAGGCCATTCGTTTACTAAGAAATAACATCTATTTACACCGAGATTTTCAATTATCGCATAAATCGAGCTTCGCAGACTAATCAAAAATAAAGTTAAACACTTACCTATTGTAACTATCGTAAAAAATAAAACTGTATAATATCCATTTCAAGCAAAACCAGTAAATATGGTTTCGACTTCGACTTCTCCGTTCTGCATTCTGAATTTAAAAAAATGACACGCCGGAAGTTAAAGACATGCGTAGTGTAACGTTTTGTAAACACGACAGTCAATTGACGTTTATTTCAACTAATGTATATGTAAAAAACAAATACAGCGGGCAACATTGAACTAATATATGTATAAAAAAACAACTACAGCAGATGACCTTGAAATAATGTATGTATACAAAACAACTACAGCGGGCAACATTAAACTAATGTATGTATACACAACAACTACGGCAGACAACATTAAACTTATGTATGTATACACAACAACTTCCAGACAACATTAAACTAATGTATGTATTCACAACAACTACCTGACAACGTTGAACTTATGTATATGTTCAAAACAAATACAGCGGGCAACCTTGAACTAATGTATGTATGCAAAACGACTACAGCGGGCAACATTAAACTAATGTATGTTTACAAAACAACTACAACAGAAAACCTTGTACTAATGTATGTATACACAACAACTACCAGACAGTCTTGAACTAATGTATGTGTACAAAACAAATACAGCGGGCAACATTGAACAAATGTAAGTTAACAAAAACAAATATAGCAGACAACCTTGAACTAATGTATGTTTACAAAAACCACTATAGCAGACAACCTTGAACTAATGTATGTATACACAACAACTACGGCAGACAACTTTAAACTAATGTATGTATACACAACAACTACCAGACAACCTTGAACTAATGTATATGTACAAAACAAATACAGCGGGCAACCTTGAACTAATGTATGTATACAAAACAACGACAGTGGGCAACATTAAACTAATGTATGTATACACAACAACTACGGCAGACAACATTAAACTTATGTATGTATACACAACAACTTCCAGACAACCTTGAACTAATGTATATGTACAAAACAAATACAGCGGACAACCTTGAACTAATGTATTTTTATAGCAGACAACCTTGAACTAATGTATGTATACAAAACAACTACGGTAGACAACATTAAACTAATGTATGTATACACACCAACTACCAGACAGCCTTGAACTAATGTATATGTACAAAACAAATACAGCGGGCAACCTTGAACTAATGTATGTATACAAAACAACTACAGCGGGCAACATTAAACTAATGTATGTATACAAAACAACTACAGCAGAGAACCTTGTACTAATGTATGTATACAAAACAACTACAGCGGGCAACATTAAACTAATGTATGTATACAAAACAACTACAACAGACAACCTTGAACTTATGTATGTATACAAAACAACTACAGCGGGCAACAGTACAATGATGTATGTATACAAAACAACTACAACAGACAACCTTGAACTAATGTATGTATACAAAACAACTACAGCAGACAACCTTGTACTAATGTATGTATACAAAACAACTACAGCGGGAATCCTTGAACTAATGTTTGTATACAAAACAACTACAGCGGGCTACCTTGAACTAATGTTTGTATACAAAACAGATACAGCAGACAACATTGAACTAATGTATGTATACGTAACACCTACAGCGGGCATCCTTTAATTAATGTTTGTATACAAAAGCACTACAACGGGCAACATTGAACTAATGTATGTATACAAAACAGATACAGCAGGCTATATTGAACTAATGAATGTATACAAAATAACTATAGCAGACAACTTTGAACTAGCGTATGTATACACAACAACTACAGCAGAAAACCTTAAACATATATTGGCATACATATTTAAAATCTCTATAAACAAAGGGTAATTATTGAAGACAATTAAAAACATTGTTCACCTAAAACGTTCTTACGTGTAGTTTGTGCATCGACATTATTAGACTGTTCCAGCGTTCAGGCTGATCTTTGTCTACTTTGTTCCGTAATTGAATTTAAAGTCGTGTATTTCGGTAATTTCGGTATACGTAAATGTTGTTAAAACCCCTATACTGCTAGAACAGAAGCCTATCTCTCTTTTTACCATGCTGTTTTCAAACGTTGCTTGCTACAGATACATTAAAATGCGTCTATATTTTGGAACGAGCGAATAATAATGTAAAGCATTTGAATGAATTATGCATATAAAATACGGGTAAAGAAATTGAACCTGCGAGGCGACAAACCAAAATCGTCGTTTGAAGTTACATCCATGTCCTTTCTACGTGGAAGTATTTTTCTTTAGCATTTTTGTCAATCATTGTAAAAAATGAATGACCGAACTCGAACCCAAGCTCGGATATTCATTTCTTTTCAATGATTGACATAATTCATTGTGACTAGCTTCAATCTTCTCACACCAATTTGGTAAATGGTATATGCGGGAAGGTAGCCAGTTGTCTGGAACAAATGGTGTGTTGAGTACTGGTACGGGAATTTCGGGAAATACTCGTTAGATGAACTGGCTGCCGTGATATAACTGATATGCCTTTGAAAACGGCATTAAAGTCCAATTCATTAATCTAAATGCAGGCGGACAGTGAAGGTTCTGATGGGACCGTGGCGTATACACCTATTCGTTTAGGATGCAGGTAAGTAAATGCAAAAAACCTCCACTATTCGCCCGATGAGGTGTACATGTATAAACTACAACCGCGGAAGCATGGAACAAGAGTAAGAGATAATTTGGGGGACTTTAAGATGGATTAAAAAAAATCCTCAATATGAAGAATTGGCAAAATCTTCCGCCGATTTCGCCATCCGAATCTTTCGACATATGATAACTTCCCCCTTTTTGAAGGATGAAACAAATCACAGTTGAGCCGTATTGTACACGAAAACTACCCTTCGCGTATTTATAACACGTGTAGATTTGTGTGTTTGTTTGTATGTTTTACGCTGGTCTAAAATAAATATAGTTATGTCATGGCGATTTATGGGTTAATTACCAGTACTATTGGTCCATTTATCCTGACACTAGCCAGTCAGTCGTAATCCTCCTACCGCCAAAATTCTGAGCACCAAAGAAGGAAATTCATATGACTCGGTTGGGGTCGAACATGCGATCTCTCGCACCCGTTGTGGACCCACAACCAATTCACCTCCGATGCGATATACTACCAAGATTTCAAGTATTTCGTATGTCCCAGTCGTGAATCGAACCTGCGACCTCCCGCACCCGTGGCGGACGCTTCATCATTTCACCACCGAGGCGATATCGAGCACTTGGGTGCAGGCTTATTAAAAGGGGTAATTTGATTGTTGAATTCCGCTTTAAGGTGCCCGAGTACTTGAGTCAATCGTAGTAATGAATGAATGGCCGTATCCTCTATTTGAACTCACGACCCATTGATCGTTAGTCCTCGTCGACCCTGACTAAAGCAATTGCAGCACGACAACGGTAATTTGAAGGATAGTTGCCTATCTGTGTGTGCGACATGTGTAATCCCTTGTCGATACATATGGCTAACACACAGAACACACAATGGTCCGACAATACAGTTAAGGGCGAGAATATTTAAAAAAAAAAATCATGATTCCATTATAAATATCAGTTATTTTAGGAAAACATCATTTAGCAAAACAAAACACCATACACACAAACACAAACTAATCAGCTTGTGATAAAGGTTCAATAGTAACAATTCTATTAATTCGGAAAGAATAAGGACGATCTATTGCCGTTATGCTTTGCCACTTTGCAGCACAGCAACACGTGATAGAGTATTTAACATTATGTCTTGTTCTTGTTTCAAAGAAATGAATGAAATAGCTCTCTGTTTGCAGTATAGGGTACAGTACAGCTCAAGGGGGTTTTCCCAAAAACCCTCACCCCCGGGTTGAGGGGGGTATCGATAAAATGATAAACCGTCGGCGTTAAGTCGCTCCCCCGGCTTAACCCGGCGTTTTACAGGTATTTCAGAGATATGCCCGCTTGAGGTGGATTGCAGGGTTCCCCCCGCAGAAAATGTTAAATGGGAGTGGCCTATATTTCTTTCGCGGAGCCCCCGCGGAAAATGCGAGTGGGTGTGTTTTAATTTGTTTTCCGATTATACATTATGTTAACTATTCTATATTATTTACTCTGCTTCCCAAATAGTAAATTTTGCAGGCATATGCATCACGAGCGATTGTTTACTTTTCAAAATAATCGCTCGCCAGATTGATTATTCTGCATGGCGAGTGTTAATAAAAAAAAATCAATATTGCAATTTAATTTCAATAATAGTTACGTTCTTTCTCAAGCTCCTCGAGATTAAATGTTTTAGATGACGTTCCCTCTTTTCATTGGCTTTTAACTTGTGTTACTATATTTCATTTACTATATTTCATATTGTAACCCATTTCCATTAATCCGAACCAGAAGTCTGTAAACACATCTACAGGAGTCGATTTATGATGTAATTACGGACGGAAGAGAGAACACTGAAAAGGGAGCGACTTCTACGTCTCTTAAAATATGACCCCCTACTCAAATATACATGTATACTGCTAATTTTCAGGTCATTACATGTTTCCTCGGATATTATCAAACCAATGGCTAAATCAAATAATGACAATTGAGTCAGATCAGTTAAATCACTGTTACTAAATGTACCATGTACACTGTAGACCTGGATTTGTATGCGCATATATGTGCAAACTTGACTCATCATGTATATATACGAGTATGTTTTATATGCTGAAACTAAGACCAAAACAAAGAAACACTGGAACAGTCGCTAAAATACCTTACTTGAATACTTTGAACATCGAGTTGTCTGAGCCCTATTGCGATGAAATCTGCATGTGCATATTGCAAACATTTATAATCAAATTCATTGTTCTACAGCATAATTGAGAAATAAAGCCTTACCTTTGAGAATGATAATCCTATTTTTACATTCACATACTATTAAGATCAACACGATTATGATAAATCCATTAACAAATTTATATTCATTTACCAAATCAAACAAAAATCACTTTTTATACGACACTACATTGAAGACAAATGAATCGCAAAACAGATTTCGTTTCAATATAAACATTAATGTTTGCGTGTAAAGGGTGTAGCACTTTATAAAGCACGTGACAGATGAAAAACGTGTGATATATTTTGTGTTGGTTGTCAGGCTGATTGAAAGACGGTGACGTGCATATAGATCACAGGGCATTGTTTTTATTGACCCGACTAACCAGCTGGTAATCTGACAGTTTGTTTCGTCGTTTAAATAACATCGTTTTTTGGCAAGCACATTTCATACATATATACATACATTTTATAAGATTCGGCTTAAAACTTGCATTTTGCTATTTTCAATAGAAATATGTAAAAGAAATTTATCTATGTCCCTTAAAAAACACAAAAGATATTAGAACAATGTAAAACGACAACATAAAGTATATATGATCAAAGGTAATATAATTTGTTTTTAGCGTAGGCAGTGAAGTGTAGATCGAAACCACTATGCGTATTCACGCAGGCAAATCTAGAAATTCCTTCTATGTACAACAACATTGGATAGCATGAATGTGCGTGCTGATCTCTATATATACATGTACATTTAGCAAATGCCATAACGTTGGATGCCCTTAATCATGATTGTTTGCAGTGTCGAGATATGTGAATTGGCCGCAGTAATTTGACTGAACAATTGTTGAAAACGACGTTTTATCCCAATTAATCAACATTGAGCATTGTTAAAAGCATATGATGAAATGCTCATTTTAAAAATAAACGGAAACTTTTATGAAATCATTTAATTCGGAGTAGAGATTTCAAATATATTCCAATAGTCTGCATGTTTAAACTAATTGTATCGGAGCAAAATATAGGTCCTGTTTCTGGTTTATATTTATTTACATTTACCAATATATGCCTGTATCATAGGCCTCGAACATAGGACCTGTCCCGAAGAAAGCTATGAAACACATGAGTATCTGAACTGGCCGCCGTGATATGACTGAATAGTGTACAAACGGCGTTAAGCTTTTCTTACTGTAATGCGATTAATTAAATCATGCGCAGGCAAGAACAAATAAAACATGCACAAAACAACCGCTGCACACTAGTTCAGAGCGAGTGTATGAGAAAAGGAACAAGCTATTTTAAGTGTATGTTCAGATTGTCTTGTGAACCTGGTCAGTTTAATCAGAATCTATAAAAGTTGACAGTTTCGTCTAACAATCTTGTAAGTTATATATGAGCTGTGTGCATCCCTGTTCTGGGTCTAAACTTTGCACAAAAGCCAACTTTTCACTTGTGACATGCACAAGCTCATAATATCCTCATCTTTTAGTAGTGTCTAGTGACTTCGGGTATTGTTGATTTGACATCAAAGTTATTTTTGCATTAAATAAGGAATCAACTTTTCTGTTAATGTTGTGTTTTTGCCATTTATGACTGTATAACAGGTTGCTGGTGTACATACACTATACTGTTCGAATTGGCATCACTATCCCCTAACACGCCTCATTTATAGGTAATATGTTGTACCTGTGCATAGAGGACTTCGTTTAGATATGCATACAGTAAAATAAAACATCATGGAAAAAGCTGTTGTATCTTAAAATTGCCATCTGATACGTCGACTATCGTAAACAGATCCAAGTTACATCATAAACCGGAGCGTGATCGCCCCGCCCCGCTCAATGAATATGTATACAGCAGACGACATATAAAATATCTACGCAAAACTTCGTGATATTACAATAAATAGAAGCTTAATTATTGAGCCCCGATAACTCAGTCGGTAGCGACACAGGCTGTAGATCCAAGGGTTATGAGTTCGAATACCAGCTCCGCCAACATTTTCGAAGTTTGACGAAACGTCACTCGTGTTTCACCAATGGGCTAACAGTCAATTTGGAAAAGCAGCCAGCTACTTTTGATGTATGTTGTGAGTAGAACTGGTAGCTTAAGTACGTGAACCGGCACGCGTGATATACTGAACAATAGTTGAAAACCGCGTTAAGCCCTAATGAATGAATCAATATTGAATAAAGTTGAAACATGAGAAATTTTACATTTTGTCACAATGTTTTCATAAGTCATCTGCTGTAGAGGCGTCGACAGCATCTGTATGTGGTAAAAGGGCAAAATAGTTTCCCGGCATACCAAACACTTTAAAAAAACGTATTAATGGGTTCCATCCTACGCGCTAATAGATTCGGTAAAATATATGTTATCGTGTCAGGGTAAATAAAATCGTAAGTATTGGTAACTTAACAATACAATACCATGATCTAACTGAAATACAGTTGAAAGTCATCTACAGAAAGTCTGGGTAAAGGGTTGACATGTGTTGTAATAAACAGCCACTTTATCTTAATCCGTATTAAAGAGTGGTATATCTCAAAAGTAGGTTGGTTAATCAGCGTGACAATATTATATGTATAAAGATAATTCCTGAAAAACAAGCGCATTTTTATTAACTGTGCATCATTAAACATCGTGTAAAAGAGTGACTTAAAATAAATGATTTTTAAAATAACTGCCGTTCTGAACTATATTTACATTTCATTTTCAATTCATAGATGGCGTCATTCGTCTTCCACCAATGGGCTTAGTCTATGTGGAAAAGCAGCCAGTTGCTTGGGAAGATTGTTGTGTGGAGTACTGGTGTGAGAAATCCAGGAAATGCATGAGTAGGAGAACTGGCCGCCGTGATATAACTGAGAAATTGTTAAAAATGGCGTTAAACCCCAATCAATCAATCAATCAATTCATAGATCACTGTCCTGTATAATGGTCACATCATGGTCCTAGCTACTTAACTGTTTACAACCTATTTAAAAAGGCTAATACAAAACAGAATGTGACTTCGTAAGCTAAGGGATGATTCCATCTTCATAGGGAATGTTGGACTAACCTTAACACGACTTTTTTCCGGAGTTATTCGGTCCGGGAAATATAAGATGGGGGAGTAGTTGGTTCGGTGGTGGAGTGAAGATTGAGGAGGAACTAGACTCGGTAAGGAAAACATCATCAGAAGATATGTCAAAGCCTTTTACTCCGCTGCAGGTAAAACATTTGTTTGAGAAGACACCATCGTGAGCCGCACAAACGAGGGACTAAGACGAAAATATGACAAAGAAGGTTCTTCTAAGAAAAGACCAGAGGGGAAAAAAACAAGTGTAATTCCACCCTTTAGCACTATGTACTATTGAATCAAGTGGCGGACGGGAAGAGCATTGTGGTAAATGGATACAGAGCTGAAAATAATGATTGACAAAGTGTTTTAAAAGTCGTCTGCTTGGTGTTTGTTGGAAAGGGGTTAACTTGATAAGATCATTACACGATCAGCTAACAAGCGCTCATATTTTTATTTTTTATTTAACCCCCCTTTCCAACATATGATAAATCCGCAGTAGACGACATTCAAAACGTCTACATATAATACAGAAACATATATCAAAAACTTAAAGATCTATTATGGACTAGAGATGAAAACATTTGACAAATGGAGAACTTGCTCATGACGGGTTTTGTTAATACATGTTTCACGTCACGCCAAAACCGACCATCGGATATATTGACATAAATAGAATTTACAATAAAAAACGTACGTTTATAGTTAGTGTTTGGTCATAACCGTTCTTGTGAGGCTTGTAAGCCTAGATGCATGTAGTAAGACGGTTACATCATGATCTTATTGCGCGTATGCGAATGGTGATATTATTTTTCTGAATTACATTACATGCACATCCTTTAAAACTAAGTTGTATTATGCCACTGAGAGGAAGGCTATTCGTATTAACCATTTTCCACATGCAACACATCAGCAGTAGCCAATTTGAAAACTTGTAGGTAAACATTTGGAAACTCTATAAACGGAAGTACACTAATTATTGAATAAGGTTGAAACCATTGAGACAGTTTTGTATTATGTCACAATGTTTCCAAATTCTTTTTTTGTAGCAGCGTCAGAAAGCGTCTGCAAGTGGAAAAGGGAAAACATATAGACGACAACATAATTGAACTTCATCATCTTTCCAGTCAATATTGTGTATAAGTTTCCATATTCAAAACCGTACCAAATGCGAGTATTGTGAATTAAACATTGCGTTTCTCATTAACAAGCGTCCAGTTGTCATTTTATTTATTGTCTGACTTATAGGCCAGAAAACAGATCCGGCAATCAAAGATTCGCCTATATTAATAGGGGAGGACATATGACACCGGGTGGTTGAATTGATTTGTGAATTTATGATACATGAATGCTTCATAAAGCCGGCAGCATAAGTGATTAACCATAACATAATATTATTAACATAGAAAATTAAAGTTATATCACGTCGAAAGGTGTTTTTAACAGTTGAATAGTCATATCATTGAGAATGGTGTTTTACTCTGCTTCAACCTGATTAAACTATTTTCTACAGTTTTATAATTACATCATTGTACATTTAGTTTTACTGTGTTTTCATCAGATTTATAGTTGTTATTCTTTTACTCTAAGACAATTTTATTGTTATATCACCGAATTAACTCAAACATGATTTCGTTTAATACAGGCCTACCTTCGGTCATCACAGATTTGATGAACATGGCTGCACCACCTGTACATATCTCACAAATCATAATTTGATCTGTATTACAAATTACACCAACAGCATATATCATCAACTGCAGCAGCATCGCATTATTAGTGATACTAACAGAAACATAAGTTATAAATGTGATACAACTCTTACTATTACTACAACTTCTACTACTTCTACTACTACTACTACTACTACTACTACTACTACTACTACTACTACTTCTACTACTACTACTACTACTACTACTACTACTACTACTACTACAACTACTACTACTACTACTACTAATACTTATACTACTTCTACTACTAGCAATACTACTACTTCTAGTAATGATAATTATAATGATAATAACAATAATAATAATAATAATTTATCTATTTATGCATTAATTTACACCTGTTTGACATTAATAAATAAACAAACACAATTTTGCTTTATTTATAAATAAACAGTACAAGAGAAAGTGGATGCAACGCATCAATGTCGACGGATATTCATATTGCAGTTATGCATAACACTGACATTATAGTAGTTGAATAAACAGTTATCAACTGAGGGGAATATTGGAACATCAGGGGTGGGGTCAAGTGAAAATGTATCATAACTTGCATTGTTTTGTCAACGAAGTGAATGATAATTGAAGCCTTTCATTGTTTATGATCAATCTCCATTCCAAAGTAGGTTGACCATACACACAACCAACTAATTATTGATCATAAACAGTAATGGAAATGAGAAATCTTGCCAATCATTAGTCTTAGTATTTATACAGTGCTTTCATTAAGGAATTATTATAATATTTGTGAATTCCACATACACTTTTCAAGATGTTTGTCACAATATTTGAATTTTATTATGTTTCAATAAAACCACAAAACAGACAATTTAGGAGTTGCATGCAATATCACGTCATTTTACCTTTCCTCTATTAAGCAACAGTGGACACCTTTGCAGCAATCTACTTTTAAAACAATGAGTTAAGGGTTAAATTGCTGAAGAAATGAGTGTTCTCTTTTTCTCAAAATGATATTAGCTTGGCATCCTAATTATATCATACTTTAACAAATGTTGAAATGTGGTCCAATATTTATAAATTAGACCACCTTCGAAATATAATATCTAACTAAACAGTTAAATCTCATTGAAATTGTTGTATAATTTAAACTTAATTTCGAACATAAACTGAGCCCTACAACATGTTAATTTATTTTAATTCTTTCCTTCCTTTTTTATAATGAAAATAACAAACTACTCATGTTTTAAAATTATATTATGATGAGCGCCCTTGTGTCAATAATGCATAACAATATGCAGATCGGAAGCAACATGCCTTTAGGGAATTAAATGACACATTTAAAATTGTCAAAAACGAAATAATTTTGTACGAAAGACCCGATTCTTTCTTATTCGCAGAGGTGTCGTTCTTGAAACTCCCTTTATAGGCAGAAAGTGTTCGTTCAGAGTATTTTTTCTATTAAAACTAGTTTTATCTCGGTTTGTTCATTTCTTCATTTGTTTCGAACCAAATAAACATTTTAAATCAACTACGATTTACTACTTGTACGTGAGTGTAAAGAGACGGCTCTCTGCAAAGGAGATTGATCTAAGCAGTTGGTATTCGCGAGTCTAAACAAATTAGACTGCGACGTAAAGGTTTGTAGTTATCGCCTTTTGAGTACATGTAGTATATAGTGTAAAATAAAGTATACCAGTCTAGCTAATAGGGACTGTTTTGTCTTCGTAAATAAAACAAAAAATCATAAATGCGAGTCAAAATAAAGAAACTGAAAATACCTAAAACATCGGAATATTTATTTCATTTTAGATGTGTCGATACTTAGTGTTTTTAAACAAAGACAATTGTAATATATTCAAGACATCTAAATATGTTTCTTTTTAATAATAATCCCCCCTACCATGTGATTTCCGAAAACCTATTAAAAATAGAAGTCGCGGGCTTCTGCCCGGCGACTAATGAACAAATGCTAACATAGGGGCACATATATACATATGCAGTTATATAAAAATATACGTCGCAGAGTTTGATTTCTGAATACAGGTAGCAAGCTGGAGTTTGTAGACAGTTGTATGCATATATCAATGAGCGTCTACGAGGTAGAACTTTTGTTTCTCCATCAATGTCAATATTGGGTGCCGATCCCAGGACCAGCGACGTGACCGTATCTGGAGGAGCGGAGTTCTGCGAGCTCGATGTGAATGCTATCTCGTTTAATGTGTAAGAAGAATGCTTTCTGAAGCAACGATCTCGGTCACTCGCAGAGAGCATGTTTAATACCACCAGTCATGGACGCCGAGCATAAATTACAATACTGGTCTGTATCACCCTAGATAGCTGTGTATTCTTTATTATATCTTCTGACACCTTTTCAGCTTAGATAAATATACATAACATACAGTAAGTATGGGTTTATTGACGTATGAAACTGCTGAAATATTGTTAAATCCGAATCAGCACTTATGCCCAATCTCCAATTGTGTGGTACACATGATTTAACGATACTTTTAACAGTCGATTTAAAAAATTTAGACACGCGAAACCATATTGGACTGCCGAAGTAAAGGCGGCCCACACTTACTCGCGAGACAAACACAAAATATGGTTAATTGAATGGAGACCACGTGGTATGTATTATCCCTCATATTTTAATTATAAGGCGGCCAAACGAGAATTCAGAAAAACCCAACGTATAGCATCGAACAATTACATAAACAATATTTTCCGAGAACTCGAACGATGTTCTCAGCTAGACTCTCGTCTATTTTGGAATTTAATGAAACGTCATAAGAAAACACCCCGTCAACACACATCAGAAATAATATATAATGATACTAACTATAAAGCTGAAAATGTCATAAGCGGGTTTGAAAAATACTTGACTGATATATTTGATACCCACGCGTTAAATCCCAAAAGTAAACTTGAAATAGAAGTCGATGAAACACTGGAAAATTATGCTAGACTAAATCCTACAACAATAACGCTCTCACAAACAGTAGAACGCGAGTTCACATGTGACGAGGTTAAAAAGGTTTTAGTTTAGTTGACCTTAAACTTGGGAAAAGTCCATCTCATGACAACATCACTAATGAACATATTATATATGGTAAAACACCAATGGTGCATGCCTTGGTAGAGCTCTTTAACTCTATTCTACGCTTTGAAAGTACATCCGACTCCTGGCGTAATAGTTACATAGTACCGATCTACAAAGGCTCCGGAAAGCCAAAAAATGACCCTACCAGCTATAGGCCAATTTCACTGATACCGTCATTCTGCAAAATCTTTGAGAAGATATTGGTAGATAGAATGCATTCTTTATTATTATGTAATAAAACCATATTTCCATCTCCACAGCAACAAGGGTTTCAAAAAGGGCTAAGTTGTATTACAGCCGCGTTTTGTCTACAGGAAACTATTAACGAACTCGCGGATCTACATAGTAAAGCATTCGTGGCTTTCATTGACTTTAAATTTGCCTTTGATAGCGTATGGCACAATGCGCTATTTTATAAACTCCATAATCTAGGAATAGTTGGAAAAGTATGGAGGATAATAAGGGATTCCTATACAAACTTGAATTGCTTTGTCATGGCAAATGGCAATAAATCACTCCCAGTCCCGGTAAAACGCGGCGTACGTCAGGGAGGGGTCGCTTCCCCATTTTATTATCTTATCTTTATAAATGACTTACTTAAAGAACTTGAACATTCAGAGTATAGCCTACGTCTCTATTCGCCAATCCATGCTAAATGTGGGAATCCTGCGTTTGCTGATGATTTATCTGTAATTGCATTAACGTATGTATCTGCAAAATTCGCTTGACATTGTGTACAGGTATTCCTTTAGATGGAAATTCGAAGTAAATTGCAAGAAATCCAATGTCGTTGTATTTAACAATAACAAAACTGCCCCTGTCAAGTTTTAACTGGGAGAATCCTACATTCACGAAATTGACAGTGTTGTACATCACGGAATTCGACAGGATGGATCTCTAAAATTAACAAATCGCATTTCAGAACGCTGTCAGAAAGCAAAAAATGCCTTTTATGCAATTGCTGATCTTGGTATGAGACCTAATGCATTAAATCCATTAACTTCTGTTAAGCTGTATAGCACAATCATTATCCCAATAGCCTTGTATGGGTGTGAGCTATGGAGTAATATAATAAGTTGCGACGTACTCAAGCTCAACCGTTTGCAACATTGTATTGTAAAAATTATTCAGGGATTTAATATCAGAACAAGGTCTGATATGTGCAAATCAATGCTTGGAATTAAGCGAATCACATCATTGATTGACAAAAAGAAGTTAATATTCCTGCACAAAATCTTGAGCCTTGAAAATAGCTCTCTTTGCAAAAAGATTTTTTATGAGAAAATTTATGAATTCGTATATAACCCGACAAAATCAATACGTGGTTGCGTTCCAGATATATGTTCATTGTTGAATAAATACAACTTGAATTTTCTTATGCATATGTATGTAAATGATGGTTGCTTCATGCCACATAAACCAGTATGGAAGCAATGTATCAATAATGCTGTTGACCAGTTGGAAACAAATGAGTGGTTAATGAGGATGCAATCGACTGATTTCGTCAGGTTCAGTCGATTGCATACATCAATCACAGCCTGCAACCTGTATAATCTCTATGGTACAATAATAGCTGCACATAAAATAGCCTTTATGACTAAATTTTGGGTGACTGTTGCTTCAGAAAAACCTTCGTCATGTGATCTGTGTGGCCGTATACATTTAGATGTTATCAAACATAGAATAACAGAATGTAGCGCAACATATGATAATAAACGATTATTTCTTAGTGGCATATACACCAATATTGGCCATGAAGTATATACTGAGCTAATGCTTGCAACCAGTGAAACGTTTTTGATGATGGTTTTAGGTGCAAGCCCTACATCAGTCACCACTGATTCAGAGTATTACTTTCGCTGCGAAGCTATATTATTCGCATACAAATGTTTCAACGGCCCATTTTAGACGACACAATGACTCTGTGTATGTGTGAATACGTGGGTATATGTGTATATGTGTGTATGAATATGTATATGTATATGTATGTGTATATATGTGTGTGTGTAAATATATGCATATATACATATTTTGACTATTTACAATCTAAGTACTATAATGTAAAGATTGATTTTCAATTTCCATATCATTTTATGTATAGAAACTAGTACAATTACTTGTTGTTAACAGTTGATATAATGAATGTATTCAATTAATCTCCGAACGGAGGAAATATAGAGAATGAATACTACTACTACTATTCACACCGAACTCGCAGACGCATTAGGCTCCGACCCCCTAAAACTATTACTCATACTAATCATACTAGTACTACTACTACTACTATTACTACTTCTACTACAATTACTACTTCTACTACTGTTACTATTAATAATGATTGTATCAGTATTTATATTAATAATAATAATATTAATTTTGACTATTATGATTGCATCAGTATTATTGTTTTAAATATTACATGTCAATTATCGTTCAGTTTAATAAAAAAATAAAGACGTGTTCCCCTTTAGAGCATAAATAAAAGATATGATATGCATATAAAAAGCATATGATTAAATCAACTTACTGAAATAAGTCTTGCCATATCGAAACTTATCTCTAAACGGATTTGTTTCCATATATGAAATATTTTTGTTAAACAGAAACTACAATTCTTTGAAAAAACGTTGGCATGACATTGAAATTGATGAATTCAAGTGTATCATTGTATTGTTAAAACGGATGTAAACTTGGTGACAAACCTATTTTGTAAAATTCCACATTCCTTCAAGTATCTTCTAATCCGTCAATAAAATATGTATTGTTCTCAATTGGCAGATCGCGTGGTAGATTTGACTTCACCGGGTCCAAACATGTTAATAGTCAGCACTGGGCTATCTTGAAAACATCAAGGGTAGTGTTCACAGGTTATTTTAGCATAGAGTGCACAAACAGAATGCTGCAATGGTTTCTAAGATGATTGGGAAACACTCCATATCCCATCGGTCGAAAAACATGGCGTACCTATACTGCACTGACATAATGTTGTCATGTTTACTTAGATGACTAGGAAACACTCAAAATACCGTCGGTAGAAACAATTGCATAGTGCTTAAAGTTCGATCCGTTGCACACTTTCAGACGCCTCTGCAGTAGACAACGTTTGAAAACATTGTTTTAAGAATTAATAAGCAATTTCACCGTTTGCTACAAGGTTTTCAACTTTATCCAATAGTTGTCTTTTTATTTTTTAGACAGTCTGTATCGTTTGTGTAAAGTTTTCAAAGACGTCTTGCTGCAAATTTTCTCTACCGTTTATTACCAACATTTAACATTGTTATTCTTACTCTCTAATTTCTACACTGAAAAACATTGAACTACCTGTTTTAAACTGTGTCATGATATATAGCATTTGGACTTTCCTCGTCTAGCAATTTAAAACGTTCACCATCAACAGCTTCAATGGCAATAATTATGTGTTTTCAAACAATACAGATTCAGATGAGACAGCTGGTAACGGGCTTAATAACCTGCAATCAGCATTTTTTCGCCTTAAAATTATCAAAATATTAAAAAATATATATATTACATGAACATCGAATCGCCCAATTTTGAACATAGATGACCTTGGAAACACTCTAATTTAGACAATTAAGCGATGAACGAGTTCAAAATCTTGTTACGTCTGAGTGCAGTGAGTATTCATCCCAAAATGCACGTTAGAGTAGCGTACACCTCGTGGCGCCAAACTTTTACTTCTTATTCAGAAAATGCGTATATGTCTGTATAACATATATTCGGACTGTGAAGACTCTGGAGAGACTCTGGTGCTCATCTGAGGCTTTACTGTACGCATAAACATTAATACCCCAAATATCTAGACGTGGCTAATTTATGTTTTGGACATTAAATTCATGGTTATTTCATGTTATTTCATGTATAAATAGTGGTAGCACCGTGGTACATGCAAATGGCAAAAAAATAATTATAATCAATTTTCGTATTCCAAATCCCTGAAATGACAGTAAATACATCTTATAAAAAAGCTCTTTGTGAAAAGGAAAACAATAATCGTAAAGAATTTCACTTTTTGTCATTTTTGCGGTTTCAGCAACATGCCTAGTAGGGAAACGCATATAGGGAAAGAAAACGTGTAACTTCTGTTATCTCTTTTTTTTTCTTTTGAAATGCTTGTTCCGTGATTCTTTAAATATTCCGTATAAAAGACAGCGCATTTTGAAAACATTGTGGGTATTTCTTAGCTCTACCGGTATGACTAATATGAGCGTGTCAAAGGAGGCTCTCAGTAGTATTTATTTTTATATCACGGCGTTTACTGCATGAATACTAGCTCTATCGGTATGACTAATATGAGCGTGTCAAAGGTGGCTCTCAATAGTATTTAGTTTATATCAAAGTCTTTACTTCATGAATACTAGCTCTACCGGTATGACTAATATAAGCGTGTTAAAAGAGGCTCTTAATAGTATTTATTTTTTATCACGTCGTTTACTGCATGAATACTAGCTCTACCGGTAAGACTAACATGAGTGTGTCAAAGGACTGGAGGCTTTCAATATTATTTAGTTTATATCACGGCGTTTACTGCATGCATACTAGCTCTGCCAGTATTACTAATATAAGTGTGTCAAAGGAGACTTTCAATAGTATTTAGTTTATATCACGGCGTTTACTGCATGCATACTAGCTCTGCCAGTATTACTAATATAAGTGTGTCAAAGGAGACTTTCAATATTATTTAGTTTATATCACGGCGTTTACAGCATGCATACTAGCTCTGCCAGTATTACTAATATAAGTGTGTCAAAGGAGACTTTCAATAGTATTTAGTTTATATCACGGCGTTTACTGCATGCATACTAGCTCTGCCAGTATTACTAATATGCGTGTGTCAGAGGAAGCTCTCAATAGTATGTAGTTTATATCACGGCGTTTACTGCATGCATACTAGCTCTACCGGTATGACTAATATAAGCGTGTCAAAGGAGGTTCTCAATAGTATGTAGTTTATATCACGGCGTTTACTGCATGAAAACTAGCTCTACCGGTATGACTAATATCAGGGTGTCAAAGGAGGCTTTCAATAGTATTGAGTTTATATCACGGCGTTTACTGCATGAATACTAGCTCTACCGGTATGACAAATATGAGCGTGTCAAAGGACGCTCTCAATATTATTTAGTTTATATCACGGCGTTTACTGCATGAATACTAGCTCTACCGGTATGACTTATATGAGAGGCTCTCACTAGTATATCATTTAAATCACGGCGTTTACTGCATGAATACTAGCTCTGCAAGTATTACTAATATAAGCGTGTTAAATGAGGCTCTCAATAGTATTTGTATTATATCACGGAGTTTACTGCATGAAAACTAGCTCTGCCAGTATTACTAATATAAGCGTGTCAAAGGAGACTCTCAATAGTATTTAGTTTATATCACGGCGTTTACTGCATGAATATTAGCTCTGCCAGTATTACTAATATAAGCGTGTCAAAGGAGGCTTTCAATAGTATTTAGTTTATATCATGACGTTTACTGCATGAATACTTAGCTCTGCCGGTATGTCTAATATAATCGTGTCAATGGAGGCTACACAACTATGATAGGGGTTAAATGAACAAACTTACTGTTTATAAAGCGTTATTCCTGTATTTGTATTCATTACCGTTCACTAAATTAGCCGTGTATGGCGAAAGGAGGAACGTGTTGAACATCCGTAACATGATAACATAAAGGGTTAATATAGGGTAATCCGAAGGGTGTCCATTCTAGTTCTGTGCATGTTAATATATGAAACGTGTATGTCGAAAAGAGGATATAGTTGAACCTAAGAAGATGACATAAAGGGTTAATATAAGGAAACTTGAAGGGTTACCATTCTAGTTGTTAACATTTCAATATATGAGTCGTGTATGTCGAAAAGGGGACGTTGTTGAACCTAAGAGGATGACATAAAGGGTTAGTATAGGGAAACTTGAAGGGTTAACATTCTAGTTGTGTACATTTCAATATATGAGACGTGTGTGTCGAAAAGGGGACATTGTTGAACCTAAGAAGATTGCATAATGGGTTATGATAGGGAAACATGAAGGGTCTGCAACCTTATTTTGAGCACAGTTCTGCTTATAAACGGTTAAAAACATATTATACAACTAGTTGCAGCAGTGATTTCCAATGACGTCTAATTATAAACACATAAATATGAAATTTATGAGTAATTTTACTTCATTACCTCATTTTTTTTTATTCATGATTACATAAATGTATGTAGGACCGTAAAATAATGATTTTCTGATATTGGTGTATACTTTGATCGTTATGTAACATGTTATTTCACTGGTCGCTTTAACTTCAACGGCCAATTACAGCTCTCCTTAAAATATCTGCTAAACTCAGGTTTCAGACCTATGTCAGACCTGGCAAATTTCACCCTTATTGTCATGATTTTAAAGTCTGTTGTTCGTAAATCGATCGTTTGCGGATAAAAGCCCTTTGTCCACTGTTTAGGGTAACCATTTAGCTATATGCTGACATAAAGAGCTTGTATCGTTGTTTTGTATTTCTTGTCAGACCAAAATGCAAACACGAACCAAATCTGGCTGACGAGGAAGTAGGAGCCTATATATATGATAAAAGGTTTTCATTTTTTGTGCGGGCCTCTTGGGGGAGAATATGAAGACACGCCTGAATCGGTTTTCTAATTATTTATTCGCCTCTTCCCATTCCAGTGAAACCATGGGTAAAGTACGATGAACAATTTTATGAAATCTGTCCTATGAAACATGAAATTTGAGATTTTCTAGTAAAGATTTCTTCCCCACGAGTTTGCACAAGGCTTAAACCGGAAGCAACAAATCAGCTGTGCGCGCTCCAATCAAATAGTTTGATTTATCGCGGTAAATATAATCTTGCATACACACATTCGTCCCATACAATGTTCACACCAAACAATCTCGTAACCAAGCATTTCTGCGCCTACACACCAGCCCCTAATTGTGAAAATATGCAAATATCGACACAATTATCAATGTCTTAAATATCTTATACAATAAAATCAAACTCATTTTCAACAAACCCTAGCAGGATTACAATAATTTCCAATTAAATTGAATTACCTTTACCAAATCTTTAAATAAGATTCCTTGCATGTAAAAGCTTATCAAGATGCATTTCAAAAGTATGCAAAGTTCAGTGAAACTAAAGCAAACCATAGAAACATATCTTAAACATTTGCTGTTTGTCAAATTAATGGCTTAAAACATATAACATAAACTAGTAAAATGTACATTTTCACACATGTCACATGTCATGTGCTGTCTCCTGTGATGTTGTCATGTAATCTTCAAGTCTTTGTCTGATCAAGAATATTCGCGTCAACACTTGACGATCAAACTGAGTAGTCGCGACATCCGTTTCATCACGGAATAGCACTCAAATCACAACTCAAATTCATAAATCACAACTCAAAGCCTAGGCTGGTACAAACAAGTAGTCAAAAATTGCTAATGACCACTTACTACTTCATAATATGTTAACCTTACAGTGAAGTTTAGAAAATCTTGTAATTACATTTTGTAATAATGAAGTTATTAATTTTCAAACAAATTGAACAAATATAAACAAATGTACCAGCATAAGCAGAGCTCACTAAATAGCCTTTCACTTTGAATTTCAAACTCAATAATTGAAGTTTCACGATAGCATTAATTTACTGCTCTCAACAAAGAACAGCGAGTTATTCTGCCTCTAAGATGATGCACAGTTTGTCTATTGGTCGCTTAAGCACATTTGTAGCTGTTTTCACGTTCACCTGGCGTACATAGCCGGTACGGTCGGGCATTGTCTCTACGATCACCCCAATTGGCCAGGAACTCCTCGGTGCCGTGGAGTCAACGATAAGCACGACATCTCCCACTCAAATGTTCCTTCGTTGCACGTGCCACTTCTGTCGCTCTTGAAGCAGCGGTAAGTATTCCCGAACCCAGCGCTGCCAAAACAAGTTTGCCATGTAGTGGACTTGTCTCCACCGTCTCCTGCAGTATCTGTCAGTCTTATTGAACAGCCCAGGAGGTAAGTTTGGATTCTGAGCCAGCAGCAGCAGATGGTTGGGAGTAAGCGCTTCTAGGTCGTCGCTACTGTCTGAGATTCTGGTTATTGGCCTGCTGTTAAGAACATCCTCAACTTCACATAAGAGAGTTTGCAGTCCTTCATCATCGAGTACTTGCTCTCGTCGCGTACTATTCATGGCACTTCTGACCGACCTGATTAATCTCTCCCAAACGCCACCATGATGCGATCCCGTAGGAGGATTAAATTTCCACTGAATGTCTTTTTGGAGCATTGCTTGTTCCACCTGGTCACAGTTCCATTCACTAATAGACTGGCGCAGCTCCCGCTCGGCACCAACAAAATTAGTACCATTGTCCGAGCGCATGACTTGCACTTGTCCCCGACGTGCCACAAACCTGCGTAAAGCGTTTATGTATGAATCAGTGTCCAATGAATAGGCAACCTCCAAATACACAGCTCTACTAGCCAAGCAGGTAAATATTACACCATACCGCTTAACTCTGCTGCGCTTCTGTTTAACCTCAAATGGTCCAAAGTAGTCTACACCGACCCTTGTGAAAGGTGGCTCATCTGGAGTCACACGGTCCTCTGGTAAGATGGACATCTTCTGCTCCCCAACTGGAGACCTGTACTTGCGACAAGTGACACACTTACTGAGCAGTTTTCTGATGGCGGATGGGGCCCTGACTACCCAAAAATGTTGTCTTAAAGCAGCTAGTGTGTGGTTCCTTCCTGCATGCATGAGATCTTCGTGAAATTGTCGGAGTACTAGCGTTGTCAAAGGATGTTCTTTAGGAAGTATGGCAGGATGTTTGCTTTCCGCTGGCACACAAGATTTTTGAAGGCGACCGCCTACCCTTAAAACTCCATTCTTCAGAATCGGATCTAATTTTCTTATACTACTGTCTTTCTTCACATGAGATTGGCCTTTCTCCAATGCCTTTATCTCTTAGTTGAAAACCTGCAATTGTACGTATGCAATGATGGAAGTTTCTGCTCGACTCAAATCACTGGTTGTGACTTTGCGCTGATTCTCATCTTCGATTGACTTTAATGAGAAATCATGTTTGCATCTGACACGCCTGAGCAGCTCATCTCTTATCTTCAAAATCCAGGCGATGCTTCTTTTCAGCTTGTACCAGGATGAGTACCGATGAATCAACTGGTCAATCAAATCCGAATTTGCTGTGGAATTGTTCTGGTTCACCCTAATGCTTCTTACTACAGCCTTCTTTACTTCTGGGTCATCTTGAACGGGCTTATGAACATCTTTTGGCGTGGTAGGCCAATCGTCTTCACTCAGATACAGGAAAGATGGTGCTTCTATCCACTGTTTCGTCCATCTAGCTTGATTGATAGACATGCCCCTAGATGCTACATCAGCAGGGTTGAGTTTTGTGCCTACATAACGCCATTCTTCTGGTAAAGAGCCTTCGTGTATCACTGTCAAGCGATTGGCTACGAAGGTATGAAATCTGGTTGTGGAGTTTGTGATGAACCTTAAAACAGTCATGCTATCAGTCCAAAATACTGTTCTGTCAATTTTCACATCTAGCTCGCTCTTCAACATCTTGTCAGTTCTTACTGCGATTGTGGCAGCCGTAAGCTCAAGACGGGGCACAGTTATTTTCTTCAATGGAGCAACACGTGACTTTCCAATCACGAATGTACAATGCACTCTACCCTCGTTACTGTTCATACGCATGTATGTGACCATCCCATAGCCCCTTTCGCTAGCGTCTGCAAAATGGTGCAATTCCACAGATCTCACGGTACCAAACTTGGGTGGCTTGAAACATCTGCTGACCTGGAAGTCATACAGATTTCGAACATCCTGGAGCCACTTACACCATGTCTCTTTACACCTTTCTGGACTAGGGTCATCCCAACCTAGTTCAAGCTGGCACACTTATTGTAACAATGCTTTGGCGTTCAACAAAAGCGGAGCCAAGAAACCCAGAGGATCGTATATACTACTCACTGTAGAGAGAATACCCCGGCGAGTATACGAATGGTCCTTAATATTCAAACTGAAGGTATCATATTCTGTGCACCAGCTAATACCCAGTGACCTTTCTACGGGTAAAACCTCTTGATCCAGGTCCAAGTCTGCGATCTCCTTGGATCTCTCTGAAGCTGGAATGTGACTCATGACCTCTCTGTCATTGCTGATCCACTTGGAGATATGGAAACCACCATTACTAAGTACTGCTTGTAAATCGTCTACCATAGATACAGCTTTGTTAACTGTTTGTACGGACTTCAAGCAGTCATCTACGTAGAAATGTCGTAATACGGTATTAACGACATCTTCGTTGAAACGCCCTTGCTGGTCGAGCACTGCTTGTCGGAGAGCATAATTTGCACAGCTTGGAGAAGATGTAGAACCGAATAAATAGACTTTCATCTGGTATTCCACCACAGGGTTTTCTGAATCACCGTCTTTCCACCATAAGAAACGCTGGAAGCTTCTGTGTTTGGGCGTTACATGTACTTGATAAAACATACTTTCTATGTCACCCATAATCGCTACTTTTTCCTGCCTGAATCTGATCAGGGTACCAATGAGAGAGCTTGTAAGATTCGGTCCCTGTAACAATTGATCATTGAGGGATATTCCTCGATATCTTGCTGCACAGTCGAAGACGACCCTTATCTTATTCTTCTTAGGATGGTACACGCCATGATGTGGTAAGTACCAAGTCTGACCATCTTCAGATTTTTCCTCTGACAACACTCTTTCGGCATATCCCTTGTTGATTACTTTGTTCATAAATTCTTTGTATTCTTCGCAAAACTTTGCGTCTTTATTAAAGCGCTTTGGGAGCATCGTCAACCTCTGATCCGCTTGTTTTCTATTATTTGGCATTTTTACTTGCTTTGATTTAATTGGCAAATCAATTACGTAGTGACCGTTCTCTTTTGAAATAGTCTTTGACATTATGTCCATGAAACACCGGTCTTCTCTAGAGGGCTCTGGCTTGTCGTCAATTGTCCGCTCAGAGAAGTTTCTGTTAAAGTGGTCTCGAAGCTGATCTTCCAACGACGGATTTGTCATGATAAAGTTTGATCTGACCATATGGCTGGTACTGTCATCGGAGATATCTAGAGGACCGTTTACTACCCATCCGAAAATCGTCTTTATAGCAAAAGGACCACCGTTTTCACTTGGAATAATAGCCCACGGTTACATTGCCTTTGGTACATTAATGCCAATAAGCAGGTCAACTTCGCTGTCGATTCTTTCAACCGGTATGTTTCTAAGATGGGGCCAGCTTGCTATATCTTCTTCAGTTACTACTTCGATCTTTGAAAACGGCAATGACTTTTGTGTAAACACTGGTGGTAAATCAAGCGTATTATCGCCGTTCATGGAACTGATTTCAAGTTCACGAATCTCATGAGTCTCCTGCATCTGATCTTCTCCAATTGTCACCAAATTAATTCTTGTTCTTTTACCTTCAACACCTAGCAAGTCAATAATTCTGTCCGAGCAGAAAGTTGCTGTGCTACCAGAGTCTAGAAAAGCGTATGTTGTCACAAACTTGTCACTACGTTTATGTTTCAGCCTTACAGTAATGACTGGCAATGCTTGCACTCCAGCCCCAGTAGACGCTGCATAGGAACTGGCTTTGGCCGAGGCAGCGTCTTCAAAATTGTTACTACGCCTGGCTCCTTGTTGGTCTCTATTATCGCCATTGCGGGGCTCTACATGAAGAATGGTGGGGTGAGGCCGTTTACACTTCGCACAAACAAGTTTGTTTTTGCATGACCCTTTCATATGACCTTTTCTTATGCATGCAAAACACAGTCCCTTTGACTTCAGAAAAGAGTACCTGTCTGTTAAAGCTATCTGAGGAATGTTAGTACAGTTCTCTAGATTATGTTGACCATCACAGAACAAGCATGTTTTGACTAATGCTTGACTGCAAGCACTGGTGCTGTCGGTTTTGACCACAGTTGCAAAGGGTCTTACTGCACTTCTTCCCTTTCTGTTCATTGTATGATCTTTTAGCTGGACCAGAGGAACTAATAACTTCTTTCCCGTACACTGGATCATTTGCCTTCTTGGCCTCTTTTCTAACAAACACAACGAGATGTTCAAATGTCACAGTTTTGTCCTTTGATCTTAAATCATACACCAAATGTCTCCACTTATCATGCATGTAGTAACGTAGTTTCTGAAGAGTACTCGAGAACCTTTATAGCGTCTACACTCTCGACTGCGTATAAACACTCGCGCAAAAGTATCGCGTATTCGTCAAGCCCTTTAGCTTGATCTTGCTTGATCACTGGCCATTCGAGTGCTTTCTTGACGTATGCTCTAGCAATAACGTCTGAGTCACCGTATCGTTCTTGAAATTCAGTTAAGCTGGCTTTGTAACCCCTTTTTGCCTCCAAGTTAAAATAGCCTGCCACAATTGTGTGAGCTTCTCCATAAGTGAATTGCAGTAAAAAGTTCAACCTTTCATCAAAAGAATCTGTATTTGCAGATACACGTGTATTGAATTGTCTTATAAAGCGTGTATACTCTAGTGGATTACCACTGAATTTCTGTATTTCTGCTTTCGGTTTGTTAAGTTCCTTTGATACATGCAGGAGTACAAAAGTCACTTGCTTTGCCTGTTCACTTTGCTGATTAGGATCTACCGGTTCAACAGGCTTTGTGAGACGCGTTTCCGTCTTAATTTCATTCTTGAACATTTCTGTCCAAATCGGATCACTATTCTGTTTTACTTTATCAACACCAATATTCATCATATCCTCCACGTACTGATCCTCCATCATACTTTTCTCCAACTGTTCTATAACCTTTGCTTTGGCATCACTGATTTTTAACTCAGTCTTTGTATGCTTCTTCCTTTTGCTGCAACTTAAACTTTTCCTCCTCGAGTTTTTGTTTTTCTGCGAGTGTTTCTGTTTTAGCAATTAACTCTGCTTTTCTCTGACTTTCTTTTAAGAGAGCTGCTGACAACATGCTCGATACACTGGAGCTAGCACCGAACCGCGAGTTTAAAGATTTAGAATCGTGTCTGTCAGCGAACAATCTTGACTTTCGCGAAACAAAGCTCACTGCCCTTTCCTTTAGCTCCAGAAATTTCTGTAATGATGCTTCGATTGGTTCATTGTCTTCTATCTTTTGTTCTTCACTCAACAATTGTTGGTATTCACCATGCGACTCTAAAAACTGTTCGTAATTGTTAAGCCAGTCTGCGTGTTCTGATTTTACTGATGTAAGTTCACCGTCACTTTCAATTAATCCCTCTAGGTATTCGGACTGACATTTTAACCTTCTCAAAAGTTTATTTCTTTCAACTCTTTTCAAGTCCCCCACGTAATGAAGACCCTTATCTGTCATTGTTCTTTGGCGTTGTTTTTCTTCATCCATGTCGAATCATGTAATTGTTCATACCATGTGCGGGCCTCTTGGGGGAGAATATGAAGACACGCCTGAATCGGTTTTCTAATTATTTATTCGCCTCTTCCCATTCCAGTGAAACCATGGGTAAAGTACGATGAACAATTTTATGAAATCCGTCCTATGAAACATGAAATTTGAGTTTTTCTAGTAAAGATTTCTTCCCCACGAGTTTGCACAAGGCTTAAACCGGAAACAACAAATCAGCTGTGCGCGCTCCAATCAAATAGCTTGATTTATTGCGGTAAATATAATCTTGCATACACACATTCGTCCCATACAATGTTCACACCAAACAATCTCGTAACCAAGCATTTCTGCGCCTACATTTTTCTTTTTTTATTACATGTAGCGTGCTGGAAGCCTATGTTTTAAGCCAAACACTTCCTACCCAATGTTACCAGTTTAAACAGACCTGTTCTTGAAGGCTGGTTCCAACTTTACGGGTGACCATTTCTATTGCACATTGAACTTTAACCTTAGTATTCTTGTAAAGTGGACTATTTATCTGATACAGATAATTCCAAATGCGCTCACGATTGTCGGCTAGGTTGAAAATTGACCAATATTCAGCGAAATATTCTACTTAACGAAATGAATAGCTAACAAAAACGTTATAATGGTTATTTTATAACATATCTTTTTGTAATTACAGCATTATATAATGTCAACAGTTGCAGTTTTATGAATACGATTTTTACTTCAGATCTATAGCATGCGTTTGTGATCAACAATAACCTATTTGCTAAGTCTTTGCAATACATTCATATTATATGTGGGTTTTAATTAACCATGTTCATTGAATGAATCATTACTAGCACGTGTCACTTAGCAGCATTGTGAATCAGTCAGAATCACGCCTGAGTGTTGAATGAATCAATACGAGTGCGTGCCATATGGCACTGTCATTTGGTCTGATTCTCCAGGATGCAAGAAAACACTCCATGGCTGGTTGTACTTCATGTTTTTGTTTGAGTATCCATCCTAACAGGTTTAAGGCTGTTTCTTTATGTCCAAGGTTTAAGTCTGTTTTTATAACGAATAATAAGTTGAACATAGCCTTTATTTCATAGACGGGCTTGTTTGTTTTTGAATACAGCAAACACTGCAGGAAGTACAGATAAACTTTGGAATCCACTATAATACAGACATCCATACTTTCATTCCTAGAATCAGGGGGTGTATTGACGGAACGATACAGCTCGTACTGTAAAGCTGTAGGTAGAAGGTTGGCCTGATGACGTTGAAAGATTAAACATCCAGTAAAACAGGTTCTTGCGAACACTAAATATGGAATGCCTTGTGAACATAACATTCGTTCGAGTTCAATAAATGCCTCATCTCGAATAGGCGGCACGTCTATTTCGCATTCACAAACTGATATAACATATGATTTCAAAGACGTTTCGCACTTAAATAAAATTTCTTCACATGGATCATATCTGTGACTCTGCAAACAAAAGGATGCGACTATCAAATACGCGGATATAAGGTCACAGTCTTTACTTTCCTTCATGCAATACTTAAACGTATCAAACAACATCTTCAGTAGATCCGCGTCATTGGTAGTCAGTATAATACTCGCTACACATTGAGCTATCTGTCGGCGTAAGTGAGGAAGAAAGTAGCGTATTGCTTGTCTTGTTTCTTTTTCAGTATGATATTCAACGCACTTCGTGTTTAGCAAATAGGTTTGCAATGAGTGTAATTCTGACAATAAGTGAATAGCTGATATACGTTTACACTTCCTTAGACTGTGAAACATAAAAGAACTTAAACTACCATAGATATGTATGTACTTAAGTAATGTTCCTGCAGATACATTGATATGTGTTGATCGTATTACACTTGGTCCACACCCAAACATCACATCTTGTAACACCTTCCCAATGTCATCACATGTCAATGACCATAGAAATGTACACCAATGTTCTACCATGTCCTCTAGGACAACGTGTACCTGTCGTAGGGTACTGCGATTAAGTCTGTCAAACATGTTTTCATTCGGCATGAAGTAATTTGGACAGTATTGCTCTTTGACCCAGTGTAAGAGCAATTTGATACAAAGTAACGTGCACGTTAGAATGTTTCTACGAGTCCAGAACTCACAGGGCGTATGTTCAACTGCATATAAAATACTTGTTTTACAATGATACGACGAGATCGATTCAGGTACTCGTTTTAGTATGATGTCTTTCTTGATAATCTTAAGTAAAATGTAGCATTTGTGCTGCGTAGGATTAAGACTAGCCATGAGTTCACGTTCCTGGAGGGAGAACGACAGCCTCCATTCGATCGGACCATTTTCACTAGATGGATGATTTTTCCCGACAAAGAAACAGCCGGATCCTTTTAGCATATGCAGTTGTGTGTCATTTAGCCGATTGCAGCTAACTACCCTTCTAAACCAGGATTTAGCAATGCTTGGTATGAGCTGACATTGATATGCTTTAACTAAGTCTTGATCAGCTATTGCATCATCTATACCAATACGTGTCACGGCAGGTCCATTAATAATTGTATATATTTCATTACAGTTGTGGACGTTTTGTAAACATACCTTGCCGTTTGTGTCGGTTTCTAGAGGTTCCGGAATGATAGTATCTCGGTTATCTAAGGGAATTCCGTTCCAGACCCATTGTAATTTAAAATACCCAGGTTTGGTGGTTTCATCAGCCACCATGAGCAATGATGGTTCGTGTTGGGGCGCATCAGAAATTCTCTATACAACAGGTATAGGACTACAGACTAATACGTCTGTGTCTGAACGGAGCCCTCTTGTTTGTGTACCCTCACTGCCACTTCCAAATACATAATTGGTGTATTTTAAGTTCTGATTAAAGTTGGATATCATTGTGTTCATTATTTCCCATACCATTGTTCCTTCTCTGCTTTTGTCCCTCATCTCTTCAGAAGCACCGATCCAATCTAGAATGTCATAAAGACGGACTGACAAATTTTGATACTGATAATCCATTTTGTAGAACCGGTTACCTGTAAATAGAAACGACATTCTTTGTAGAGAATGACCATTTTATTATTTCTATTTCTTCCATCCTCTTTCAAAAACCTGTATGTTTTCCAAATGTTAGTTTCGAAAATATGTATTGCAATAATGTCTAAACAATACATACGGAATATTACGTTGCAGGAGCGATAAATGGGTTCGTATTGCACGACAGTTAGCGTGCAAAAAACGATATATTACGTGACCATAAGTGTTTTAATGCTTGCTTCAAATCACCACATTAGTGCATAAATTACTTTTGAAACAGATGCACATACATTTAGTGATGCTTAACATTCGCCGAGGTGTTTATGAATATCTTCCCCTCTTGATGAATAAATTAAAATTCGAATAACAGTTAGAACACTGGTGTTTATAACAAAATACCAACAGAAGATAAGTCTAAAAATTAACTCAGACAAATAACGTGATATAAGTGAAAAATTGTATAAATTAGCATGATTGTCAACCATACAAGGAACACGTCAACAGTTACTCTTTTTCTTAACAGTACCATGTCTGTTATACAATGCGAGGAACGCAACCTACAATATTGGTATAACCCATATTTAGGTTATTTCCCATCCAGAGCTTTACAGACTAAGAGTGATGTCGATAAAAAATAATCACCATTTATACTTTGACATTAACACTACAATGATTTGAGGGACATTACATAAAATACGACATCGTGTACCCTTCATATGTTGTTTTTGTCCATGCACACAATTATCAAAATATCTAACCTTAAACTAACTTCCGGGTGTTAAAAGATACGTAATACTCAATTTCTCCATTGATTGTTTTCATGCACATGATTTTTAAATTAAAAGAACAAGCTAACAATTTTTTTTTTACTTGTGATCCGGAAGAACATTTGATTTTATGAAAACAAGCAGACACGTACAGTTTAGTACAACCTTCCAAATGAGCATACAACGTTTATTCCATGTTGTCATATGCTTTTCTTTGGGAAATAATGTTACGTTTATATATACATGTAAGTAGACTTGTAAGATTGAGTGCGGTCATTTTCCTCATTTAGACGACTCAAGTGTTTACAATTTGCATTTATATGTCTTCACTTTTGCACATTTATTTAATTCAGGTGTTTAATTTGTTTACATGCTTGTATATCTGGGCGCCTGTTAGCACTTCGTTCAACTGCCATGTTCTTCCAGACAGCATAGTGGTACAGGTGTAGCATAAGATATGATTTGAAAATGTATTGAGATTTTGAGAAACACTAGTTTGACTTTTACAAGTAACGCATCCGACGGCATAGTCGTAAGGGCGTAGCATAGGTAATCATTTGAACATGTAATGAGCTATTGAGAAAGAGTAGTTAGACTCTTACAGGGTAACACATCCAACAGCATAGTCGTAAAGGCGTAGCGCTAGTTATCACTTGGAAATGCAATGAGATATTGAGAAACGGTAGTTTAACGCTTACACGTAACACATTGGACAGCATTGTCGTAAGGGCGTAACACAAGTTATCATTTGGAAATGCAATGAGATATTGAGAAACAGTAGTTGGTTCTGAAATGTTTTACACATCCGACAGCATAGTCGTAAGGGCGTAGCATAAGTTATCATTTTGAAATGTATTGAGATAAACAATAGTTTAACTTTAACATTTAACACATCCGTTTCAAGAATATATAGTAAGTCTGTTACACTCAACACACCAGACAGCTCCACATCTAGCGCGTTTATTCGACATATGTTAAAAGCGTCACTCGCTATTGAGGTAGCTGAAAAGGCTCAGAATCGAATGCAGGTCCTAGTAGAGTCATAACCAAAAACATAACAAGGTCCCACCATTGGAGCACGGATATGCGGAGTTAAATATTTAGTTTTCAACTACAACGCTGGCGTAGATAATTAAATTCCAACATAGATAATCTTGGAATTAAGATACATGAAGAATTGTATAAGATGCGAAGGATATGACAAACAAACCAACGTTCTGTTCATAATCTTCTGTGTATTCTTTTCAAACCGACAGTATGATAACAATGTCTTACCTTAAACTAACTCTCGGATGTGAAATGAAACCTTGTTAAACAATTGTTTTTCATTGCTTATATTTTTCCAACACATTCTTTGTCTGTGAACCACATGAAGAAATTAACAAAGTCATAGTTTAACCGGTTTTCTTCTGATGTTTCAGAAAAATGTTTTATTTGGTATTGAGTACGATTCCTACAAGCTGTATGCGTACATTGAAAATCGTACCTAACCTAATTTGAAAATAGTCTAAGAATATACGAACGAAAAGGAAGACATTGAAAAGACAATGCTTCATGTCAAGTTTTCTTGACACATGCCAGCGAGGCAGTTGTAATGCTAACCCCACACTCCTGATTGCCAAGACGGGAACTCCATTAGTACCATTTCAAAAGTATTTAACACGGACGGGATCGCACCCGCGACCTGCATTCCAGGCGTACATTTCAGATCGATTAGGGTCATAAACAACACATTATAGGTTATTGCATCAATATGGGAAAATATTGTGTTGGACGAGTTCCCTCGGCTGAGTTGCCCGAGCTTGCGTGGGCAGAACTCCGCCGAAGGAACGAGTCCCAACACAATATTTTCCCGTAATCATGCAATAACTTTTTTTTGTTTAATTTGATATTGGCTATTTAAAATTTGTCGTTTTGTTTGTTTTAAACACGTTACAAATTTAAAAAATTAACCCTCTTTTGGATTGTTTAGATAAATAAACATTAACGATAAATCGCGCAATTATACTCTCCTTTCCGATGGTTGCTAAGGTCTCGGAAAATATAATTTATGAATCGCCATTGTTTTCGACTCGAAATTAAATCGTTGAAAATATGATGTGTAAACCTGGATATTTGTTTTTTTATTACGATTTAGATGCCATTTTAAAATGGCTGTTTGACCTCGCAGTATGTTCAGTAAAGCAAACACACATCTTTTATATACATATACAAGCTACTGCGTTGATAAACTTCACATCGGAGGATAACAAAACAAATCTGAAGGCCTACCTTTAAAACAATCATCTGCTTATTCATCCTAGCAGTTATCAACCCCTCTTTATTTTTAGTTGATACACATATAATAGATCGTCAACGTTAATCAAAACAACAATCGAGCAATATTATTGATGTTCACGTCACATTATTACGTCAGAAAATACGTAGTTATTTACTAGCACAGCTAACGTTATAAATAGACCAGATTGGGTTTTGTGTGTGTTTATCGATTTTTCACTACCTGTCATCTATAACATATGTACCAAACAATGTACTACGAACCGTATAAGCACACCTTTTTTCTAGGACTATCAGAGAGTCGAACCTTGCGCATATCACATCTCTAAACTGATTCAAGTCCCGTCTACATTGATACACAGCCTAAATAACACAGATGTTTTCATTTCATTTATATTTGTAAATATGCCTTATTAGTTGTTTTTACCATTTTTATGGCTTCCTTTGCCTGCGATGCACTAAACCCCGACAGTAACAAAGTAGAAGTAGACGTTATCTGGTCTCTAAATCATGAAAGGTTGGATGAAAGCGCTTTGTAACGTTACTGTACGGAAATTGTTCCGTCCTTAGCATTACGTGAAAAAGATCTGAGTGCAATATCAATGCATGGAATATCAACCCGTGCAATATGAACTGATATAGAATCCTTTTTCCAAATGGAAAATAGAAGGAACAATATCAAAGTATACAATAAGATTAAATACTAATTGTCAAACTTGATGTTTGTTATATTAATTTTTATTTCGTTTTCAAAAGTATCTGATCATATATTTGCCTCTGAAGTTTGCCCCTTTGTCAGCAGCCGCCTTTGTATGTTTAACATGTATATTTATATGAGTCGAAAATAAGTCCAAGTATCGACACGTGCTCAGCGGCGAATGCTAGGTAAAAGCTGTAAGTTTATTGGTTGATTCTGCTAGCACATTCCCGAGTGCGTATTGATATCAGAACATCTAAATACACCCATGACTTCTCAAACTATTTTAGACAAAAAAATGTTCTAAAATTATCGGAGTAATACAAATTTGATATGCATGCTTGATTTATCAGATTACACGAGTCGTTTGCCGTTGCAATATACACTAACAAATACTAATATGCATTGTGAAGAGTTGTTGACTGTGAACTCCTCACTCGATACACTGTACTTTAGAATAGGAAGATACGGAGACGTCGTGAATGTTCGTAAACAGATTCGGGTGTAATCTATATTACGGAAAACTACATCACACTGTAGAACCATTGGAATCCATAACGCTATAAAGTTGCCATAGGTCTAGTATGATATTTTGTTAACAAATAGTACTGAACAATGTGAAGCTATAAACGTTTAGTTGCTTAACCGGTGTACTACTGTAATATCAAGGGTTCGCTGTGAACTATGTTGATCTTTGCATTAATTTGAATAATGCTTAATTTTGTTTTGCTTTGTATTGATAGTTCGCTTGACATACACATGTATGAGCCCACCTCTTTATTTTGCTTCTGTTTCTTCTTAAAATAGTTTTGCCACTAGTTGTGTTTTAACGATAGTCGAGAAAACGTGTCTTTTTGTCTGACATACTTCACTTAAATTAAAGAGTATATGTTCATCTTGAGATAGAAGGTTATTCGTAAAAACATAAAATAAACTATAATATACTACAAAAACCTAACCCTTCTCCGAAACTTTAACTTCATGAATAAGGGCTCTGTATTATATCCGTTACGCAAAAGTGCCAATTAACTTTAATCAGTCGTTTTGTGAATTTATTTTAATTGTCTCGTAATACTCTTTATTAAACCGTAAACCTATGTAATTGAACGATTCATGTTTGGAATAGCTGACCTACATGTGTTCGAGTAAAATGGTCAAACTAATATATGCGCGTGTACAATGTCAATTTATTTAAATGTAACCGTTTACCTGTACTATGCATTCTACCTGTGACGCTAATGTGCAACTCAACCTAAGTTCGAGTACAGTGATCAAACGTATGTTTTAAAGTGACAAGTGAATAATATAAAATAAAACATAATAAAAAGTTCGTTGGAAAAACACCCGGCCTCATGGGCCTATATGCCACTATATATAAAGGTATTGTCTATGTATTCTTATCAGTTTATGTATGCGCGTATCCAACTTTAATTTATGTCTACGATAATTTATTTGTGAAAAGGAATACATCAACCACTGGATGATTGACAACTCGCGTCTTTACCGAGTGAGCTACCGGGACTCGGCTTGAATGGCAAAAGTGGAGTTCTAAATCGCGACGTATCAATCCTTCCACATATGATAGTCAAACGATTAACACCAATTGTACGATTATATTGACTTGACAATTGTATATTTCCACATTGACTCTTTATGTGTCTGTTTGTTTTTTGTTTTGATAAGTGTATGTTTGGTCAGATGTTGCAAACATATGCTTACATGCCAGTAACATATTGTTGACATTAGCTTCGTGTTTATTTTGTTAATAACACGACATAATATCCGAAGATTAGTCTGCTTTTAAATGTTGTCTCATAATCATAAACAGTACTCACTACGCGTCTAAGAAGTCAAGGAATACTAGACAATGCAGCACAATGCAAGCAGGTGAATAGGGTTGTGTGGAATTTCTCTTTTCAGATTTTAAAATATATATAATATATTACTGACATAATTCAATATCCAGACAACAAAGTGGTAAAAACGTAGCAAAAGTTATCATTTGAAAATGTGTTGAGATTATTATATATTAACATACCCGACAGCATAGTAGTGCAGATATTGCATCAGTTATGACTTGAAAATGTGTTGAGATTTTGTTTCTCAACAATAGTTTGACTCTTACACTTAGCTAAACCGACAACATAGTGATAACGATGTATCATAACTTATTAGTTGAAAATGAATTCAGATCTTTTCTCAACAATAAATAGTTTATCTCTAACACTTAATATTGTTATATCTTAACACACCGGACAGTATAGAAGTGCAAGTATAAAGCATCAGTTATCACTTGAAAATGTGTTGAGATTGTATTGTAGGAACAGTTATCATTTAAAAATGTATTGATTTCTTTTCTCAACAAAAGTCTGACTCTTACATGTTTCAAATCCGACTTCCAAGATGTTAAATTTTCGGCATGCGATGAGGCTCAAAGAACCAATCTGCAACCGACAACTTTGAAAACACGTATGCAAATGTAGAAAATCTCTCTATATATATGGTGACTTAGTCATATAATACAGTAATGTTGTAAACATTGTGACAAAAAAAAGTTCCCCTTAAAAGCAATTATGCCTTTTGCCACAATGCTTTCAAAAGTCATCTGCTCCGGTTTCGTCTAAATGAGATTGTAATGGAATAGGATTAAATAAAGAGTGACAATAAACAAAGTACAGTAATCATCATATAAAGATATAGACGACATGTGACGCCTTATTGCCAAGTGTTACGATTTTGGACTCGAATGACTTTGAAACATACCCGTAATCATTCCATTCATGAATATTATTAAGTAGACGACTTCTTAGAACTAAAAACATTCCGAACACAGAATACTTACTATACTGTGTAGAGACGTACACTAATCTCTTTAATGATCGCACATTGTTGGCGGTCGGTTTTCAATGTGTCAACCTTTTCCCTTATCAAGACATATTTTGTCTTATCCGATTTTTTGATGTTTCATGCCGCTTTTAACAATTGTTTAGTTATATTACGGCGTTTACTGTGTTAGTTACCAGAACTACTATTCCGTGTATCCTGACACGAGACAGTTAGTCGTAATGATAACCCCACAAACCTGAGCGCCAAGGAGGGTAGCCATTTCTACCATTTCAAAGTATTTGGTATGACCCGTCCGGGGATCGAGCTTTTGAACTCCCTAACCCGAAGCGGGTGTTCCACCACTTCACCACTTCACCAGAGATATGCCAACGGACGGGGTGACGGACGGACAGACATTCGGACCTAGTGTTAAGCTCTATCCCATTCCGACGAACACAATTTAGTTTTATACTGGTTGAAATAAGAAAACAAATATATATATATTATATACTGAATGATAAAATATAGAGATTTCCCAACTTGAGAAAACCTATAACATGCTTTTTTGTCTACTGAGCAATATCGCCTAGTGTGCGATATAGCTCACTAGCCGGATTTTCGGAACTACTTTTTTATTCTCTAATTTTTAATTTTCTTAAATTTAAAAATAATCAAATAAAAATAATAAAAAAATAAGCATTAAAATTAAAAAAAATAGAAATCTATCACTTTCGACATGACACATTTATTTCAATCAATGTACACATTTGTCGGTGCGCGCGTAGTGACGTCACTGCAAAACTGGCAGATTACGTCATTCAGATCTCTCCGCTTCTGAGCTAAAAATAAATTGAGCTGCACAGGGGTATTGTCGTTTAAAAACGAGAATTATCGCAGAATATATCATTTATAGTTTAATAAATATTGTTTTCATGGTTTGGGAATTAAATCCCTCGTGAAAGAGATTCTTGCATATAAAAACTCGTGCGCTATGGCGCAACTGCTTTTATATCGCAAGAATCTCTTCCACTTGCGATTCAAATCCCGTATCATGAAAACAATGTTAATTGAACTCTATATGTTATCGATTTAAAAAATATATATTGGCCTGTCAATGACATGACCAATTTCATCAAAGGCACATATATAGACATTTTGGCCGAAAACCTAAAACACAAAAATAAAATAAAATGAAAACTACAAATCATATTAAAGTTCATAAATAACTTTATATATATAATTTAAATCAATATGAAAAGAGAATTTGTGAGAAAACAAGAGCTGTCAGAGGACAGCATGCTCGACTTTTTCGTGGTTGCCAATAAAACAAAACTATTTTGGGTGGTACAGAAGCAATTACTTTATCATACTATTTATAAGCAAAGTTAAAGGGTCCTAATTCTTACAAAAACCTTCACTGAAGTATGCACTCTTGGCTGTTGGTGGAAGTATTAATGGTAAAAAGATATTGTTAGTGTTTAAGCTATATCTCCAATTGTTTTGAAAAATAATTGATTTGGTATGAATAACTCAATCAAAATTCTAAATCAAAAGAGGGCTATAATTCTTTAAAAAGACCTTTACAGAATGATGTACTCTTGTCTGTTGATGTGGGTAATGATAGTGAACAATTGTTGATAGTTTCGAAGCAATATCTGTTATGGTTTTGACAAAAAGTGAATTGGTACGAAAAACTTAACTAAAATTCTAAGTGGAGAAAGGGAAATAATTCTTACAAAAACATGGCCAGAGTTATGTACTCGTGTCTGTTGATAGAAGTTAAGATGGTGAATAAGTGTTGTAAGTTTCAAAGCAATATCTGTAATGGTTTTGAAAAACAGTGAATTGGTACAAAACACTTAACCAAACTTCTGTAAAAAAAAGCCATAATTCTTACAAAAACCTTGACAGAGTTATGTATTCGTGTCTGTTTATGGAGGTAATGATGGTGATTAAGTGTTGTAAGTTTCAAAGCAATATCGGTAATGGTTTTGACAAAAAATGGAATTGTTACAAAAAACTTAACCAAAATTCTAAGTCGAAAAAGGACCATAATTCTTACAAAAGCCTTGATAGAGTAATGTACTCTTGTCTGTTGATGGAAGTAATTATGGTACATAAGTATCGTAATTGTATAAGCTATATCTCTAATGGTTTTGCAAAAAAGTGGGGTTGTACAAAAACTTAATCAAAGTTCTAAGTGGAAAAAGGGTCATATTTCTTACGAAAACATAGACAGAGTTATGTACTCTTGTCTGTTGATGGATGTTATGATGGTGAATAAGTGTTGTAAGTTTCAAAGCAATATCTGTAATGGTTTTGACAAAAAATGGAATTGCAAACAAATTCAAAATTCTAAGTCGAAAAGGGCCATAATTCTTACAAAAAACCTTGACAGAGTTATGTTCTCTTGTCTGTGGATGGAAGTTATGATGGTGAAAAAGTGTTGTAAGTTTCAAAGCAATATATGTAAATGTTTTGAAAAAAAGTGAATTGGTACAAAAATCTTAACCAAAGGTCTACGTCAAAAAGGGCCACCATTTGACAAAAAATAGAATTGGTACAAAAAACTTAACCAAAATTCTAAGTCAAAAAGAGCCATAATTCTTACAAAAACCTGGACAGAGTTATGTCCTCTTATCTGCTGATGGAAGTAATGATGGTGAATAAGTGTTGTAAGTTTCAAAGCAATGTCTGTAATGGTTTTGACAAAAAATGGAATTGGTACAAAAACCTTAACCAAGGTGTGACACCAACGCCGACGCAAACACCGACGCCGACGCCGACGCCGGGGCGAGTAGTATAGCTAGGTTTTTCTTCGAAAAGTCGAGCTAAAAATGAAAAAAAATATATTAAGCTGTTTTACAAGGTCGAAATGGTGTCACATTTTACCCCTGAAAAAGTTAAAATCATACAATTTTCCAAGAAAATTTCCATTCTACATAATAGAATGTTCTGTCATTATCCATAAACATTTAACATGGTTCACTTTAATAAAAAATGCAAAAAAAAAAGATAGGTCACCGTACTCCTTTTTTGGTAAATCGACTTTTTCCTTGAAACACGGCCTGTTTTTTAAGCAAAACAGCTGTATTTCTAAGAAAACGCAAGATAAATCAAGGAAAAAGTCCCTTTACTCTAAAAGGAGTACGGTGACCTATATTTTTTTTTTGCATTTTTTATTAAAGTGAACGATGTTTACTGTTTATGGATAATTACAGAAAATTCTATTATGTAGAAGGGAAAATTTCTATGATTTTAACTTTTTCGGGGGTAAAATGTGACACCATTTCTACCTTGAAAAACAGCTTAATATATTCTTTTTCCTTTTTTTCTCAAAAATTCCTTTTTCATATTGATTTACATTCTATATATAAAGTTATATTTGAACTTTAATATGATTTGTAGTTTTCATTTTCAGTTTTTTGTGTGTTTTAGGTTTTCGGCCAAAATGCCTATATTTGTGCCTTTGATGAAATTGATCATGTCATTGACAGGCCAATATTATTTTTTTAGATCGATTACAAATATTGTTTTTTTCTTATTTCAACCAGTTATTGTATGTACTAATAAACTACAAAGAATAAAGAAATTCTATGATTTGGAAATTTATTGTGAAAAAAACTGTAGCATACGCCTTTAAGTTAAACGTAAATGTTTACTGTGTTATGGTTAAAGAGCCAGTCTTGGAGTCGGAGGACCGATGTTTGCAGCATAGTTAAGGCATTACCACTACACAAGTTAAAAGTAAAGCTCTATACATTTTTCTCTCAAATGTTACATTTTTAATATATCTATAGGTACTACCTATTTACGAAAAAAACGCAAGATAATTATAAACAAAAATTAAAGAGCATACTTTGGCCATAAAAAGGGATTTATGAGTAATTGACTAGACAATAATAATGTTAATGTCATGTTTCTTGCATTATCAAAACATATTTGGAATTCGTATTGCTGTCGTCTATTATTACGAACAGAAAATAATAAAGTAAAGACTTTCAGAAAATCAAGGAATACATTTATAATGAACGAGGTTAAAACATGAGGGCCAAGATGATCCTAAATCGATCACCTGCATTATGGTAAAGAAGCAAATAGATCAGCCCTTTTCTGATGCCACTTGGCGACTGCCTTTTTCAGCCAGTCAATATGACTGGAACAAATGATGTAAATGGTCACATTTCTGCTAAACCATTTCCCTATTAGAGATGGTTTCTGAGGCCTTTGCAACAGACGATTTAGGAAAAGATTGTCGCCAAAAGAACAATTGCTCCTTATGAGAAAGTTATGCTTTTGCCACAATGTTTGATAAATAACTATACTTTGAATGAGTGAGTCAATAGCTCATGCATAGGAATTTTGGGTCTTTCATGTTGATACCACATTTTTTGCGGGAAACGACATCGCTCCATTGACGTTACGCTAAGAGGAAGTGTTACGGAAATGACGTCACGTCCTTCTTTGGCTACGATACAGTCAAAATTTAGTTTCGGGCGTAGAAGGTTAATGCGGTCGATTTTTTGACAAACGGGAAAACATATTTCTTACAGAGTTCCATTTATTTTTAACTTTTCGTACAAATGTTAATTCCCACATAACACAGCACTTAAATGATCTTAAATATCGATTTAAAAAACAAAAAGGATTAAAAAGACGACAATAATGTTCAATCCGTGTTTTTCATCTCATTTTTTACATACTCAAAAATCGATTTTAAAAAAAAATGATTAAAAAGACGACAATAATTTTCAATCCGTGTTTTTCTGCTCATTTTATACATATCCAAAATACCGATTTAAAAAAAAATGATTAAAAAGCCGACAATAATTTTCTGTGTTTTACGTCTGCCTTTTATACATATCCAAAATGGCGGCCCCCATGGATTTTTCCAGTTTCATTTCAGAAAGCTTCATGGGTTATTGAAAAAAAAAAAAAAAAAAAAAAATCTCACACCCGTTAACTATAAGCGAAAAAACCCATTCATGGGTTTTTTTCGTATTAAAGTTTAAGTGTTAGACGACAGATGAGTTGTTCGGTGCATTTATTGACAATTCTAACACTTTTGCCAATCACTTCTATCCGCAAAGAGGGATTTGAGCGCGATATACCATACAGTATATCACTCAAAACTTCCGGAACTACCTTTTGCTGTTAAATTCCCTCCCGCGTATTTTGTATACAACGTTTCTTAGTGCTCATACGTTACTATGCTGATTTTGACATGTTATGAGTGAAGTCACGTGCGTGTTTTGTAAATTCCGTTTAAAAAGTCGAATTATGCCGGTGACGTAATTGTTTTAAATGACGGCCAACAGTTTAGAAGTGCGTGCCATGTAACAACATACTGTTAACCGGTCAAAAACGTTGTAGCATGAGACAGTAACAAATTGCCCATGCTGAATGTATTCGAATTTGAAAAAGGTATAATAAAAATAAAATGTTCATAGACTGTTAATAAAACTGATTTCAAAATGTTTTGTTAGTTGAAAAAATCCGTGTAATATTCCCAAATCAACTATAATGAGGAGTAAAGATAAAATAGCCTACACGTGCTTTTATCAAGGAAAGCAACGTCATGTCGAAACATAGTTTCCCCCTTAGTTGTATCCCTTTAAGTTATAAAAAAATTGCTAGAATGGAAATATATCTCATTCGGCCTTCGTGATTAATTACTACACACCTGAACTCCAAATCGTGATATAAGAGCCGGTATATCATTCAAAATGAGATATATTTCCTAAGTAAGATCATGCTCTAAATATGTAGATCATCGTTATAATTTGTTTCATCACATTTCAAAAATCATTTTTTCAAATTTTAAATACGAAATCATGCATTAAAATAATGTTTCAAATACAGAGTGAAGGTATAGAGATTATTCATTTATTTGTTCAAAGATAAGACGATAATTCACGAGCCTCTTGTGAATGGGGGGAGTCACGAGTGACTCCACCCATTCACAAGACGGCGAGTGGATTATTTTCTAATCTTTGAAAAAATAAGTTGAATAATCTGTTTATTACATTTCATTGTTATTTGTTGCAATACATTACATTTTTCATTACGCGTCTTTCACCATATTTTATTTTAACTGGGATTATTTTTTGGCTTTTTACCTACTTTGCGCATTATTTTCGGATGAGGCGTGGCCTAATTTACTTCTCTGTGGAATTCAAAATGGCGGTTAATGTTGAGTGTTATGAGTTTGTGTGACGCGTGTTGTTTTCAGCAACTCTTTGAAGGGAGTCAAGGGAAGGTGATTGACGGAATTTAAAAAAAAAAAAAAATGTTTTGCCAGTACGGGAAATCGAGCCTGAGTACTCTCGCATGCAACGCCGTGTCGCTACCAACTGCGTTACGGAGACCATCTACAAACGTGGTATATTGTTTGTATTTATTTATGTCAAACAGAAGCCTACTTTCTAGCAATAATTATCGGCATTTCTACAGTATTCAAGACAAAAGCATTTTAATTTTGAGTCGTAATTACATTCTGTAGAATCTATTTACAAAATTTGCAGCCTTGTTTTGAAGTTGAGACTGAATCAGAGTTTTCCATTTTGTCTTCGTCATCCAGTAAGTTGGAAATTTCATCCCATTCCAATTTAAGTAGGAATTTCGACATTGTTGTTGTTTTGTTAGGAGAAAAAAGTGGGAGGAGTCAACCTGCATGACGTCAGTCTTAAAATAGTCCGTGTAAAAAGGGAGGGACGCGCATGCGCAATTGTGTACGAGATTATAGGTAGTTTAATTCACAGGTGTTAATTAAATGTAAAACAACGATTATGAATTTTCTTTCACCGAGATAACCTTATCTTTGATGGATAGAAATGTAATAAAACATTTTATTGGCGAAAACTGTCAACGGATATGTTAACGTTATATGACAATGTCAGTGTCAATATCAGACGTTAGTATTTTTAGCCTTAAGCACGTCATTCACTACTCTGTTCGTAATTGAAGATATTGTAACAAAATGTCTGCCACGGACGGCATCTGTATACCTGAGCATGTATGTCACGATGTTCTTATGGTAATAAGCAAGCAAGGTATATAAGCCTTACCCTTAAAAAGCGACGAGGACTTTTTGATGTAGCTGACTAGAGAGAGAGGAAGAGATATTTGGAGTCTTGTTCAGGCTAGTTGTATCCGGGAGGGACGCCTGCCGAAGACGGGTGACATTGGAGACGTAGCGCAACAGAAATAATGCTGGGAGTGGAGAGAGAATTGACTAGAGAGTAGACGCTTATTGTTTGTAGTTAAACTGACTAGAGAAATAATAGAGGAACATTAATAATTGAGTTTGTTTACTTGTTTACACATTAACCACACCAAAGTACCACAATATCAGCCAAGTAATTCAGCGCTTTGGAATGTTATCACAGTTCGACTTACTAGGTGGGAGTACACTTAACACTACAATAACTGCTTGAAAGGGAGGGAAATAACCAATATATGTATAACCCATAGTTTGGTTATTTCCCAAACACAACAAGATGGCGGTCCAAACAAAGAACAACTCTGCATTTACTCTTTTAATTTAACATAACAAGGACTAGAAAAAGATGAGAGGGACGTAACGTAAAAGACGACACCATGTATAAACCATGTGTTGATGTTTCGAGTTAGATAAAAGACGACCTCATGTTATTGTATTAACCATATGTTTTGTACACACTTCTGCCTGTTATCTCTAACTCTTTTCATATGCTGGATGACTCTTTCTACGAGATGGTCCATATGGGTAATAAAACGCACATCAAATCGTAGTAAGGGATGATACATTTATTCACAGAAAGCTGCTTTTAAGCAGATGGAAAATTGTACGGGAATTATATGACGCCGTGACGGAAATGACGTAACGATGTCTTGACGACATCTCCTCATCACAATTTGATATCTTTGACGCAAGAATGGACTGCACTTAGATTTACACTGTATTTCCTTTAAATCTTGATAAAGACCAAGTGGTCGAACATTTGATGAAAAAAGAAAATTAATGATATAAAGTGTTCTATGTCGGTGGTTTCCACGCACACAATCAAAATATATTAACTTAAACTAACTTCTGGGTGTCAAAAGAAACGTGCTACTCAATGTCCTCATTGACTGATTCTACGAAAATAATCTTTAAATCATATGAACAAGCCAATGCAGTCATAGTGTTAGTGGTGATTTGGAGGACGATTTAATTGGATAATAAGAATCAGAAACGTCAAGTTAAGTACAACGTCCCAGATGAGCTAACAACGTAAAATACTGTGAGATTCCGTGTCGTCATTTTTCTATTGAAGGAAATTATGTTACATGGATCTAGTAATATACCAATACAATTGAGTACGATAAATATCTGTTATATAAACATTGAGGACATAATATATATGTGCTACAGATCTTTCCTGGCACCGATCCAGTCTATTTAAACGTTCCAAATGAACATACCCTGTAAAATACGATTTAATTTCCGTGTCATTATTTTCTATTTAAGAAAATAATGATTTATTGATCTGTAAATAGACCAATGATCTTGAGTACAATAACTTTTAATCATACAAACGACTCCTGAACAAGTAAGATCCAAGTTAACTGCAATGAAATCCAAATCAATAAGTGTTTTTCCTGGTATATGTTTATATGAAAACTTTAGCTAAAATATTTTAACAGTAATTCGGTTATTTCAAATTTATTAAAAATTAGCCCTAGAGATTTTTTTAAAAACTTATATAATTTAAAACAACCTTTTGTCTACCATTTACCAAGATTTTAAGAAAATCTATCGTGCAAATCTTTAGTAAATCGCAATGACGTTAAAGCTTTGTCACGCGACAAACCGTACACTGCGGAATTTAAATTGAAGCGTACACAGGGTTATCAAAATGATCTCCCGATTTTTCATAAAAATAATCAATTTTATTCTTTTACAAAAGTGGTAAACTGTATCTATTATACTCCTTTAAATATTTAATATGTTTTATATAAACTGACTTGTCAACTTCGCTGTTTATCTGTTAAATCATTGTTTCACATTCCATGTATTAGTATTAGTCTCACACCATCGCTTGCAGTTCTTATAGATAGATTTTATTTTACTTATTCGAATACATGTAATTCATCCTTTACATACATACATTTACATAAACAAATTGATACGGGAACATCAAATAGTAATTCGATAATATGATAATATGAAGCCTCAGAAAGTTTCGGGAAGTGCATTTAGTCTCAACATATTTAATCACCTACTAAGCTGTTGTGCACTAATACATTTACTATTTGCTCAATTGATAATGGATAGAGTTGTCACCCAGGGGTAGAGGGTTCAAGTTGAGTCAACATACTTCCCGAATGTCAAAGACTACTTTTACCAGTGAATATTGAACATTTTTCGAAGAGCTTTAAAGATTATAAAAAGTATTATGACTGTTAGGTTTGAGGGAATATCCTGATAGCCATAATAAATGCATTAAATAACATATAAAATATGTTTATATGTCTTTGGATAAATGCATCAACATTTTGAAAAAAACAAAAACCATTTCTGCCAACTGATCTTGACATCAGACAAGCAGTTGCAGAGGAAAAACCTTTAGATTTGTCATTTTACCATATTTCTGATGCCACATTTTAGCATTGCTTTGAACTAATCAATATCCCTTGAATAATTTATGTAGCCTGTTTTAAAATTAAAGAACGTTTTTTGCCAAACTATCTTGACATAAGACATGCAGTTTAAGAGGAAAATTGTCATTTAACTCCCTTTCTGATACCGCCTGTTAGCATTAATCTTAAACCACTCTGGAAAGGGCAACATAATGTTTTTTGAAGAGAAATTATCTTGAAACAAGACGCCTAACTCTGATGATGCCTGGCAACATTGTTTTTTAATTAATACATATGACTTGAATAATTGTATGGATGGTCACATCAGGAAAATTAATGCAACAGTGTTATAACTTTGAAATTATACCAGCAACTTCCTTCTTTTCTCATGCCACATGCGGATAATATTTTTCAACCAATCAATATGATTTGAATATTTTTAGGATTACATAAGGAACGATCCTGCCAAATTATACAGAAATACCAGAATATCTAAACATTGTGTCACTTTACTTCTTTTCTGATGGGGTAGTTTCCAGAACTCAACACAGAACTTATTCCTTTATACATTTTGAAAGAGGACACCATATCAATATTTCTGTGCAGTTCAATTAAAATTGGTCATATAGTTTAAAAGCAGCTGTTGTTTAAATAGATAGTTGCTGGTGGATATTGCATGATGGATTAAGGATTATCACAAAAGCTGTGCTGATATTGATTAAATTCTATGTATTTAGCTACAGTGTCATTTTTTCCCCACTGAGATTTGAACTCATAACTCCTTGCTAGACCAGGTGTTACTATAAGGTCTCAAAATGTAGCAAAACACATTTAATTTACGATCAAGATTATCCTCAAAGAAAGTCACTACTGGTAAATGTCTCATGTACTTTACCAAAAAAAAGAAATTCCTAATAAATCCAAGCTTGTGATAGTTTAATTGTAATTTAAAAAACCTAACAAATGATGTTTTTTTAATCATTGAATTATAATCTTACAACACTATAATATTCTTATTACTGTGTAGTCTTATGTAACTATGTCCCTTATATCATCTCATGTATTTGCTATGTAAAACATGAGTATACCAAGAAGTTTTTCAAATGCAATTACAAGTAGAATAAGCCATGTTTTTCAAGGATTGAAATAATTTAGTCAATATTTGAAAAGGATAACCAAATGAGCAATTGGGCCAAAGAATCTTTAAATCAGGCCAGTATTCTCAACAAAAAAATGCATTTCCATTGCAAAGAGGATAAGCATTAAGGAACATTCTTATGAAGGTGGATTGCAATGGACAAAGTGGTACAGAACAGGAGACATTGTTTAACCCTTTCCCTCATATAGACGCTTTCTGCAGCAGATGGCTTTTTGAAAACATAATGACAAAAGAAGAAATTGCTCAAAATGAGCAATTTCGCCTTTTACCACAATGTTTTCCACTTTTAGTCATAGGTTATCCATTCAATTATAGTGATTTTCTATTTATTGACAAAATATGTTCAAAGTCGTCTGCTGCAGAATTGTCGTATGAGGGAAAGGGTTAATAACACTTTGCCACTTGTAGATGACTTTTGAAATCACTGTGGCAAAGGGAGATAACTCTCATAGTGAATATTTTATCCTTTTGCAAAATTGCTATAAACTGTATTCCATAGTTTAACTTTTATCCAAAGAGATTTTCAATATTTTTTAATGTTGTCTGTGGGACAGGGATAAAGAAAATACAGATGAGGAATGTCACTCATTACATTCCATGATGCAAACCAACAAGACCCTGGAAAGAAAGCTTTAGATCCTAGTTTGAAAGAAACAAACAACTTAAGTTAACCTTTTCCCTCATATGGACGTTTTTTTCTGACGCCTCTGCAGCTGACGGCTTTTGAATACAGGGACAAAATAATTTTTGGCAAATTTTGCCACAATGTTTACCTCTTTTAGTCATGGGTTGTCCATTCAATTATCTATAGAGATTTTTCTAATTTTTGACAAAAATGTTCAAAGTCATCTGCTGCAGAATTGTCGTATGAGGGAAAGGGTTAAACATATTGAGCTATTATTTCAACTCAAGATTATCAATAATTTTACTTTCATATATAGAGATTTTCCATTTGTTTTGCTTAGATGTTTTCAAAATGGTCTGTTGCATAATTGTTTTATGTGAGAAAGGATTAAGGTTAATATTCTTTATTTAAATTGATAATCCATTCTCATTTGGGGCTTCACCCCTAAACTCCTGCTTCTTCATTAATTCAATTATACTGTGCAAAGACAAAAAAATTAAAAAATTGTAACAAAGAACAATAGGTGACTAGGTCAAACTGAATACACTTTGTGGCAACATCATATAAACAATGTGTTATGCCTGTTAGTAAAAATAACCATATTCAAGAATGCAAATCTTTTGAGAGGACATGCACAGTACATTAATTTTCACCTATTTGAATCAATAAAATCTTTTCACAATTAAAGGTTATAATTTCATGCTAATCTAGGTTAACTGCACATTTATCAAAGAATAATTTTAACAGACATCATCAATTTAACGCTTTGAAGCTTTCCCACAAGACAAATCTGCAGTAGACGACTTTCAAAATGTCTACTAAAAATTAAGGAACATCTCTATAATTGTTAAAACCTATATAGAATGAAGATAATTTGCCACACATTGGTCAATATCAGCCCCTTTGAATGAATGTTAAAATATTTTATTTTATATTACCAGACGCATCTAACTTTTTATCAACATCAGGGGCTGCGCCCCCGAACCCCTGCAATTTCAATCTGAAGAACAAGTTTAGTTGCACACATAGAAAAAAACCTTGTTTATATCTTATTTGAAACCAGCATGAACCTCCAGCTTGCAAAATCTTTAATTTCATTTACTGTGTAGTGTACATGTACTGACATAATATGCTTAAACTTTAACCTATATGCTATAAATATGAATCCATAAAATCTTGTCGTAATTGAAGGTAGTAACACTAACAGAGTTTAGTAAAATCTGATTGAGAGGAAACTTTTTTCACCAGTGTGTCTATAACGCAGTGGACGGCCTCGGCGGTGATTTGGTAGAACGTCTGCCTTTGGTGAGGGTAGTCCCACATTTATTTGGACTGGGGTGCGGGATGTCGCAAGTCCGATCGCCAGTCGGGTCAAGCCAAAACCTTAAAAAATGGTAGTAATGACTGCCCTTCTTAATATTCAGGGATGCGGGGTTAGCATTACGACTGACTGGATTAGAGACTGACACGGATTAGAGACATAACCAGTACAAGGTAGCAATGCCATAAAGCCAAAGTGTAACCGTACGGTGTCAGGGCGAGGACCTAAGAAAACCTGAAGACAGGACGTAGTTTATTATCTTAAAAAGTTGCAATATAAAAAACCGTAAAATTAACTAATTGTCATAATGACTGTTCATTGGTTCAAACCAGTACAAATGGGCAACTTGGAAGTTGGATAGAGAATCGTCTTTTCTACAGATCTGCCAAGGTTCATTAGATTCTACACATTCACACGGATGGACCCACCAATTGATCACTTATAATTAATAAGCTGATCCATCGGTTAAATGAATAAAAATTGGTATTAACTACTAAATATATAGAATTTTTATCTTTATCCATAAAGAAGTATCAATAACAAAATCTAAACCATCAATATAATGTCTTCCTCAAGGCGACGCAAGATTACACATATATGAACAGAGAATATCTTCAGTGGTTCTACTTATCAGAGAAGCTGATGAACGAAAGACGAAACATACTGTTCACAATTAAGAAGCATTGGACATGTCTGACATGGAAATAATGTTGCGAGGTGCTTTTAAAACTATTTATGTAATCATGTACTTGTGAGGATGCAGCTCAAACTTACATGATGCCTCGGCAAAACACTCCGAGTCTGCACATTTTGGTTGTCTTTACAAGCATGTTAAACATGAACGGCAACTCTAATGTTATTGTTAACTGGAACATTGCAAATAATTATCATGTTTCGCACTGATATGGTTTCGTGACACAAAGATTAAACAAAACAACATGACTCCCATTGGGCCTACCAATAAATATATAATGTGACAAATTTGCATAAGAATAAACTGAGTGACCAAGATTTGTGACAAATGGGCCATGATCAACCGTTTTGAATGAATCACGATAGCACCAGCTTACCTGACGGTCGTTGACTTTCAGCAGTTATGGACAGTTTAACACAATAAATCCATTGAACAGTTTTCTAATTGATAAAAAAACGGGTGTTTCCTGTATTGTGTTACCAACGAACGCATATCGGATCTACTAGATCGAAAAATTTAATCGAGTCGATACGGGCCAGTGGTCAAGAATCCGCCATTTTTAACGTGCTTAATGAAAAGCTTGAAATATGAATGCGCTTAGTGACACTGACGTCATTTTTATGGAATTGTTCTCTGAACAGAATCTTCGATACATGTTCAATGATGTAAACATTTGATATACAGTCTGAAATCGGAAAATCGGATGTCTGAGTAGTGCCAAATTGACACATACTTCGTTTTGTAACAAGCACAAATAGCACCATAGTATATGTGACCTTTGACCCTGACCGTAAGAAGTTTCTAACCGAAACTTTTATAACTTGAAGTTTCATGATTTTACATTACCCATCATTTCTGATACGAAATTCTTCAAACAAGAGCATCGTCAGAATTATCATGGAAGAAATTGTTAATATATTTTGTTATTACTTTCCTATTTTTCACTCTGGGTATTTTATAATGTTTCTTCAGGGTAACAATAAATACAGAATGCGTTTCTCTTCATCAGGCAAAAAGCAAGTTTCAGCACTTCAAAGATTATAACTGTCATGCAAAGCTTTCTATCTATTCTATCCGCGATCATGCTTTTGTTATTTAAGGAAACACTTTATATGATAAAACATCGAGAAGACTATCTAACTTTCTTCCCTATGGAAAACCTTATGTACAAGATTTTATGAAAGTTGTCACTTGATTGTATTCACACTGCTGCGCAGTTCAATTCAACTTAGAGCTGTTCAAACACTGCGCAGCTGTGTAAACACACATTGTAATTTAATCAAAAACTTGCCGCAAACGACAACAACATTATCACGGATAGAATACCCAGAAAGCTGTGCATGACAGGTATAGACTTTGAAATTCTCAAAATTACATATTGAGAACAAAATTTGTATACTGTTATCTAAAATACGATAAAAAAAATCCAAGGGTGACATATAATATTTGTGATAATTATATTTCATATATAGAACAACAGTTGAACAGGAACGAAAACGAGTCAGTTTATACATATGACAAATCCAAATATTGTTTTGTTGTTTTTTGCTAAATTATTTACGACAGTAATTACTATAATTCTTTAAATAGAAACACATATATACTACCTACCATTATTCTCTAGGGGATTGCTTACATTTAGAATGAAATTGATAATTATGAGGAAGAAATAAGTATTCATTTTAATTACCCTGGATGCGTCTCAATGTTTAATTCCGCAGTGAACGTTACGACGCACACAAGAGGTTTAACGACATTGTGATTTATAAAAGATCGACACGATATATTTTCTTGAAAGTTTGGCGAATGGTAGATGAATAGGTGTTCTATGTTATATTTTATTTAAAAAAAATCTCTTTTAAAATACTCTAGCGAAATTTCTAATTTAAGGCGCCTTATGTTACGTTAATTGTCAGGACAGATGTATGGAATTGAAATTATCACACAGGTTATTGTATTCTCTTCAGTTTAAAGTTAATTTTAGCCGAATCCAAATTGAAATGAGGAAGTAATGGTGATTTCTTTTACAACACTGTCATTGTCGCAAAAACGTACTTTTCGACGTCAAAAATGACGTTATTTCAAAGGTATGATTCCACCTTAAACCCTATTTAATAATGAAATGAAACAATTTGTTTTGCTCATGAAAGGTGGTTGATGAAATCAATCAGTTATTTGGTCTGTTACTGACCCACTACGGACATTTTTTCATAAACACAATTTACAGTTGTAATATTGTTAGTGATTTCCGTAATTTTGGGATAGAAAAAGGTGATTTTAAAGGAAGAATCGAAGAATGGCGCCCATTGTGTCGACTATTGACCTCAAACCGGCCCACTATATAAATTAAGGGGGTCACCATGTGACTGCTCTTGTCCAATGAAATCGCTAGTTTCTAGTGGGAGTTGAAATAAATATATATATACCTGTTCGCAAATAGTTGACGCTTGGTTTACGTTTTCCCTTATGTGTAAATGAAACTGAATCTAACGCAATAGATGTATCTGACTTTTTAAACACACAAATAAAAACATTTTTTGAATAATGGCAAACCCTTTGTAGCAAAAGGAGAAATTGCTACTCAAACGAAAGGGAACGAGTTAAGATCACAAAGTCGCCATTATATATCTGAAATAGTGTTGAAGGCGAACTAAAGACACTTTACCTAAACAACACAAAACAGACGATTATAAGTTTGGATTCTTCTTATTTACGGAACAATTGCAATTACAGATTGTGTGTTTGTGTTTGAGGTTGTGTTACCGTCCATTATGATGACGCTAAACATGTGCTAAATAATTGCATTAAAGGTCAAATTACGCTAAATGCATCCGCTGACTTGCTGATCTACACTACTACAGTCCCTAAAATAAATTGTTTGTGTAGAAATTAGTGTTTACACAGATAATCTCTGTAATTAGCACCGCGACCTATAGATTTTTTTGTTTCATTCAACAACCCTTATAATAAGGTGTTCGTATGAAAAGTATTAAAAAATCTGTCCACTATAATTTTTTAAATTCAAACCTTTGTATTGTACCCGTGTTCAATTTTATACAAATTTGATTATGGCGGCCATCTCGAATTATTGTATATAAAGTGTAAACATAGAAATATTTTAAAAATTGGTCAATATTGATAAAGTTGACACTTGATTGATTTCTGTAATATGAAATAATAACATGTTGATATCTAAATGTCTGTGTTTGTGTTCACAGGTATGAAATAGTGTTGATTCTCTAAATTCCGTTATATTTCCTTAAAATGAGTACATCTATGGGTTTAACAAGAGTGCATAGTAAAAAAACAAGATCCGCGACCCATTGTTTTGAATGTTGTTTTGAGTTAGTCTTTGAGGAAGGAAGCTCTGGACAAAATTTAAAAAAAAATATACAAATAGTAAGGTCGTATAGACGTGTACTTCAATATTGACTCGAAAGCACAAGGCCATAACGTTTGGAAAAATGGACAATAATAATTCTAATGACATTTAAACATTGACTGTGTATAAAAAGGGATGGGGTGTAAATGCAGAAGTGAAAAATATCAACACAATTTTATTATTTGAACAAAAAAAAGCAATAGGTAATCTGAGACTGTTTTAAACAGATATGATGCCATACAAACCCAACATTCTCAATTATCTTTTCTGTTCAATAAAGATACTAGTTCAAATAAACATACTATGTATTTTGAAAAATAATATTTTTAATAATATCACGTTAACTGTTTCAAACGCTAAATAACAGACATCTTTAAAATTGTTTTATGTTGACATGAAAGAGTTTGTAAATTGTGCTGTTTTCAAGTATTCGGATGGTATAGCCTGAAAATAGTGTTCTGGCCTTGAACTTTGTATACAGATGTATGATATTACGATGTACATGTGTTTTAGGCAAATTTGTGATTTATTTTATAAAAAAAAAAACACATTCAAGGAGGGTATTATGATTATGAGAGAGATAACTGTAGTAATGCCATTACATTAAAAGGGCAGTAATTGTCTCCCTTTATCCATGTTTTAAACACTACATTGGATTTAATACAACTGTTTAAATTATAAGTTTTAAAGCCGTCTGCTATAAACAAATCTGAACAGACTTATAGCACCTTGACAATTTTAATTCTGTATAGGATTGATAACACACTATTGTGGGAAATCGAGAAAATTACCTTGTTGAGAGTTTTCATCTTTACCAACAATGTTTACTATAATCGTATGCTGAAAATGCGGTAGAGGTCGTATGTATCAAGTATATTGTTTTTGCACTATCACTTATGCTGCTTCAGATAATTCGCCGTTAATTAATGCTTCTTTCTAGAATAGTCGCATTCTCAGAACAGAGCAAGCTTGATTATAATATGTATGAATAGGTATAACACTGCTGTCAATGGGAACAAAATAACTATGATCCATTTCATCTTTTTCAAACAAGTCATTTACCTTTATTGCTGATCCGTAAACATTACATAAATGATAGCAAATATATTTTGAAACCATTGTGAGAATAGGAAAAGAAAAAACGTGAATCATTTCATAAAAATGCATCGCATACATGTCCGTCAACTACCCATTAGTAGATAAGTGCAATTGGAAAGATAAAACGCAATTTCTGTTTGACATTTTTTTCTGTTGAAAATGCATGTTCAGCAATATTTGAAATCATCTAAATGTGATACAGCACATTGAGGATAAAGTCCAGAGTTCTGATAATGTAAATGAATGCTGGAAATCGTTATAATGAAAGAACATGCTTGAATGTTGATTTAAGACTATTTAATTAGGTATTTTGTTATATCACGCTATTTCGTGCGTAACTTGAACATTTATATTCAGAACTTTTCAATATATCGCGAAAAGGGAGATCTTGTTGCATCTCGTTATATCACAGCGTTTGTTGTTTGAATGTCTGGTATAACAGGTGTTACTAGCCTACGGCGGCCGTATCTTAGCCGTAGAGCAAATGTGACTTAGACATTACCAAGAGTTTTCAATTTTTTCCGATCCGTTAGAAGACGTGGCCACCAGGGACGGGGCTTGTTTTCCTTATATGGTTTATAGTAAAAACTTTGATAATTGTCCTGTACACAAGTATAGGTCCGATTTAAAATTATTTTGCACAACTATTCGTTGAGTCTTTACAAAGTTTGATCAAAATTATTAAATCCTTTGACAAACTTGACCATTAGGGGACGGGGCTCAATTACCTTACGAGTTTTGAGTAAGAACATTGCGCACATACTACACAAGTAATGGGAAAAGTTTTCCTTATATATATGAGTATATATATAAAGAAAACTAAAATCTTCTTAGTCAAAAGTATAAAAACGATTTGAAAATGTATTGGCAAACATGTTCCTTTGGTGACCCTCTACCGAAATTATCCAAATTATTCTGATATATGTTAAAAACATGACAATTAGGGAACGGGGCTCGTTTTCATTGAAGGGTTTGCTTAAGATCACTTCACACTATTCAGTTCTATTTTATAAGGTAAGCGATATAGGACCATCATGATCCTCTTGTTTCAGTGTTAAACTATATACCTGAAATTGTGAGAGACTGCTTCTGATTTGAAATCACATTTGAATTGTACCAAACTTTAAAATGATCTATTAATTGGTGTGTTACGCAGTTTTCAACCATTGTTAAGCCATACCAGGGCAGCCAGTACATTGTCCCAATTGTTTCCCAGCTTTCTTTTACAAGTTCCCCACGATACAGTCTTAACAAGAAACTAGCTGCTTTTCCACATAACCCATTGTTGGACAGAATTACCCTTTTCCAAATAATATTTTAGGAACGTCGGAAAGACTGTTGACCGAGCTTATACTTCGAACAAACAACGTCTGGTTTGACTGACCGCGTCGCTGCCGGCTAAGCTGCCTGGGCTCGGTAACCACATATGGTATATTGATTACATAACTATGATGTTTAGTTGAAACGGACGAGGTGGAAGTCTTTCTTCTAAAATAAGGTGGACAATGAAGAATCTGACCAGGTTTTTCATTTGCTCAAAGCACACGTTGGTCGTCAGGACTAGCATATGCATTGAGACCCAAAATGTCATCTGTATAAAGTTGGATCATTATCTTGTTCACGTACCGAGACCCGGAAGCTCAGCCGGAAGCGACGCGGGCTGTCAATCCAGGAGTTGTTAGTTCAAACACCAGTTCGGCCAATATATATTTCGACGTTTGGCAAAACTCACTATGACAGGCATCATTCGTCTTCCACCAATGGGCAAACAGTTTAAGTGAAAACAGTTGCTTGGAAAGATGTGTGTGTGTGTGTGTACTGGTGTGAGAAAGCTAGGATCACTTTTAGTAGGTGAACTGGTTGCCCTTATATGACTCATCTTTGTCTGTTCACGTTCACATTCCTTCTTACTCGGAAATAAATCCTTCGCCATTTCAGGACACCCTCAACGGTGGAACTTATTCCGCAATCACACTGGAAACAAATCTTCCACTTATAGTGTGTATGTCTGTTTAAATTAAATTAATGACAGCGCAACATATATCTTATAACATTTGAGTTGGCGGGGCGTAATTTAAATGTGTTACTTCAGAGAGTTGCTGCTCCTTAGAGGTTCAGCTAAGATGCTTGTTTAGTAATGTGAAGTTCCTTTACACTACGTCGGTGATGTAGCGGTAGTGCGTCTATCTCTCGCACTGGAGAACTCGGTGTTCGAACCCCAGTCGGGTCAAATCAAAATTTAAAATTGGTAGTAATGACTATCCCTCTATTGCTTTCATGATTGTGGCGTTAGCATTTCGGCCGACTCGCTTTTATCAAGCTAAATGGACCAGTAGTACTGATAAATTACACAGGAAAAATGACGTGAAACACCATACACACGTTCCAAATTTCTGATAATGTGTTGTCAGTCTAAGAAATATGGCTTATGTACAACGTGATTGGTTATGTGAATACAAGCATGTGTATCGCAAGCTTTCCGTAGTTAAAGAAACACAGTTAACGTTGATTGCCGCGATAAACCTTTTTTAAAAATACACCGTCTTACCCTTGAATGGAAGATTTTTTTCGGTAATATTGTACTTATCCTGCATGACGGGCTACATTCACTTCCTCTGTTCATGCAATGTGCTCGTGTAGATTATATAACAGCTTCCATTGGAAGTCATATTACCAAAGTGTTTGGATGTCGGATCTGTGCGTACAATGGAGCTCTTGTGAGCAATCTTGGGTTAACAATGTACATGGAGGCCACCAACATTTATAAAGCCTTCATGTTAGACGGGGTTCTGGGTTGTAAGCACTTTCACTCTATTTCTTGACAACATTAACTTTATTGATTGGTTTGAACTAAAGATAATTTTCAATTGAATTTCAATTATATATCGTGGGCCTCTTCTTTACGTGTGCTTCTTCACTTGCTAGCAAATGTGCTCGACACCATCCCCTAGAGGCAGCTGGTTACATATATATTTACATTTTAGTCATTCATGGGGGACGAATAGCTTTCGTCACAATGTCATTTGTCAATCGTCGGAAGGAGGAAATAGCCGCGGCGGGGATTCGAACTGTTCGCCTGGGTTGTTTCATTTTTATTAATCATTTTTTTCTATAACAAAACCATAAACATTTAAAAGCTTTTAAGAAAAACACTTAGAACGCTTGAAATGCATTGGCCACAATATATAAATTGAGCCATTTTTTCTTTTTTAGTGTGTTGGAAACGGACTGACAATGAGTAGATTTTGCATCGCAATGAATGAGTATTTCGAAATACGTGGACTTGGCTATCCAATGTTTTCCCTTACAAATCGCAAAAGTATGCAGCATGGTATGGTTGAATTTTCTACCTCGCGGCCTTTATTGTCGATTAATGGGTTTTTTCCCTCGACCCTACTCGTCTGACATTTAAACAACGGCCTTGATGACCGTCTGATGTTAATTAAACCTATTGCGTATGCTGGTTTCCTCCATAGCTACAATCACAATCCGAGGTAAAGACACCGCGGGGTCAAAAAGCATGCATCTTTATTCAATTTCTTCGCCATTTGGACCATCAACATAATGTCATCCCAATAAGTTATCGTCACATAAGGAAACAAATTCAAAATCCATATCCATGTAGAGATTCGTGTGTCTTTTGTTTCATATATTTTATCATGTGTAACACGAATTTGCTAACTGCATCTTCGCCGATTCAAAACTTCAGTGCATCACGCAAATGAAGCCACATCGGCGTGTTATTTATCATCGCCGAAACTAGACCTCAGTGCAATACGCAACTCAAGCAACATGGGCCTGTTATTTATCATCGCTGAATCTAGACCCCAGTGAATCGCGAAACTCAAGCCGCATTGGCGTGTTATTTATCATCGCTGAATCTAGACCCCAGTGAATCACGAAATTCAAGCCGCATTGGCGTGTTATTTATCATCGCCTTATCTAGAACCTAATGCATCACGCAACTCAAGTCACATCCGCGTGTTATTTATCATCTCTGAATCTAGACCCCAGTGCATCACGCATCTCAATCAATGTCGAGTAGTTATTTATCATCGCTGAATATCGTTAATGTGCGTTCTGTTTATCGTCTCTAAAACTAAACATTACCAAACATTGGAATCAAAATGCAGCAAGGAGCAGTACGGTTTCGGATTTAGTGATCTTAATTTCAGAAAGGAGGGCGGATCATGTCACATGGAGAGTAATACATTCAGGGTGAGTGTTCTACAAACTAAGCCAACCAGGCCATTTACAATCAATTTCACCAAATGTGTACAAATAACAAAAATAGTTATATTGCGAGGGAACCAATTGTCGGAGTACAACAGTGTGCTGGAACAAACCAGAAACCATATTTTTGCAATCTGTCAAAAGGGCGAAAAGGTAGTGAAAACTCCAACGGGTGATGTTGGAGCACAGCGGAATCAATTACCGTGGGTGTCCGACGATGGGTAAACAGGAGAAATTCCTCTTAGTCAACAATTGCATTACATATCTCCTGAGCCAAACGCTCAAGGTGATCTATTCCGATCACTCTCTGTCTGCTGTTCTAAACAATTGAACCAATTTTCAATGGCATTTCACAGGAATGTTCCTTTTCATGGCCCTCTTTCAAATATGTTCAATGATTAACATTGTATATATACATTTGGTTGTTTCTGCATCATCACAAGGGGGACGGGGTCTTCTCCTGTGAATTCTGTTGTCTGATTCCATGCTAATTGATAGAAATGATCATTGGGCAAACCTCTTTAAATATTCTTCAATCTATATTGATTGGTTTAAAACATAGCGACATCAGAAAAAGGACAAAACGACGACACTTGAAAGTTCCGTTCTTATGATAGTATATGTGTAATTTTAAAATACGTCTGTTTCTTTGATGGTCTAACTTACTCAAAACTTAATGGCTGTTCACAAATATCATCTAATAACAGGCCTTTTCATTTACAGTGTCCACTTATTGAGGTTTCATTTCCGCTCTATATCTTTGGTATTAATTGTAACCATGCACATTTACTACTATGTATCAATCATGTGATCGATTGAGGGCCATCTTGGTCTTTTGTTAACTTGAGCTCCAAGTCCTTTTAGTAATGATATCTAGGTTAAGTTTGAATATGGGTCATCCCAGGATAAAACATAGGTTACTAACCCAAGTTTGAGAACATGAATGTTAACACAATTGAGGATATTGAATCTAGTACAAAAATCGGATCACTATGTTAGAAATATCTTGTGAACACAATTGGCTGCAATTTTGACTATACAGTAATGACATGATGTCAGAATCTTTGTCTTAATGGTAGTAAGAACAAGTTTTAATGAAGGTCCTTTCAGTTAGAAAATAAGGTCTCTTAGCAAAATAAAAATATTGTGGACATTTCAGATGCCGCATGTTTGACTCTGGGAATATGGATATCATAGGTTTAGTTCAACTAAGGGTTGTGAGCGCTATAGAGGCCGAATCTGTTACTTAAGCATGCTGAAACTTTTCCCGAATGTTTGTGTTGGTGATATGCAGTTACAGTATGGTCCATATCGGGTCAAAATCTACATCACTAGCCCAAATGTAAGGGTAATCTGATTGATACCAGTATTCTAAAGGTCAAGCTTTTTACTTGAACAATGTGAATCTTTGTCAAGGTATTTGTCAAGATGATAACTATGCTAAGTTCAAAATTGGGTCATGTCATGTCTGAATTTTAAGCTGCAAATTTTAGCTCATCTGTTTTTCAAAGACAAAAGTCGCGGTATTGTTATACGCGTCCGCGTCGTCGTCGGTTGCGTCGACTTTTCGTCGTCGGATACGTCGTAGTGCCGTCGTCGGATGCGTCGTCCTAAAATGTCTCCCTTACCTCATATCTCTTAATCCGTTCTACATTCTTATGGAACAATACGCATGTCTTTACCAAGTCACAAAGCTCAGGCTTTTTTACTTTAAAACAAGAGTGCCAACTGTCACAAAATACGCCCGTCCTGTTTTTTTTAGACAAAGTATAATGATAATTGGTTGTACGTCAGACAAATTTAGAGAGCGGACACTGTTAATACAGTTTTGGCCATTTCGAGGGACATAAGTGTTAAGTGACTTAGATAACGTGGTTAGTTATCGAACCGAACTAAGACATTCTGCCTATCAACATATTGTCTAAATTTGGTGATGATCAAATAAAATATATTCGAGTTACAGCACGGACAAAATAAACTTTATGTTATTTAAGTAATACAAGGGCCATAACTCTGAATAATCGGGTTATATTGTGAAACTAGGGATACCAATTTCAGGTAATTTCTATAATTAAAGGTCGATAATTCTCGAGTGACTAAAACGATAAGGCTAGATATCGAACTTGTCAAATATATTATGCCAATACACACTCTGACTAAATTTAGTGATGATTGGAAAAAGGCTTCTTAAGTTATTGAGCACACAATACCAATTTCAGGTTATTTCTATAATTAAAGGGCGATAACTCTCGAATGACTAACGTGACATGGTTAGTTATCGAACTTGTCCAAGGGTGATAACTCTCGAGTGATTAAATTTATGTAGCTAGTTATCGAACTTGTCCAATATATAATGGCAATACATACTCTGACCTAATTTAGTGATGATTAGACAGAGGCTTCTAAAGTTATTGAGCAGACAAGACAACTTTTAGGTAATTTCTATAATTAAAGGGCGATAACTCTCGAATGACTAAAGCGGTATGGTTAGTTATCGAACTTGTCCAATATATTATGCCATAACACATTCTGATTGATATAATACTTTAAAAAACGGGCGTATAAAAAGCATGTCTCTTATTAATGTAAGCATGCTGAAACTCTGTAAGAATGTTTTTCTTGATGATGTCTAGTCCAAATACAACTATTTCAGATCAAAAGTAATGCCACTAAGCACACTTTAAGAACGTTATTGTGGTATATTTATTGGTTGCATCTTTTAATTGAGCTTGTTTTAAATTTGCCAGAAAACTTCCATCTACATAATATGTAGAATAATTTCAAATATGGATCATATCCGATAGATACAGTTTAAATTGTATTACAGCTGCCTTCAACATTATTCAAGTTATATCACTGCGTTTCCTGGTAAAGAAACAAGTATACGTGTATGATTTATCCTGACACCGATGCATCAGTCACAATGTAACCCAGCAACCCTGGGCGCAACGGAGGGAAGACATGATTCGCAGTATGTAAAGTATTTTGCATGACCTGAACTGGGATTGAACCCGAGTCTCCTGCTCGCAAATCTTGCGCTGTAACCAATTCACCGAGAAGACAGAAAGGAATGAATATTAATTATTTAGTAGTGAAACCGTTTTGTGATTAACAAGAGTTTTTCTGTCAAATTTAAATTTAAATAATCTTCCTCAGTTATTATCCCTCCGTCTTGTTCATTTCAATCACAGGTATTGAATTGTTTATACAATTCACTTGTTCATGAACACAACACATGAAATTAGACAGATTTTAAGAAAATATCTGAGCTAACCAAATATGTAATCAAATATGTAAACTTTATCAATGGAGTTTATATTGTTTAGATAACTTAAAAACAACGTAGTAAATAAAGAAAATGCTTATGATGAGCATTTTTTCCCTTTGCCATAATGTTTCCTAAAATTCGTCTTTTGTAAATGCGTTAAAATGTGTCTGCATGTAGAAAGAGTTAAAACTATTTGTTGTCAATAATTCAATTTAATATTTTTTACAGAGCATTGCAGTGATTGCCAAAAAAAGGATTTCTAGGAAAAGCGTCCTCCCATATGTATTTGTTTTCATTGATTATATCATTATTGTCTAGTAATCAGAAAACCTCAATAGGTCATCATTTGAAATACACGTCATGTAATGTCAGATTTCAGAATACCAACAAAAGGGTCTTCCCTTCATGGCATGTTAAATATACATCACATTAAACCGTTTGTGCCAGTGTCATTGAAGTCGCAATAAGCATTAGTAGTGTCGGGGGTTTAAGTTGTTGTAATCAATAGGGAGCAAGAGTCGGTGTTCGACGACATATTACAACATAATTGAACTACTAAATTGCGATAGGTTTGAACCGGTTGTATTGTTGTAAGCACTTAAATCGCCGGAAATCAAAGAATTGGATTCAATATTTGGATTTAGTTTCAGCCAAAAAACTGAATGAGAATGTTTATAAAAGCTTGAGCAGGGATCAATTTTGACCTTAGGTTTTCATTAAACATATGAATAAATGAAAGTAAGAACAAATCAACTGAATTTTGACATCAACACTCATTAAACAATACTATTCAAACATATTCAAAAACAATTCGTTACCGGTACTTTCAATGCTTTGATTTATAATATGCTCTAGCCCACATTAGTTGTCAGGTTTCGTAGATGTTATTATGCTCTAAAATGCTTGACTCGACATTTAATGAATCAAAGAATGCTCAAATCAATCCGTATATCTGTAAAGCTACCTTTATCTTTTCCTTAACTCATAAACGATCAGATAGATTGTCAAAGTCACATTTGTTTGAATATGTACCGCTTTAAACTGTAACCTTAGAATGCAATGTTAACTGAACTATTTATCTGAAACAGACGTCTCAAAATTTTGAATGAAATAGAGAAATGACAAATAAAAAGCGAACTCTATATCTAGCCAACTTGTTAGCTTTATTTTGTTCATAACATTATTTCTTTAAAAAACTTATAAGGTTAACAGTCGCAGTTTTATGAATTTCAGGTTCCTTTTACAGTGCAAGTCGTTCAAGATTTGTGTCTAGCATTTGTGATCAACATAGGTTTTTTTTACTATGTAAATATTTTAAAGGTTTACACTTATCCATTTACATCAATTGTGAAGCAATTCTTACGACTTAAATAATAAATCTGGTGTGTGCTGACTCGAATTTCGTGGAATCGAACGTGGGACAATTTGGTCACGAGAACACCAATCTACCTCTGGTCATGAATCAATGTACCCGATAAACCTGTATGATTTCATCTGCACCGATATTTCAGTCCTTTTCTGGGTAATCATTTCCATGCACCAGTGTCATTGCTTTCTTCGGGAAAAATGCTTCATAAGGGGAGACTTATCATTATTAACAAGTGTTTGTACAATCTAGAGCCCAAATATATATTGCCAGTCAACTCAAGTACGTCACTTAAAGATTGCTTATGATCAGCAAATGTTGTTTTATTCTTTTATAAGTATTCATATATTTTCTTGTTATCTTAAAAGTGCTTGTTTCTACATACTAAATGTCTAGTGGATTTATAACAGTTATATAAGTATGTATCTTAGAGTTCTAGTTTAAACAAATGCCATAACGCTTATCGAATGTTCACCGCTAACAATGGTGTGTGTATTCTATATCCGATCGGATTATTTGTATTCCTGTCCAAGTGTTTGGTATCTAAAAATTCTAGTGAAACTTCACTATATGTAGCTATGTTTTATTGAAAAAGCATATTCTGAAAACATATGCCATCTAGACCTTAGCTTAAGGGTTACATGTAGTCATTGCTTAATGATTATTTTAATACAAATTAGGTTACAATATAAATATATATAGAAACAAACTCTTACTTAATGTATCCCATAAATAAAGTATTCTTTTTATATTCAAAATATGCAATTAAAGGTTAAAAACACAAAAGCGCCAATGTTACCGATGTTTTTTTATTCTCACTAAATCATACGATATTAGCCATCTTTTAATAGGACCACCTCTGTAGTTTAATGTTTGAGCATTTGCGACCGTGTCAAAAACTCTATTTTACAGATGGTAGCAATGGACGGTTTTATCCTTGCCGTGTCAGAATAAATTTACTAGAACTACTAGTAACTTACCAAGGAAACGCCGTGGTATGACTGAGAAATTTTTGAAGCGCCAAAAAACACCATACAAAGAAAAACGGCCTAGTGCAAAAAGGTTGGAAATGTCCCTATTTTAATCAGCACAGTAATTCAAAATTTAAATTTAATCGAGAAGATAATACACCCTATCAAATGAAATAATGTTATGCAAAAGACAAAGTAGAAAACTATTTCCTTTCACGATATATGCAATGCGCATGTTTTACTTTCAGGTTTAACTTATTCATCGGGATGATTTGCGGGTAAATATATCGTACGCGTTATATACAATTGTGACTTGAATATGTTCACCTTGTAGCCAGGAGGTCCTTTAACAATATTTTGTATTTCGCGTTAAATAAAAGCCAACATCAGGTATACACCCTTTGTTTGTATTTCGCGTTACATAGAAGCCGACATCATGTATGAACCTTACGTGGTATTTCGCGTAACATAAAAACCGACATCATGTATAAACCCTTTGTTGGTAGTTCGCGTAACATAAAAAATCATATCATGTATTAGTCCTTTGTTATTGTTTCGAGTTACATAAAAAATGATATCATGTATTAGGCCTTTGTTAGTGTTTCGAGTTACATAACAAATGATATCATGTATTATATCTTTGTTAGTGTTTCGAGTTACATAAACAATGATATAATTTATTAGGCCGTTGTTGATGTTTCGAGTTAAATAACACATTATATCATGTTAGTCCTTTGTTGGTGTTTCAAGTTACATAAAATACTACATCATATATAAACCCTGTGTTGGTGTTTCGAGTTACATAAAAGACGACAACGTGTATATACCCTATGTTGGTATTTCGAGTTACATTAAATACGACATCATTTGTTAGTTCTATGTTGGTGTTTCGAGTTTCATAATAGACGACATCATTTGTAAGCCTTATGTTGGTGTTTCAAGTTTCATAATAGACGACATCGTTTGTGAGCCCTATGTTGGTATTTCGAGTTTCTTAAAAGACGACATCATTTGTTAGCCCTATGTTGGTATTTCGAGTTTCATAACAAACTACATTGTTTGTAAACCCTTTGTTGTCATTTAGAGTCAAATACAAGATGACATCATATATTCAGCCTATGTTGGTGTTTTCCATGCACAAAATAATAAAAATGTCTTACCTTCGAAATAACTTCCGGGTCTAAAAAAGAAACTCAATTTCTTCATTAATAGTTTTCATGAACATAATCTGTTTTTGTCCATCATATGAACAAACATGAAAATCATATTTTGTTCTTGTTTTGCTCAGGTATCTATGAAGAAACTAAGAAAGCCATGTTTGTACTTGATTTCCCCAGGTGATTCAGAAGTTAATGACAACCAGACATTTCCAGTTGAGTATAACGTTCCTAATGAACATACAATGTAAAATACAGTAGAATGTCTGTGTCGTGTCGTCATCTTCTATTTAAAGAATAATGTTACTTGGATTTATTAAAACTCTATTGAGATTGTGTACGATCAATCATACATGGTGTGTGTGTACATTGAAGACATCTTATATTAGTACTAGTCGGTAGGTTGCCATCGCAATCCTGGGCGCCAAATACGGAATTAAAGACTATAACAAGAGAAAGTTGATGCAACGCATCAATGTCGCCGGAAATCCATACTGCAGTTATGCATAACACTAACATTATAGTAGTTGAATACACAGTTATCAACTGAGGGGCATATTGGAACATCAGGGGTGGGGTCAAGTGAAAATGTTTCATAACTTGCATTGTTTTGTCAACGAAGTGAATGATAATTGAAGCCTTTCATTGTTTATGACCAATCTCCATTCCAAAGTAGGTTGACCATACACACAACCAACTAATTATTGATCATAAACAGTAATAGAAATGAGTAATCTTGCCAATCATTAGTCTTAGTATGTATACAGTGCTTTCATTAAGGAATAATTATAAGATTTGTGAATTACACATACACTTTTCAAGATGTTTGTCAGAATATTTGAATTTTATTATTTTTCAATAAAACCACAAAACAGACAATTTAGGATTTGCATGCAATAGCACGTCATTTTACCTTTCCTCTATTAAAGTCAACAGTGGACACCTTTGCAGCAATCTACTTTTAAAACAATGAGATAAGGGTTAAATCGCTGAAGACATGAGTTTTCTCTTTTTCTCAAAATGATATTAGCTTGGCATCCTAATTATATCATACTTTAACAAATGTTGAAATGTAGTCCAATATTTAAAAATTACACCACCTTCGAAATATTATATCAACTAAACAGTTAAATCTCATTGAAATTGTTGTATAATTTAAACTTAATTTCGAACATAAACTGAGCCCTGCAACATGTTAATTTATTTTAATTCTTTCCTTCCTTTTTTATAATGAAAATAACAAACTATTCATGTTTTAAAATTATATTATGATGAGCGCCCTTGTGTCAATGATGCATAACAATATGCAGATCGGAAGCAATGTGCCTTAAGGGAATTAAATGACACATTTAAAATTGTCAAGGACGAAATAATTTTGTACGAAAGACCCGATTATTTCTTATTCGCAGAGATGTCGTTCTTGAAACTCTCTTTATAGGCAGAGAGTGTTCGTTCAAAGTAATTTTTCTATTAAAACCAGTTTTATCTCGGTTTGTTCTTTTCTTCATTTGTTTCGAACCAAATAAACATTTTAAATCACCCACCTAAGATTTACTATTTGTAAGTGAGTGTGAAAAGCGGCTCTCTGCAAAGGAGATTGATCTACGCAGTTGGTATGTAAACAAATAATTAGACTGTGCGACATAAAGGTTTGTAGTTATCGCCTTTTGATTACATGTAGTATATAGTGTAAAATAAAGTATTTCAGTCTAGCTAATAGGGACTGTTTTGTCTTCGTAAAACAAAACAAAAAACATAAATGCGAGTCAAAATAAAGAAACTGAAAATACCTAAAACATCGGAATATTTATTTCAATTTAGATGTGTCATTACTTAGTGTTTTTAAACAAACACAATTGTAATATGTTCAAGACATCTAAATGTGTTTCTTTCTAATAATAATCCCCCCTCCCATGTCATTTCCGAAAACCTATTAAAAATAGAAGTCGCCGGCTTCTGCCCGGCGACTAATAAATTGTATGACCAGACTGGGATTCCCTCTCAAAAAGCGGAGGTTGTAACATGTACATCCCGTAGTAAAGGTACAACGTGCATGTAACTCCATGTTTTCAACGACATATGAGTTATATCACGACGGCCAGTTCACATAACTCTACACAGCATTATTTTCATGCAATTAGCTAACGTCCAACATAGACTAGTTGGCGCTTATCACAATGTCCTTTTTTAAACTCTGGAAATATTAAATGGTCGAGCTGGGGTTCAAACTCATGATATATTTCTCTCATTCGACGACTTCTGAACACGGAATATCAAACTTACCTAAGGGGAAATGCAGAACAATATGTAATTTTAGGTTGGCATAGACATTTTTCTCTGTTATTTTGTAATATAAAAAGAAAATCCATATGATTGATTGTTTTGTGCTTCATTTTTTAAAATGTATATCATAGTCGTAATGCTTACCCCACAACTTTCATCGGCAAGGAGGGAGAGCAATTACAACTATTTTTAAAATATATGGTATGATACTGCTGATGATCGAACCCGCCGCCCCCTGAATACGAGGCGGACGTCATTATCTCAACACACCAGATACGGTATTGTCAAAATGCGTCTGTAAGAGGGATAGTCTTAATCAAACAAAGAGCAACAATAAATTAATAACAGTCATCATAAATTTACCCCGATATAGATAGATAAAGACGACCTTTGATCCATCATTTCCAAGTGTTACATATTTAGCTTTTGACGTTTTCGAAACAGACCCTTTACCATATTCTTCATATTTTCACATAGACGACTGCTTACAACTAAATACTTTGTGTGTGAACTATTGATAACGTGTAGATGCGCGAACTAATACTATTCCTGTTAGAAAATAGTTGACGCTCGGTTTGCGTAATCTCAACCCTTTCCCTCATACAGACTTCTCTGATTCCAAAAGTATAAATGAACTAATTTAACGCTATAGATATATCCAAATATTGAAAATATAGTTAAACCCATTGTGGCAAAAGGAGAAATTGCTCATCGAATACAACGGATCGGATTGAGACCCACAATCGACGTTTTATGACTGAAATAATGTTGAAGGTGGGAAGAAACTCATTACAAAGACTCCAAATCAAAGGTGTATCCTTTTTGAAGGACACGATGTATAGGCATTTAAACACATGTAAAAAAAGGAATGTTTTCTCTAAATTTTCAGGATTCATTATGTTATATCCCTATTTACTGTGTATACTTATGTATAAATTTAAGGCATTCATATAACAAGAATTGATACAAAAATGTCAGTGATTGCGTGATCAATGTGTACTTTGCTGAGACAGGCAGATGGAGGGAGGGACGAACGGATGGACCCGGTGTTAAGTTATAGCCCCTTCAGATGAAAGCGCTTTAGATGTTTTAACATACGTATTCCATATATGTTGTGATAATGTAATGACACATACACGTTAAGGCTATTGTTCTGTATTAAGGTTATCACTATTTTGGCCTTTTCATTCATAAATATCACCAAGTAGATGTTGATATGTAGAAACAGATGACCCAATAAGGAATAAACAGTCCTTTGGAAACATACATACAACACATGCTCAAGTTTTGAGACATTGTGGAGATATGTAGGTTCAAGAATACGTTAAGAGGCGGGTTATTGAAGTGTAATCATAGTAAGTCACTTATCAAAGGTTTTAAAATGTCCTAACATTAATGCACGCACTTTGGGGTTCATATTCATGTTCCAGGCGAAGAGAAAAAACTACAAAATGGAGACGTCCTGGAAATAAGATATCTTGATAGGAGTAACATATAAATGAGAACAGCGTAATGACAATTCAAATAGAAAAGGAACATGATGAAATTGTTTTACCTTTAGATAACGTCCGGGTGTAAATAGAAACTTGGCATTCACTGGATTTATTGTTTACTTCGTTATCACTATCGTTTTCTTTGAACCACACAAAGAAACTTACAAAGTCATGTTTAACCGGTTTATTTCAGGTGTATGAAAATAACATTTATCCGACAAGTCCAATTAGTAAAACTATCCAAATGAACATTAAACGTAAAACATATTGGAAAGTGCACGTCGTTAACTTATATTTTAAGAACGTACGTTACTGGTTCTATTAATAGACCAATATGATTACATACGATAAGATAATTACATGTTGTACGCCTACCTTGAAAACATATTGGATATATCGATTTTGTTATCAGTCTTAGATATTTATATTCACAAAAACATGCTGACATTGAATATACACAGAGTCTCACATCTAGTTTCTTTATATTATTGAATTCTAGTAAAAACAATCAAATTCTTTTAGGCCTCATTGTCACACATCTAAATTCTAGAAAAAAGATACATGGCACATATAAATATTGATTTAACATTTAATCTTAAGCATGTGATTTTAGACACCATTTGGTTTCAATTCTTTCTTTCCACGAGTATAATCAGCTTTTGCGAATAATTCAGTTCGTTCCGTCATGGATTGTAAATAAAAGTATTGTCGATCTGAGAAACTTTAGAGAGGCCAGTAGACGAATTCATGCTGATTTTATTCTGTGCATATACTAACCACTTGCAATATAGAAACACAACACGAAGTGTTTATGCATCATAGCAAACACTCATGCTCGGTTACCTAAGGGAAAGGTGCAATAGCCACCCTGTTCTTCAAGTCAATGTAAAATACAGTCGAAATTTCTTGTCGTGAGTTTCTGTTTACGGAATTTATATTTAATGGATCTATAAATAGACCAATGGGATTGGTATCGATAAAAAAATGTATTTTTATATTTAAAACATCTTGGACGGATCAAATCTGGTGTCGGGTTCAAAAGTAAGAAAATGTAACCCATGTAAGTTTTAATGTCTATTTTTGATGTAGGATTGTGGGAAATTAAGAGAATTCCACTATTGAGCATTTCGTCTTTTCAGACATCTTTTACTTAAGTCGTCTGCTTCAAAGACATAATTCGGCGTGTGTATAACGGTAATTCAACATACAACATATCCTGAAGCAGACAATTTTGAAACAAGCAAGGCTAAACTATGGTCAAAATCTCTATAAATAAATGTAAGATTATTGAATAAAGTTTGCAATGTTGTGGAAAAAGTAAACGTATAATTTTCCCTTTGACATCATGCTTTACAAACTCGTCTTCTTCAGATATGATAACACGTGTCAGTCTGTGGAAAGTATTAAATCAAGACTTACATACACGCATATATAAGGACGGATAATCAGTATTTATTACACGACTTCTCCCGCGTTTCTCCGTAAATTGATGGTTTGACTAGAAACGTCATATCAAGACCAACAACAGAGGTATTAGTGAAGTTTTAAGAACTAAAACAAGGTCATTATCGACAGCTTTGTTAGTAAAATTGACTAATTCTGAGAGTAATGATCTTTAAATGAGCACTGATAAGCGAACATTAAACGTAAGGAATGTACTATTAGTCTGATATCAATATTAACTACATCAGCTCTGCACCGTTCGCACAAAAGTCAAGCGGAACCTGTGTAAGCAATATCCTTTTGGATCCTTTAGCATAACGTAAGAAACTAACCATTAGTCTGTTATTAACTATATCAGCTCTGCACTGTTCGCCTTTAAGTCAAGCGAAGGAATCCACTGTGGTCGTGTGGTTAGCGTTGGGGATTTCGAAACCGGGTGTTCGATCCCTAGTCGCGGCACTACGGTCATGGTGGAGTGTCCTTAGGCAAGGCGTGTTTTCTAGCCTAGTTCTGGTTTGTTTACCCAGGGATCATGAATAAGTGAACTGTTGCCGTGATATAACTGAAATATTGTTGAAAGCGGCGTAAAACCCCAATAAATAAATTAAGTCAAGCGACACCTGTGTAAACAATATCCTTTTGGATTATTTAGCATCACGTAAGGAATTAACTATTAGTCTTTAATTAACTATATCAGCTCTGCACTGTTCGCCTTTAAGTCAAGCGACACCTGTGTAAACAATATTCTTTTGGATCCTTTAGCATAACGTAAGAAACTAACCATTAGTCTGTTATTAACTATATTAGCTCTGCGCTGTTCGCCTTTATGTCAAGCGACACCTGTGTAAACAATATCCTTTTGGATCCTTTAGCATAACGTAAGGAATTAACTATTAGTCTTTAATTAACTATATCAGCTCTGCGCCGTTCGCCTAAACGTCAAGCGACACCTGTGTAAGCAATATCAGTTTGGACACTTTAGCATAACGTAAGGAATTTACCATTATTCTTTTATTAACTTCATCAGCTCTGCACTGTTCGCCTAAAAGTCAAGCGGCATCTGTGTAAGCAATATCCTTTTGGATCCTTAAGCATAACGTGAGGAATTAACTAATAGTCTTTAATTAACTACATCAGCTCTTCACTGTTCATCTTAAAGTCAAGCGAAACCTGTGTAAGCAATACCATTCTGGATCCTTTAGCATAACGTAAATAATTAACTATTAGTCTTTTATTAACTACATCAGCTCTTCACTGTTCATCTTAAAGTCAAGCGAAACCTGTGTAAGCAATACCATTCTGGATCCTTTAGTTTAAAGTAAGGAATTAACTATATGTCTTGTATGAACTCATCAGCTCTTCACTGTCGACCTTCAAGTCAAACTAAATCTGTGTAAGCAATATCCTTTTGGATCCTATAGCATAACGAAAGGAATTACTATTAGTCTGTTATTAACTCATCAGCTCTGCATTGTTGGCCAAATGGTCATAATAGGTTTCAACTGACAGGACCTTTTACACACGTGTATAATAATGGTGTTAAGGTTTGTTTTCTTGGAATACCGGTCATAAATAAACAAGACAATGCAAAATACCTCAAAATGTCGTGTTTACAGATGTATTATATATATTGTGACCTTGCGCTTTGAGCTGGATCAGCGTAACGTGAAAGCGTCAAAGCTCACGCAACACTTAATATGTGTATGTGATAAGAAATAACTAGGCCAACAAATGAAAGTACTAGGGCGACTACGTTGTTTGTTACGGACGTATTATAGGCGACCTTGACATTTGACCTACGTCGTTGAAACACAAATCCGTCAAGGCTTTCTTGACAATAAACCTATCAATGTCGTATGAAGGAATTCCGCTTGTAAACATTATGTTCAAATTTTCATAACAATTGGATTAGACGTGAAGTCGCTAGCAACACGAACGAACGTTCAAAAGGGTGCATGCCATCCCTATATATCCCGTCGCGAGGATATAATTAGACAATCCAGTAAAAGGTTATATTAATATATATCCGAGTATGAATATTGACAACGATAGAACTTAAATAGGAATGTCTGTAAACATTAACCCTTTACCACATACAACACATAATTATGCAAAGACGACATTTAAAACGATCACGAACAATCCGGAAACCTCTATTAAGCCATGGATAATTTCGAATCGACTTGAAAACATTGCGACAAAAGGGAACATCCTTATTAACGTGTCTGCAGGTCAGACATGTGTATGACCTTTAATAAGAATACGGTAATTGACGGCAAATTTACCACGCTTTATATTTCAAGGTTTTGTGTATTTCCTTAAACCGCTTCGAATCATTTTCAGTAGTTTTAGTGTTGTTTTACCGCTTTTTCTTTTTCATCAGAAATGTGTTCAATATAAACCTGTGTCACTTGCAACGCATTTTGACGCACATGCAGCACACGACTTTTGAATAATTGTGGAGAAAGGTGAACTTGCTCATAATATCTCTACAACATGTTCAACTCAGGTTTATTTAAAGGGAACTTCAATAGATTTGAGTAGGTATTTTTCAAGTCATCTGCTGTAAAATTCTTGTACATGGGAAAGGATTTTATATGGCAACATTGTTGGTATTCCTTGTCAATCAACAATACATGTAGCTTGGAATTTATTTTATTATATTTATGAAAATAAATAACACTGCAGTAAAGAGATAAATAAAAGCAGAACCTTTTCCAAAAAGGCACTTAAGGAACATTCGTTATTCTGAACCATTGCACCTTTTGTCAATTTATTTTCATCTAAATACATATTTTGCAGTTTCAACAACTTGCCTCAATAATATGGAACGAAAACCCACAACAACGTCTTAATAGTAGTGTTTATCAGTAATACATGTAATGAGAGCCAGCGCAATTTAAAAATATTGCCTGACAACTTTACAATAACAATATTTGTTAGAATGGTGTTTTGTGACGCTTTAAGTAGTAGTTCTATTAAAACACGGCTTTTTCCGCGTAGATTACTAGTATTAACAGTTATATTTATTCTGAAACAGAAATATAAGTCACAATGCTATCCCTGCAATCCTGAGCATCAATTGGCATGGCAGGAATACATAACTGCAAAGCTTCTTTGACATTTGTCGAACGGAACATGATATCCTGCGCCAAGGGAGGCCTACTACACCAACAAGTCGACCACGCACAACAATGAGAAAACGTCTTGAGAAAAATCAGGTAAATATTGAGCATTATTCTATTATTTTTCTCTTAAAATATCATATTACTTGAAAGAACTTATCTGATATTGACCTTATTTCAGACAATTGCTAAAATGCTTTTGACTCATTCATTACACTTTCATTTAAAGAGGTTCTCAATATTTTTTGAAAAAATTGCTATTTAATTCGCCTGCTGCAAACTTGTTGTATATTGAAATGATTTTGGTACCTGTTCTATACATCCATTTCTCGAAACAATTCATTTCATTTATTTTAGATAACAAATATACATTAATACTGGTCTAATCCTGTATCCTGTAAATAAGTCGCTAAATGAAATCAAGACGGACAGACGGACGAACAGACGACGGAACGTAGACTCAATTGTAAAAGCGTGCAAAGGAATGCGGTGACACAAATATAGCTGATGATGTAATCATTACACACATGTTTAATTACTGTTGCATTTTGAACTTTAACCTTAGACTACATTGTTAACTGAACTATCTGTCTCAGAAACCTCTAACCGCCAGCACGACTGGAGGATATTCAATACACCTTGAACGACAGTTGAATGACTAATACCAAGATAACTCTACTTCCTAGCAAAATTAAAATATAACGAAAATGTTATCTGTTTCATTATATAACAGACATTTCTGCATATACCACACCCTGTAAGGTTAACACTCATATATCTAAGAATATGTTCGGTTTCTTTCTCAGTGAATGATGTTCCAGATCAATGGCATTTGGGATTAACGAAAACCTATTTATCCTAAGTCACTGCAATTAATTAAATCTGTTTCTTGAATGAATCATTTCTAACACGTGTTATTCAGCAGCATTGTGAATCGGTTTAATTCTCCACGATGTCAGAAAACACCACATAGCTTGTTGTATTTTATTGTCCTGTGTGTATATCCATCCCAACAGGTTGAAGGCTGTTTCCTTATGTCATAGGTTAGGGTCTGTGTTTATAAGGTGAGCTGTATTGTTAATGGCATTTTGTTTATAGACGGGCTTGTTTGTTTTTGTATACAGGACATACTGCAAGAACAAAATGTACACTCTGGTATCTACAAAAATCCAGTCAATCCAGACATACCATTTTACATCCCTTGAACAAGGTGGTGTATTAACCGAACGATACAAATTAAATTGTACGGCTAAAGGTACAAGGTTGGCCTGATGAGGTAGGAGAGCTAAACAACCAGCTGTACACGTGCTCGGGAACTCCCCGTATGGAATGTTTTGTGACCGAAACAACTGTATGAGTTCATAAAATGCCTCGTTCGTATATATAAGCGGGTATTTACTGTATCCACTTATGAACACACATCAAAATCATATTTTGTTCTTGTTTTGCTCAGCTTATTATGAACAAACTAACAAAGCTTTGCTGTTACTTGATTTGCTCAAGTAATTCAGAAGATAATGACAACCAGACATTTCAAGTTGAGTGCAACGTTCCAAATGAACATACCATGTCAAATACAGTGGAATGTCCGTGTCGTGTCGTCAATTTCTATTTAAAGAATAATGTTACTTTGTTTTATTAAAAGACTACTGAGATTGAGTTTGATAAATCAAACATGTTGTGTGTGAACATTGAAGACATTTTACATTAGTACTAGTCGGTAGGTTATCGTCGCGTTCCTGGGCGCCAAGGAGGGAATTAAATACTACAAGAGGGCCATGATGGCCCTATATCGCTCACCTGATTTAATAGAACTTCAATAGTTTTCAAAGTTTTATACTCTATAAATATAAGGACAAGCCCCACCCCCTTGCGGCCATGTTTTTCAACGGATCGGAAATATTTGAACAGGCTTGGTAGGGGGTGCCCCAAGAAACATTTGTGCAAAATAATTTTTAAATCGGGCCAACACTTATGAACAAGAAGATTTTTTAAGATTTGGCAATTTTCCCCTTTGCTGATGCTGCAGCAACCAAAGTTCTACTTGGAATGAAATTCTTTGAACAACTTTGAAAGGGGACCACCTAAGGACCATTTCTGTGAAATTATTTTGAAATCTGGCCAATACTTTTGAACAAGATTTTTTTTTAAAGTTTTAACAATGCACATATAAGGAAAACAAGCCCCGCCACCTTGCGGCCATGTTTTTCAACGGATCGGAAATATTTGAACAATCTTGGTAGAAGGTGCCCTAAGGAACATTTGTGCAAAATAATTTTTAAATCGGGCCAGCACATTTGGACAAGAAGATTTTTTGTAGATTTGGCAATTTTCCCCTTTTCTGATGCCGCAACAGCCAAAGTTCTACTTGGATTTAAATTCTCTGAACAACTTTGAAAGGGGACCTCCTAAGAACCATTCCTGTGAAGTTATTTTGAAATATGTCCATTGGTTTAGTAGAAGAAGTCATTTGTAGGAAATTGAAACAGACGGACAGACGACGACGACGACGACGACGGACGCCGGTCATTCAGTGATCACAAAAGCTCACCTTGCACTTCGTGCATAGGTGAGCTAATAAGAAATTGTATGACCCGACTGGGATTCCCTTTCAAAAAGCGGACGTTGTAACAACTACACTCCGTCGAAAAGGTTCCACGTAATGCTGTGTGAATGGAATGCCATTTTCAAAAGTATTTGAGTTATATATCGACAGCCAGTTCATATTACGTATGCTTCCATGTTTTCCCGCACATTTACTACACACAACATTATTGTTCTCCAACTGACTACCTTCCAATATAGATTAGTTTGTGCTAATCACAATGTCATTTGGCAAACACTGGAATTATTGAATGGCCGAGCTGGGTTTCGAACTCATTATGACATATTTCCCTCATTCTGAACATGTAATTTCCAATTTAACTACGTGGAAATGCAAAACAATATGTGTTATTCATGGTGGCATAGTCATTACTCTCGGTTATTTTGTTATGTCATATTATTGATTGTTTGGTGCTTTACTCCGCTTCAACATTGTTTAATGTATATCCTAACGTTCCCTGGGTTAGTTACCAGTACTAGAGGTTCATGAAGTCGTAACGCTTACCCCATAACTCTCATCAGCAAGGGGAGAAAGCAATTACAACTATTTTTAAAGTTTATGGTATGACCCTGCTGTGGATCGAACCCGCGGCCTCCTGCATTCGGGGCGAGTGCTCTTTCTCAACACCCAAGATACGGTATCGTCAAAATGCGTCTACAAGAGGGATAGTCTTAATCAAACAAAGAGGGACAATAAACTAATAAGTCATCATACATTTTACCAATGATATAGATAGATAAAGACGACCTTTGACCCGTCCTTATCAAGTGTTACATTTTTAGCTTTTGACGTTCTTTACCATATTCTTCATATTTTCAGATAGACGACTGCTGAAAACTAAAGACATTGTTAATGAGGGAGAACTTTTGATAACATGTAGGTACGCGAACTAATATAATTAATTCCTGTTAGCAAATATTTGAAACTCGCTTTACGTGTTCTCAACGCTTTCACTCATACAGACTTCTCCGATTCTAAAAGTCTAAATGAACGAAATCTAACGCTATAGTTACATCTGACTCTTGACAATAAAGTTAATCCCATTGTGGCAAAAGGAGTAACTGCTCATTTGATGCAACGCAACGTGTTAGACCCCCAAATCGACGTTACATGACTGACATAATGTCGAAGGCGGGGTAAAATCCATTACAAAAACTTCACAACTAAACGTGTAGCCTTAGTGACAAACGCGATTTATAGGCCTTTTAACAAATATAGAAAAAGGTATTTTTTTTCCAAATGTTCAGGGTCCATTAAAAGGCATGGTTACCTTACCGATGTATATTCTAATTCAAAGGTCCGGAACAGGTTAGTTTTGTTCAGTTATATCAAGGCTGTTATATTTTCTCATCAGGTATGCCTGTTCGCAGGTTAATACCTAACTAACACATGCCGAGACTCTCCAGTATTTTATATCGATATTTCAATCGATCGCGCAGATACGTTTTTATACTATATTTATCAGATAGGTAACTCTTGTAATACCATAGCCTTTTGTATGGCAGTTGTTGTCTCCCTTTAACCATATATTGAGCTCTACAATGGGTGTATTATACCCATGTAAACTATTAAGTTTAAAGTCTTCTGCTATTATAAATTATGAAAGGACATACAGTGAAAAGCAATATATAGTTGGAAAATGAGGAAATTCCCCGATTAAGCATTTTCATCTTTCCCCAGAATGTTTTCTTAAGTTGATTGCTCCAAAGGTGTTTGACGTTCTGCTTGACAATGTCGAAGGCTATATATTTGTTCTAGTCACAAGAGAAACGAATTTTAAAAAATATTCATGTCACTGGGCAGTTTTAAAACTATTGTTAATAGTATCACGATTTAATTGCTACGTATTATACTAGATCCTTTAAATAGAAATGAGGAATCCGCTGTGGTCGAGTGGCTAGCGTCGGGAATTTCGAAACCGGGTGTCCCGGGTTCGATCCCCAGTTGCGGCACTACGGTCATGGTGGAGTGCCCTTGGGCAAGGCACATTTTCTAGCCTAGTACTGGTTTGTTTACCCAGGGATCATGAATAAGTGAACTGCCGCCGTGATATAACTGAAATATTGTTGAAAGCGGCGTAAAACCCCAATAAATAAATAAATAAATTAAATAGAAATGAAAGAGTGTATGTATGTTTTGAATTTTTAGCATTGTAATGCCATCGCTTGACAACTTTGACCTGGAGCTCACCTTTGTACACATATATTGTGGTTTATGAAAATATACAATGTGTATATCGGCTGGTCTCTTCTGCATCCACACACATATACAACATTTGATTGCAAAGACGTTTCGCATTGTAATATAATGTTCTCACACGCATCATATCTGTCACGCTGCATTCAATAGGATGCGACTATCAAATACGCGGATATTCACGTCAGAGTCTTTACTTTCCTCTATGGTATCCTTAAATGTACTTTTTCAGTACCGACTCCTCCAATTCCAAATGTGTAAAGGCGAAATTGCTCATCAAATGAAAGGGAACGGGTTAAGACCCCAAATTGCCGTTATATGACTGAACTAATGTTGAAAGCAGGATGGAAAACATGACAAAATCAACACAATTAAAATTGTTGCCTTTTTGACAGGCACGATTTATAGGAATTTCAACAAAATATAGAAATAAGAATGTTTTATCTCGATTTCTGACACAACAGATGATCCAAAGTTTGAATTCTACTCGTCCAGAACAATTGCAACTACAGCTTGTGTGTTTTTGTTACAGTCCATTGTGATGACGCTAAGAGGTGTTTCCGAAACGGAGATAAACATTTAGATCAAACGAATAATACAAACGAATTAAATCCTGATAAACATTACAATGAACACTACGAATATTAAGGTAGTATATATTTGTATTTCAATATAGGCATAACCTTTGGACATATTAAATATTTTAAACGGTACCACTTTTTAATACCCTGCAACACCTTGAGCGGCTGCTGAAGCTTTAAATAATCATTAACAGGGGCGTAGCTCCCTTTAGGCACTGTAGGCACGTGCCTACACATTTTTCCTCAAAATGCCCAAACATGCAGCTGCGGCGATAGACATCTGCGTAATGTATCGACCGGATCAGCCTGCGCTGTCCGCGCGGACTGATCCGGCCGACACATTCCGTATTAGGGGGATAGATGTTTAGAGTATTATTTAAACAGAAGATCCACAGGAGGCGAAAAGTGTCTATCCGGGTAGGCCTGTGTGGCATGCTTAGGCTGATACGGGTCGATACTTTAAGCAAAGTCCACAATGTTGATTTTATCACGACACGGCCTACACATTGATTATTGCAAAGCTACGCCCTTGGTTTATACAAAGGCATGGGCGAAGAATCATGAACCATTATTGTATTTGTAGTTGTAGATGCGGACGTGAAAAGTATCAACACATTTTACTTTTTTTTTAACAAAATAGCACATTGTAAGCTCAGCCTGCTTTCAAATAACTTGGTGCTGTAATAAACCAACATTCGCAAAGGCTGTTGTTGTGTTCAAAAGAGATTTTAATTTGAATAAACATACTCGGATTTGTTTTAGTTAAAATTGATAATAATATCCTTTTTCAAATACTAACTAATATTTGATATATGATTGAAAATTCAATATTGTGGGGAATAAAGAAAACTCCCTTATTGAGTATTTTCCCAGAATGTTTTCTAAAATCGTGTGCTGCAAAGGCGTTAGGCATTGTGTGTACCAAGGTTATTGTTAACTTTGTATCACTGCCACAAATCCAGCAGCAGACGATTAATAATTTATCTCAAATGATTGAAACAAGTTTACAACCTTGCTACAAAATGAAGAAATTTCTGATTATGAGCAATTTTCCCTTTGACACAATGTTTGCCAAAGTCGACTGTTGTAGATTAAACGTTACACTAACACCTATATAAGGAAATTTAAAACGGTCTTTTTCATTCAATGTTTCCGCCTTTTCTCCGTTTAGTGTTGCTCTTACTAGAAAAGATGCGTATCAAGAACAGTGCAAGCAGAAATAGTACATGAACCAACAAGTGATGACACTGAGGTCATGGGAAAAAAGGAACTAGGACACATTACTCCTTTTCCAAACAAGTTATTTTCCGTTATTGCTGATCCATCATAATCACATTTATGACAACAAATACATTTTGCAAGCACTGTGGCAAGAGGAAAAAACCATGTGAACAATTTCTCCATTTGTCGATTTCTTTTCATAAAAAAGACATCTCATGCAAGTCCATCAACGGGCCTTTAGTAGAGAAATGCAATAGGAAAGATGAAACATATTTTCTGTTTGAGATTTGTTTTTCTGTTGAAAATGCATTTCCTGCACTACTTGAAATCGTCTAAATGAAATACAGCGCATTGAAGGGACATTCCAAATTACTGTTCATGTAAATGATTGATGAAGTCTCAATAATTAATTAATTTGACTGAACTGGGATTTAAAACGTTTTCAATAGTTTTTCTGTTACATCACGGCATTTCGTGAGTAAATATATTTATTCAGAATTGTTCAATATATGGAGAAAATTCGATCGTATTGCATCTTGTTATATTTTTCCTGTCTAATTTACTAGTACTACCGGTATAAATAGTATAAGCTTGCCACGGGAGGCGACACAAATATAGGGAAGAGTTAAAATGAACAAAAGCCCCATGCTTAATAAGCATAATCCCGTTACTTATGTTAGTACCTTACTATATATAATGACAAAAAGGGGATCTTGTTAACCTTCGTATTAGGATAACATAAAGGATTGTTATAGGGAAACCTGAAGGGGTACTCTTCTAGTTGTGTACCGTTCAATATATAAGGCGGGTATGAGGCATAGGGGATCTTGTTAACCTCCGTAATAGGATAACATAAAGGGTTGTTATAGGGAAACCTGAAGGGGTACTCTTCCAGTTGTGTACCGTTCAATATATAAGGCGGGTATGACAAATAGGGGATCTTGTTAACCTCCGTAATAGGATAACATAAAGGGTTGTTATAAGGAAACCTGAAGGTGTACTCTTCCAGTTGTGTACCGTTCAATATATAAGGCGGGTATGACAAATAGGGGATCTTGTTAACCTCCGTAATAGGATAACATAAAGGGTTGTTATAGGGAAACCTGAAGGGGTACTATTCCAGTTGTGTACCGTTCAATATATAAGGCGGGTATGACAAATAAGGAATCTTGACGAAGACGGGGATCTTGTTAAAACTCTGGATACATGTAACATAATGGGTTTTTATAGGGAAACCTGAAAAGTTTCAATTCTTGTTGTGTACGGTTCCATATATGAGTCGTGTATGACGAAAAGGGGATCGTGTTACACCATGATAGTAGAAAGTGTCAAATACTGTTCATAGGCTTCTCTTTCGATCGTCATGTCTATGTAAACATCAACACAGACACATGTAGAATAATTTCTTAAGCCTTTCTGTAATGTAACCGGTTACTTGATTTTTTTTTAAGTCGTCTGCTCACAAAGCAATTATTTGATATCTGGTAATACATTTGTGAAAATAGTTTTGAAGAGGGGAGAAATCACTCAATTTGAGATAGTTAGTCACTTACCGCACTTAAACTGACATTTGTGATCAACAACAACCTATATATATTTATTCATTGTAAAACATTTACATAACATGATTGTCCGAATAACGCCTTTGTGTTGAATGAAGCAATAAAAGTGCGTGCCATATGGCACTTTGATTCGGTCTGATTCTCCAGGATATAAAAAAACACTCCATGGCTCGTTGTATTTTATGTTCTTGTTTGAAAATCCATCCTAGCAGGTTCATGGCTGTTTCCTTATGTCCAAGGTTTGGGTCCGTGTTTATAACGTGAAATAAGTTGTTAAAAGCATCTTGTTTATAGACGGCCTTGTTTGTTTTTGAAAACAGAACATACTGCAGGAAATAAATATACACTCTTGAATCCACAACAATCCAGTCAGAACAGTTATCTCGCCTTTCATTTATAGAATCAGGGAATGTAAAGACCGGTCGATACATTTCGTATTGTTAAGCTGTAGGCATAGGTTGACCTGATGAGGCGGAAACGCTAAACATCCAGTTGTACATGTTCTCGTGAACTCTGTGTATGGGATGTTTTGTGAACCGAACATTCGTCCGAGTTCTTTGAATGCCTCATTGCAATAAACCGCATACGTTCTTTTTTGGCAGCAACACACTGACAAAACATTCGATTTCAAAGACACGTCGCTTTTCAGGAAAATCTCTTCACATGTATCATATCTGTGACTCTGCAAACAATAGGATGCGACTATCAAATACGCGGAGATAACGTCAAGATCTTTACTTTCTTCAATTTAATACTGAAACGTGTCAAACAGATAAAGCACTGAAAATCCTCAGAGCAAGGTGATAACTGCAGATTACATTTGAACATGGATTTACCGATCCCAAAAGTCTAAATTGAGCATTTTACAACAGCACTCTGTTATGTCTGTATATTGAATGATAAAGAAGTTGAACGCAAACTACTGTTCACACAGTATAGTGGTCTATCGATATACTAAAACTTGACATACATATGCGCATCTGCTAACTGGATAGTTTCTGCTAAGCACACCTCCTGGTTCACACAGGTTTTAGCCGGGTTTCGTATGCAATTAATAAATATACATGTCATATCAAAATCCCAATTGCCTAACAATGATAAACATCTTACAAACATATTAATCAATTTTATAAAAGTGTTTCACAACGCACAGATGAATTTGTTTAAATGCATTGCTTTTAAATTCATTTCAAATGGCATTATTTTGAAGGATTTTGTTGCAGCGGTGTCAAAATGACAATTGCACAACAATGATAAACATCTTACAAACATATTAATCAATTTTATAAAAGTGTTTCACAACGCACAGATGAATTTGTTTAAATGCATTGCTTTTAAATTCATTTCAAATGGCATTATTTTGAAGGATTTTGTTGCAGCGGTGTCAAAATGACAATTGCACAACTGATATAAGCAATTCATAAGACAAAAATGAAAAAGTTAATTATAATATATTTTTATTTACAAAAGGATAATCGGACCAGACCGAGAATCGAACCCAGGTCTCCCGCGTGGCATGCGAATGTGCTAACCGTTACAGAAAGCTGACTTTATCATTGTTCCGAGTTTATTTATGAAATGATTAAAATATCGATAAATGAGCTAGCAAGCGTTTTATCTTCATAAAAATCATATGGTTAATTTCGGTGACAATTGCACAACTGATATAAGCAATTCATAAGACAAAAATGAAAAAGTTAATTATAATATATTTTTATTTACAAAAAGATAATCGGACCAGACCGAGAATCGAACCCAGGTCTCCCGCGTGGCATGCGAATGTGCTAACCGTTACAGAAAGCTGACTTTATCATTGTTCCGAGTTTATTTATGAAATGATTAAAATATCGATAAATGAGCTAGCAAGCGTTTTATCTTCATAAAAATCATATGGTTAATTTCGGTTGAGAATCTGATGTATTTACGCAGGAATCTAGAATGAAATACTCTAGTACTTACATTCCTGATAAACGTTATTCGAAGGGATTTTTGCTAAAACCCGACGCCTAGGCTAACTTACACATTTACCGTTTATGTTATATTTTGTCAACTATTTATTTTATTATCATTTCAATAATTTGATTTTTTGAGTATATATGTTATCATTTGGACTCGATTGTCTTAATTTACTTTTGAGTCGGAATCGGAAAGCTGCCTTTACTCCACTCGATTTTATATGCCAACAAGTTACCGCATTTTGATTTTTAGACAGGAACATTTTGGCGGTACAAAGTGACTAACATGGGTAATAGCTGGAAACAGTCATATTTTACAGATCATCCACTTTCATTGACATTGTATTTGATCTGCAACTACCCGAGCTGGTGTTCAGAAACGGAGAGCGGATAAAGAAAGACAGATGTGAAGTAATTCAATGCCGATATTGTAAATCACTAGTCTATATTCCAGTCTTAAAATGATAAGTGTCTTCGCCTACTGTAACAATTGGCTCTAACGAGCCCCTTGCTAAAAACGGGTCTCCAGTACCATTATTACTTTTATGTAGGCATAACATCTATAAATGATCATAATAAACTACGTAGAGTCAGAATAACCTTACCTTTGATATAGATAGTGAAAGACGACCTGTGACGCCTTAATTTCAAGTGCTACATTTTTAGCCTTTGAAGTTTTTCGAAACAGACCCTTAACCATTTCCGTCATATTTGCTGAAACTGAAAACATTCTGCAAACGAGAAAACTGTTGCTACCATGTAGAGGCGCGAACTAATATCTAAACTTTAGGCAAATATTGACGCTCGGTTTTGAGGAGATAAAAAAAATGAAATGAAAGCGCTGAAAGTCCTATGGTATAGGGGCATACGTAATGGCATAGTTAATATGGACAGACATTGCTGAAACAATGAATCATCGACCTTTAAACAAACCAAACCAAACATGTTTGAAACAACACAGATTGCCTGCCAATAACCAATACCTAATTTACCAAAGTTTAACCTTTGTCTTGTATAAACAACATTAATCACGAAGGACAAAATATTGACAAACAACCAAGCAGGGACCCTTAAGTATAATATTTCTAGTTCAGAGAACACTAAAGATCCACACTGTATATTGAAATCATGCTGTTAATAATTGGCAATCGAAAGCATGCTATAGTTATGTTTCTTGTGAAATGCATATATGTAGCTTATAAGTTTCTATACTATAAATCTGAAATTGATACATTGAACATTTATTGAGACAATGGCTGAAGAAATAATATGAAAAAATGAGTTTACACCTAATATAAAACAGATCAGAATTGTGTTCGAAATATTGTATCGGTCTCCTCATCCCACTGTATAAGTGTGACCACTTTGAAATAAATCCGCCAAACAGAAACAAAGTTTTGACCCATTAATGCAAACCGTAACGGACAGACGAACGGATTGATGAATACAAAGACGGACAGACAGTCAGTCGCTCCGTACAAAGCTTGGCGAAGCGCTCATTAACGCATACTAAAGTTGTGGTTATTTTGCACTGCACATCTGTTGGTCATAAGTTACCTACAAACCAAGTTTGAAATGGATACAATAGAAAATAATTGAGACAATGGCTGAACTAAATAAGAAAACATGGAGATAACTAAAATAAGCAGACCAGAGTTATGTACCTAGTATTTTGCCGTTTTCCTGATCACACGGTATAAGTGTGATCACTTTGAAATGAATTTGCCAAACAGAAAATATTCGAATTTCCTCACGAAAATTTGCATCACCATAATACAGCAAAAGCCCAATAAAATTATGTTCTTACTTTTTTCGTATCTAAACAGTTTTGAAACTACGAGACCTCAAAATCTACCACTGACTTCACTTTTTAGACGTCTCCCAAATGTCCCTCGTTAACACAACAACAGCTGATAGTTTGGTCAATTTTACGTTGACAGCTGCGAAATTATATCACGATTTGCATCTTAAGAATCCTTCAAGTACATGTAATTTTCCTCTTTGTGTCGTACGTTTAAAAAGAACAACGCATCTATAACGTCACTTTTCAGGAGCGAAATGACGTTGCGTTACGCTAAAAAAGGCGTGCTTTTTTTACCGAAAAAAGTAAGAACAGAATCTTATTGGGCATATGCTGAATTATGGTGATGCAAAATTGCGTGAGTAGTTCAAATATTTGTTTGGAGGCGCGTTCTACCTTAAAATGGAATCTTTGGAAATTTGCATTGTTTTATGTAAAGACCGCTATTCAGATGATTGTTAGTTTATTGATTATTTAGAGAATTACTGTAATTCACGAAGTGAATGGTTGTCACAGAATTGGAGTCCGTCAGGAGCGAGACCATGTGTCCGTATGATATTTGTATATAAAAAGGATAGAGTGAAGAGAAAAAAGTAAATAGATAGTATTTTGGAGAAGCGATGCATAAAGATGTGTGTCTACCATAGGATTGTAAAATGGTAGGGTATTAAGTTTACGGAACATTCTTGATTGAATTATAAGACTGGGTTATTTGTTATATTTTTAGCGGTTTTATGTCTTTGACTAGTTGCTATGGTAATAGCCAGAAGATTGATGTTCCAAACGCAGAGGTTTTCAGAAAGAAGATTGTATGTGTGACGTAGTCCACAACTCTAGAAGACGTCGTAACGGGAGGCATTAGGAGGAGTACCGTCATAGGACGAGTAGATCCATATATCCACAGTTGTGTGGCTTGTCGTTCCCGGAGTCGGAGGATATATACGACGCAGTGTTTTAGATTACAGCGACTATGAGAAGTCGAGAAAGTTGTATAGTTCTGTTTTAATGACAACGATTCAAGATGTCAGTCGGACGGTGAAATAGTCGGTTAACAGCTGATTAGTTATGTCTAGTATCATTAATAGGATCCAGAGACAGCTGAAGTGATAGGGACAGGTGAAGTGACTGGGGAGAGTTCTTGGTGAGAGCGCGAATGTGAAAATGTTTTATCATTATTGCATTACTTATTTTTGTTAACAAAGAATTATTTAAGTGTAAATTTGTATTTATGTAAATTAAATAAGTTTTATATTCTTATTTAAAGATTCGTTATCAATTATACTTTAATGAATTGCCGGGCCTTGAACATCTTTCGACTCCTGGTATATGTTTACAGTCTTCCTTACCATTGAGCTCATAGACTCAATCTACAGCATCCAACTTTGAACTAAGGCTAAAACATTGAACTGATCTTATGAAAGTATAATTTTGAATGGTGATGAAAACATTGTGGAAAAAGACAAACTTACTGATTATCATTCATTCTGTTAATGTTAGTCAAAATGTGTCTAAAAGGGGCAAGGTTAAAATAATAACTGTAGGCAAATGTTTTTGTTATCTAGATTATAGAAAAAAAAATTGATTCATTTTCAGAGCATTGTTTGAAAAGGACAAACAAAGGCTCATTGTCAATTCATGCAGAAATAATTTTAATATTCGTATGTAACTAAGTAGCTATAACATAACGGAAACGGTTCAACCCTTTCCCGCTTATAGTCGCTTGTTGACGCATGTGCAGAAGGCGGCATTGGAATACATCGTGACAAGAGGTGAAATTGGTTTTCGTGACCCATTTCCTCTTTTTCCTCAAAGGTTTCAACTATATATTTTCCCCTAGATCTAAGGCAAAATTGCTCGTTATCAATCATCTCTTGCATGTTATTCAAAATGTGTCCGAAAGGGGAAAGAGTGAAAGGATGTCCGTAGTAAAAAAAAATAATTTCAAACGTGTTTGAAAAGCATTGTGTGAAAAGGAGAAATTGCTCATTGTCAGCAATAGCTCAATTTTCAACAAAGTTTTCAATATTTGACTTTTATAGTATCACGGAAAGGGGTCCGATTTCATGGAAATTATGTAACTATTTTCCGCTTACAGACGCATGTGCAGCAGAAGACATTCGAAAACATTGTGAAAAATGGATAAGCAATTTCTATTTTTGCCACACTGGTTTCAACTCCTTTCAATAATTATAATTTAATTTACAGTGATTTGCATATTTCCCTATATGTATTCCAAGTCGTCTGTTGTGGACAAGTGAGTCACAGCACGATCGACGTTAGCTAACAGTACTGACATTGAGGTCAATCATAGTTCAGAGTGTTTCACTCGTTGGAACTCGTTTGTCTCAATATAGATGCACGAGGATGGTTTTTCGTTATTCGATCGAACCAATGAAATCATTGTAAACCAGATGGCAAACCGATCTAAACTCGAATTTCGCGGAGGTATTCAATAGTAAAGCTTGGTTGCAGCCGTAAGCCCCTATCCCAAATACACTATTTTTCCAACTTGATGTTTATTATAAGTGCTTTTTATTCGTTTAAACAGTATCAGATTATAGATTCGTCTCTGTGTCCGCTTTTCAGCAGCTTCCAATATGTATGTTTATATTGTATATTTGTATTATGAGTCATTAATAAGTCTTGGAATCAGATCATATCTGCGTGTCTTTATCCCTTTGTCAGCAGGTTACTATGTATACTTAGATGAGTCAAAAGTACTCATCTAAGTCTCAGAATCGCACGGGGCGTAATCAAATTAACCTTACACTCCGAGTGACGGTGGCAAGTGCTAAGCAAAAGCTGAAATTTAATTGGTGGATTAAGCTAGCACATCCCCGGGTACTCGGCTAGTTGATATAAGGCAATCTTAAGACACCTATTATTTCTCAATCTATTTTAGAAATATATATATTCCAAAATTAACGTGGATAATAACACTTTCAATTTGATTCGCGTGCTTTATTAATCAGATAGTACGAGTCGTTTGCCATTGTAATATATAATAATAAATACTAACATGCTATGATTTATTCGTAATGCCTTAGGCTTGGGGACAAACAAGCGTTCATATTATAGGACAGTCATCTTTTCTGGGAATGCGTTCAGTCTGACTGCTTGATCAACCATTATCTCGATGTACGCGACTTTTACTTTTAATAACATTTGCGAACATTATAGGCCGAGATGAGTGTGCACGAATGTGCAGACTAACTATATGACAAATTCTACTACATTTATTTGAATAGAGTATAGCGTGGTATTGGTTAACTATTGTTTCGGTGATACAAAAGGTAACGACTTCGCATTGTGAAGACTTGTTGACCGTGAACTCCTCTCGATACACTGCACTCTTAAATATGAAGATATGGAGACTTCGTGAATTTGCGTTCACATATTCGGAAATAATGTTCATTTAGAAAACGATTTGAGAATATTGGGATCGATAACGCTATAAAGTTGCCATATGTCTAGTTGATATTGAATTAACAATTAGTACAGTACTAAAGCACGTGAAACCATAAACGTTCAGTTGGTTACCCGGCGACCTACTCTAAACGATATTAGGGCTTGGAGTCCGCTGTGTCTATATACAGTCATTGAACTCGCCAATATGTTCATCTTTGCACAATGCATAGTTTTGCTTGTTCGCTTGACATGAGCCCATCTCTTTATGTTGCTTCTGTTTCCTCTTAAACTAGTTTGTTACATTAGATATACTAAAGGACAAAAGTTTAGCGACATACTTTAAAGTAAAATAACTCAATTTGGGCCACTCTAGCATGCAAACTATCCATATAACATGTAGGCATGCTCATCCCCAATCGACTTGACACATTTTAGTGTGAATATATTGTACCATAATGGATGACCGGCTGATTTACCGAAATCACGATGTGCACGTGCACAGCAAGACGTGTTGTGTAAAATTGATTCCCACATGTACAGACAAAATCGTTTATAAGCAGAAGTAAACAATACGGAATAAAAAAATAATTGCTATGGGGCGTGTACCTTGGATGACGTTAGACAGACGTCAACAAGCTTTGGGCTTGTTGGAGGCTGGTATGCTTGTTAACGATGTTGCTGTGCATTTTGGGGTCCACAGGAGCACAATACACCGCCTGAGGACACGATATGAACAATCAGGAAGTGTGAAAGACAGACAGCGCTCAGGTAGGCCTAAAAAACAACCGAACGGGAAGATAACTACGTCGTGACATCTTCAAGACGTAATCGGTTCAAAACAACTAGTGTGTGGGTAGCCAACACTCTACGGAATGCTACCGGTACGCGAGTATGTGCTCGGACTGTTCGAAATAGACTTAGAACATCTGGATTACGTGCTTACAGACCGTACGTTGGGGTGCCGTTGTCACAACGTCATCACCGTGCAAGGCTAAATTGGACTCAGGCTCACCAGAGATGGACAAGGAGGCAGTGGAACGACGTTTTATTCACGGATGAATCGCGATTCAACGTTGATTTCAATGATGGCAGACTCAGGGTGTGGCGGCGGCGTGGCGAGAGATACCACCAGCAAAACGTCGCTGCGTCATGATTTGGGGTGGAATATGTAATAGGGCAAAGACTGACCTTGTTGAAGTGCCAAGGAGACTCGCAGCAATTCGTTATTGTGATGAAATTGTTCGACCAGTGATCGTCCCATTTTTTCAGCAAAGCCATGCGAGTGTTCTACAGCAGGACAACGCTCGCCCTCACGTCGCACGCCATACAATGGCAGTTCTTTTGCAGAACAACATCAATACACTCGATTGGCCTGCCAGATAAGTGCGTCAACGTCAAGACTTCAATAACGTCCAAGGTCTTTAGCGTGCCCTTCACAGAGAGTGGGCTAGAATTCCACTGGAGTCTGTAAGACACCTGATCAGGAGCATGAGACGAAGATGTCTGGCCGCATTTGCAATCAACGGTGGCCATACAAGATACTGACTAGTTGTGTTATTTCAATATTTCAATTTTGGTAGTTCTTTTTTCATGTGACGTTAACTGTCTGAAAGACGGAAGCAAATGTCTTCACTTTGATTAAAAACCTTCATAAAGATATTAAACTTTGTATTAAACATAAAATTGTATGTTTCTATAGTATGAATGGTTATATATTGATATTTAAACCTATGTCGCTAAACTTTTTTTTCTTTGGTATATGTTTTAAACCGTTTTAAACTTATCTTTTTGTCTGACATACTTCACTTAGATTCAAGAGTACATGTTCATCTGAAAATATAAAGTTATTCACAATAAACAATCATAAAACAAACTATTTTATACTTTTAAAAAAAAATAACCCCTTTCTGAACCTTCATAAATTACGACTCTGTATTATATCCGTTACACTGAAGTGCCAATCAATGTAATCAATTGTTTATTGTGTTTAATTGTCTCGCAATACTTTTAACAAGCCGATAACTCGCGGAATTGAACGATTCGTGATCGGTATTTGTGTTCGAGTATGGTGGTCTAACGTAAATATGCGCGTGTCTACGGTTAGGATATAACACGATATTCTGCATCTAGATTTATTTTTAAACATAATGGATTAAGAACTTCCCCTACTATAATGGAATTACAGTTCTTATGGCGATTACTGGAGAGGAAATTAATATAGGCAGTTAGTGATATAACCTTTGGTCATTGGTTCCTGTATATACAAACAAAATTGCATGCATGTTTGACTGTGGGGTGTTTTCTGTCCTACATACACATTAAAACCGTACATGGATTGACAGCAACCTGTACACTCATAGAATCACAGCTGTTATGGCGATAACGGAAGAGGAAGTTCATATATAATAGGCAGTTAGTGATATACTCTTTTTTTCATTGATGCCTGTCAAAACAATGAAAATCTCATGCATCTTAGACTGTGGGATAATATAACTTCCTACATCAACATCAAACAAAGGAATAGATGAGAGAAACCCATACAATGATTGAATTACAGACGATGACAAGGAAAATTCAGCTGATTACATATAATACCAAGATATTAATACAATGTAATGTTTAATAACGGATAAGTATATTAAAATCATATAAAGCTTGTTTTATCTAATTAAATGAAGGAAGAAAGTCCTGTTCTTTGATAGTTCAGTTTGTACTTTTTATGATAACATTTTGTCTGATGTCCTTTGGTAACACGCCATCACCAATTGCCTTCTGAACACTCTACAGGCAACACTTTACAACATCTAATATGAATGAAAGTTTAAAACTTAGCAAAGATTTGATGGAGATGAATTTCTGATAAACTGAGTCCTTTCATATGAAAAACTAGGTCACAATGTCATTTGGAAGAAAACTATTGTAAACACTCTGGAGACCTTATTTTAAACTTAAGCATGATGACAAGTTTTCAGAATAACTGTTTTGATGATATCTAGGCTAAGTTTAAATACATCCGGTCATAAACTAGGTCACTTGGCCAAAGTTCAAATATGGGTCATGTCGGGTCAAACATATGGTCACTAGAACAAATTAAATGAACATTTTGTAAACACTCTGAATGTTGTTCTTTTAATGTTAGCAAGTTGAAACTTTGGCAGAATGGATGATTTGAATATTGCTAAAACCCAACAAGAAACTATGTCACTAAGCTAAATTAAAGGAAAAACTTGTTAATACTATTATTATTTTTATAATTGATTATGTGTATGTACATGTGATGAAGTGATTGTTTAATTTGTTTTAATGATTTGACTTTGCACCCAAAGATAAAGTAGGGATATCAAAGTGTACACAAATGGTCCCAGTTCCGACAGCTTGTAAAATATTGCCTCAACATGGGAGTCACACACCTACAGCTTAGACCCATTATATGCGCTGTGAATGATTTATGTCCTGTAGAACTACATGTGGTCGAGTAGAGTGGTCCAACTAATGTGTGCGCGTGTCCAAGGTTATTTAGTGTTCACGATCATTCGTGAAATGTAATACATCAAACTTGTAGTAATAACCTATTTTCATTTTCCCGACGATTATTGCAATATGGGAGAGCATGGATGCTTTATAGACACAACAATGACGTGGTAAGTATGTCTGTTTGAATGATAATAACGATAATAAATATTATTATTATTATTATCATTATATAATAATACTTTTATCATATAATGATAATAATAATAATAATAATTACTATATGCAGTTAAATATATAGTCTGGAATATCCTTCCCCTACTATTACATTAGTACAGATGTACCTGGTACCAGTCTAGTACACCCTTTACCTATTTCATCGCAAATCGCTCAGAGTAAGCGTGATGGCGGCCCAAACAAAGAATAACTCACCATTCACCCTTTTACGTTAACATTACAATGATGTGTATCAGGTGAGACGGACATAACATAGAAGACGACATCATGTATCAAGCCTATGTTTTTGTCCGTCACAAAATGATCAAAATATCTTACCTTAAACTAACTTCCGTGTGTCAAAAGAGTTCTTCATTGATTGTTTTCAATGTAACAATCTTTACAACATATGAACAAGTTTACAAAGTCATATGTTACTGGTGATTCGGAGGAACATTTAATTTGATTATAACATGTAGACATGTCAAGTTTAATACAGTTTTCCAAATAAACATGAACGTAAAATACAGTGGAAATCCCGTAACTTTACCCCTGATATAGAAATAGACGACCTTTGACCCCTCATTATCAAGTGTTGCATTTTTAGCCTGTGACATTTTTCGAAACAGATCCTTAACAATTTCCTTCATATTTTCTGTTAAACAACTGCAGAAAACTTAAAACATTATGAACGCGGTAGACTTATTGAGGCTGAGCGAACTATTATATATTTTTGTTTGCGAATAGTTGACGACTCAACCCTTTCACTCCTACAGCCCTATCCAATTCCAAAAGTATGAATGAATCAAATCTAACGCTATAGATGTATTCGACTATTAAAAGAATTAAAATATAGTTTTTGAATAAAAGTAAACCCATTGTGGCAAAATGAGAAACTGCTTATCAAATGCAAGTATGAAGGGGTTAAGACCCCTACTCGCAGTTTTATGACTGAAATAATGTTGAAATAGGGGTAAAACACGGGGAAAAAACACATCTAAACGTGTAGACTTTTTGACGGACACAATTTTTAGAAATTTTAACAAATATAAAAAAAGGTTTGTTCTCTGCCGACTTTCAGGATTTGTCTCGTGATTACTAAACAGACGATTTAAGTTTGAATTCTACATAACTGGTTCCATATCCATGTATCCGAAACAATTGCAGTTACAGCTTGTGTGTTCGTGTTACAGTCTGTTTAGTTGAGAAGATTGTTTCGTGATAGTGGTTAACTATTGTCACAGTGAAACAAAAGGTAAAATGTTCGCATTGTGAAGATGTGTTGACCGTGAACACCTCACTGGATACACTGCTCTCTAGAATAGGAAGATACGGAGACTTAGTGACTGTTCGTGCACATATTCGGAAGTAAGGTTTGAGAACTACGTCACAATTCAGATCATTGGGATCGATAACACTATAAGCTTGAAATAGGTCTAGAATGATATGTTATTAACATATATTATTGAACAACGTGAAACTATAAAAGCTCAGTTGCTTAACCGGCGAACTACTGTAAACAATATTAAGGGTTGCAGTCCGCGGTGAACTTTATACTGCCACTGAACTCGAACATATGTTGATCTTTGCATAATGCATACTTGTGGTTTGCTTTGTATTGATAGTTCGCTTGACATATGAGCCCACCTCTTTATTTTGCTTCTGTTTCTTCTAAAAATAGTTTTTGACATTAAATATGTTTCAAACAGGAGTCGAGAAAATACGTGTCTGTTTGTCTGACATACTTAAATTAAATAGTACATGTTCGTTCAAGGTAATCACGGATAGACCATAAAACTAATAATGAAATTAGAGTTGTGTCAATCAATTTTTTCATAATACTTTTCAAAAATCCACCGTCAACCCACGAGATTGAACGATTTATGTTCTTTAGAGCTACATGTGTTCGAGTACAGTGGTCCAACTTATGTTTGCGTGTGTAGTAGGTTAATTAATTAGTGTTCACGATAATTCGTGAAAAGTTATACATCCGAGATCACATGTGCATCCTGGCTTTTCCAAGTCACATTTACTCCACACAACATCCCTCTCATGCAATGGCTACCTTCCAACATTGACTATGGAAACGAATGACGATTGGCAGTATGACTTGTGTCACTCATCAGAAATAGCAGATTTATTTATAGATTGTTTAGGGTTTAACGTGTTTTTTTCCAGTCAATTCATCTTCTAATGTGTTTCCTGTCTTTATCAAACCAGTATTACACACACCATTCTTTCCCAGCAACTGGCTGATTTTCCACATAAAATGTTAGTCCATAATTGGAAGACGAATGACGCTTGTCACAGTGTCCTTTGTCAAGCGTCGGAACGAATGATGGCCGAGATAGGGATCGAACTCACAACGTCTGGAGTGACAGCTCTCGTCGTTACAGGGGGAGTTACTGGGGCTCGGCTTAAATGGCAGAAGTGGGGTTCTAAAGTGCGACATATTAATCCTCTGTATATGATAGTCATACGATGAACACCAATTGTACGCTTATATTGACTTGACAATTATGTTCATATTGTCTATTTATGTTTCTGTTTGTTTTTTGATTGGATAAGTGTGTGTTTAGCCAGATGTACCAAACATATGCTTAATTGCGAGTAACATATTGTTAAAATTAGCTGTGTGTTTATTTCGTTATTAACACGACATACTATACGAATATCAGTCTTCTTATAAATGTTGTCTCATCCTCATGAACAGTACTCACTACGCATCTATGAATTCTAGGAACACTAGAAAATGCAGCACAATGCAAGCAGTCGAATAACGTTTTGTGAAATTTTTCCTCTCACACTTTTAAATATATATTAATGACAGAATTCCATATCCAGACAACATAGTGGTAAAAGTATATCAGAAGTTATCATTTGAAGATATGTGGAGATTGTTTTTATCTTAAAACACCCGACAACATAGTGGTAAAAGCGTATCATAAGTTATAATTTGAAAATGTATTGAGATTATGTTATCTTAACACACCCGACAGCATAGTAGTAAAGGCGTAGCATAAATTATCATATCTGAACAATAGTTTGACTTTTACACTTAATACACCCGACATATAACTGTTCCGACTTTCAAGATGTAACATTGTTGACATGCGATTGTGCTCAAAGACATAATATGCAACAGACAACTTATATACGTATGGTAACTTAGCCATATAATACAGTTGAAAACATTGTGGCAAACGGACAACTTTCTCCTTATGATCAATTACGCCATTTGCCAATATGCTTTCAAAAGTCATCTACTCCGGTTTCGTGAAAATGAGAAGGGGATAGTCTTTTAAACTGCGTTCAGTCATCATCATACAAACATCATGTGACGCCTTATTTTCAAGTGTTACTGTTTTATACTGGGATGATTTTGAAACAGACCCGTAATGATTCCCTTCATGAATATTCTCAAAGACTTCTTAAAACTAAAAACATTGAGAACACGGAATATCTATTATATTGTGTAGAGACGCACACTCATCTCCTCATTGGTCGCACACTGTTGGCGGTCGGTTTCCAAGTTGTCAAGGTTTTTCCTCATCCAGACGACTTTTGTTTCATCCGATTGTTTGATGTTGTCGTCGCTTTCAACATTGTTTCAGTTATATCACGGCGTGTACTGGGTTGTACTACAGATCCATCTAACATGACTCCAACCAAATTAACATACAACGTATATACAGTGGAATGTCCTTGTCGTCATTTTCTTGTGAAGAAAATAATGTTACATGGATCTTTATATAAAAATATAACAAAAAACATGAACAACTGTTGAATTTGTAAAGTATAAATGCGGAAGTGAAGAAAATATCAACACAATTTAATTATATGAAAAGAAAAGCACATGGTAATCTGAGACTGTTTTAAACAGATATGATGCCATACAAAACCAAGATTCTCAAAGGCTTTGTAATTTACTGTTAAAAAAAAGTAAGAATTTAAATAAACATACTCGATATTTTGTAAAATAATATGTTTTAAGAATATCTCTTTAACGGTTATAACTAACAGACTTATTAAGATATTTTGTGTGGAGATGAAAAACTTTGTAAATGTTGTTGTTTCCGAGTATTGGATGGTATAAGCTGACAATATTGTCCTTGCCATGATCTTTGCGGACAGATGTATATTATTACGATGTATATGTTGTTTTAGCAAATTTGTAATTTGTTTTATAAAACAGCACATTCAAGGGGGGTTATATGATTATGAGAGAGATAACTTAAGTAATGCCATTACATTAGAAGGGCAGTAAATGTCTCCCTTTATCCATGTTTTAAACACTACATCGGATTTAGAATTACCCCGTTAATTATAAGTTTTAAAGCTGTCTGCTATAAACGGCTATATTGAGGACGAATACCATTTTGTTTTGATATGTCCTGTATACTCGAAAATTAGAACCTAATGTATTAAACGTTATTACAGAGTTAAGCCATATCTGTAAACATATTTAATGATTTATTAAAAACTGATAAAACTGTTACGTTATTGAACTTGGCCAAATATTTACGTCAATCATTTGCACAAAGGACAAGCTTAGTTAATACCACTTAAATATCTCGAGCAATCATTCAATATGCCATGAAAATCCAATATGTTTCTTATTATTCATATGTACGTGTAAGTATACGTAAGATATATATGTCTATATAAATATTCACATATATTTCTTGCATTTCCATATATGTTCAGCCTCATTTATATATTGATAGAATATATTTGTCGAAACAACATCGTGCACATTGTTGTCTTGACTTGATCTTTGTATTATATAGTATATGATCTTCGATTATATATTATATCATCATATGTATGTAACTAGAAACTTTGTAAAGTTTACGTTACTGAATAAATAAATCTTGAATCTATAAACAAATCTGAAAAGACTTGTAACACCTTGATATAGGATGATAGCAAAATATTGTAGAAAATCAAGAATATTCCCTTATTGAGAGTTTGCTTTTTTTGCCACAATGAGATACCGGAGACTTGAAATAATCTAAATAAGATACTGGGGACAGTCGACATAACTGATAAAATGATATAATTTAAAGATTGTTCTGTTCTATCACGGCATTTCGTGCGTAAATTCATATTTTCAGAAGTGTTGTTGCATCTTGTTATATCTCTGCATTTCACGTGTAAATAACTGGTACAACAGGTGTTACTTGTATAATCGTGTCACTGGAGGCGACACACATATGGGGATAATTAAAATGAACGAAACTGACACGTTCGTTAAGCGTTATTCCCGTACCTTTATTCAGTACCTTTCAATATATGAGCCGTGTATAACGAAAAGTGGGTCTTGTTATACTTATGTAACCGGATAGCATAACAGTTCTCATAGGGAAATATGAGGTGTTACAATTATAGTTTTTTGTTCAATAATACATATATGCATATTCTTAAGGAAAGTGGCCAATGGAGAATATATGGCCAAGCTTTTTTATAATGCTCAAAGCCAAAGTAAGTCGTCAGGATAAGCATATCTAATAAGACCCCAAACCGCCTGAATCGACTCATGTTATCAGTCAAAGAATACCAAAATAAGGTCGGTATATCTATACTTTTAACAAGTTTAACAGTTGACTACTGTAACAGTGATTTTTAGATGTATATTAGAAACAAATTAATAACCTTGTATTTCTTATATATATAAATATTTTCAAACTGTTACATAAACAGTAATAGTTATTTATCTTTGTCTTGCTGTACACTTCACCGAATGTGTCTTTCAAAAGCTATCAATATTTAAAACAATTGACAAATAAAAAGAATGGAAATATAGTGATAGGTTTTGAAAACATTTTCGCCATAGTAAAACATTTCTTAATTTGAGTCAGTTATCCGTTTACACACTGTTTTAAAATATCGTCGGCAGTCTAGGCGCCTAATTGCATACTTAAAGTTAAAAAAATAATATATTACCGATTAGTTCAGTCTTGAACTGATTTCATGAGCATTGTTCTTGATTTCAAATTGAAACGTTAGGAATCATTTACTTCTTAATTCTTTGTTTTATAATTCACTTTGAACTTAAAACTTAGAATACATTGTAAAGTGAACTCCAAACGCCATAGGGACTCACAGCCAAAAAAACATCATTTTGAATAAAATTAAAGACTGACTTAACGAACTCTCCAATCTAACGAAATTATCATAACACCAAAATGTTATCTTGATATTTTTATCAATGACAATCATGCACAAAACACGTCAAATAATGTTTACAGTTAGAGTTCTAAGAACAGGTTTGGTATTTGTTTTCAATGAAAGACGATGCAGATTAATGCCAGTTGTGACCAATGATGTCTTATTGATACGTACTAAGTCATTGCGAAATATCTACAATATGTGGTAGTCTGAATTAAGTTTGTTCATTAAATGAATAGTTACAAGTGCGTGCCATAGAGCAGCATTATGATTGGGCCTGATTCTCCAGGATGTTATAAAACACCTCATGGCTAGTTGTATTTCATGTTCTTGATTGAGTACCCATCCTAACAGGTTGTATGCTGTTTCTCGATGTCCTAGGTTTGGGTCTGCGTTTGTGACATGAATTAAGTTGTCAACAGCATCTTGTTTATTGACGGGCTTGTTTGCTTTTGTAAACAGGATATACTGCAGGAAATAAAGGTAAACTCTGGAATCCACATCAATCCAGTCAAACCAGAAATTCCAGAGTTCATCCCCGGAATAAGGTGGTGCATAGACCGAACGATACATCTCGTAATGTAAAGCTGAAGGTACAATGTTGGCCTGATGAGGTAAAAAGGATAAACAACTAGCTGTACAGGTTCTAGCAAACTCACTGTATGGAATGTCTTGTGACCGAAACGACCACATTAGTTCACCAAATGCCTCGTTCATATTCTTATGCTGGTATTTACTGCATCCACACACTGGTATAACATGTGATTGTAAAGACGTCTCGCAATGACGTATAATTCTCTCACAAAGATCATATCTGTCACTCTGCAAACAGTAGGATGCGAGTAACAAATTCGCGGAGATAACGTCACAGTCTTTACTCTTTTCTATATAATACTTAAACGTATCAAACATCTTTAGTACATCCGCGTCACTGGTAGTCAGCATGATACTTGCTACACATTGTGCTATTTGCAGGCGTATGTGAGGAATAAAATAGCGTATTGACTGTCTTGTTTCTTTTTCAGTGTGATATCTAATGAGCTCCGTGTTAAGAAGATGGTTTTGCATTTGAATGTAATTTAATCATTAAGTGAAGAGCTGATCTACTTTTGCACGCGTTCAGACAGCCTAAATTCATTATACACTTTAACTTGGAACTGAGATTTGAGTATATCGATGATGCTTCTATAGATATATTGAGATGTTTTTCTGTCAGTATACTTCGTCCACACACAAACAACACATCGTGCAACGCCTTCCCGATGTCGTCACATGTCAATGACCAAAGAAATATACACCAATGTTCCGCCAGGTCTTTTAGGATAGTCTGTACGTGTTGTAGAGTGCTGTACTCAAGCCTGTCAAACATGTTTTCATCCGGCATAAAGTAATTTGGACAGTATTTCTCTTTCACCCAGTGTAACAGTAGTTTTATACAAAGAAGCGTACATTCGAAACGGTTTCTACGGGTCCAGAATTCACAGGGCGTAATATCTACTGCATAAAGCACACACGTTTTACAGTGATAAGACGAGATCGATTCAGGCACATGTTTATGTATGATGTCTTTCTTGATAATTTTGAGTAAAATGTAGCATTTGTGCTGCGTTGAGTTTAAACTCGACATAAGTTCACGTTCCTGGAGGGAGAATGACAGCCTCCATTCGATTGGACCATTTTTACTTGATGGATGATTTTTCCCAACAAAGAAACACCCGGATTCTTTCAACATACGTATTTGTGCATCATTTAGCCGATTGTAGCTGATAACCCTTTTTAACCAGGATTTAGCGAAGCTTGGTATGTGCTTACATTGAAATGCTTTCAATACGTCTTCATCAACTATCCCATTTATATGTGTACTTGTCAAAGCAGGACCATTAATATTTGGATGCTCATCATCAACTTGAAGGACGTTTCGTAAACATAGCCTGCCGTTTATGTCAGTTTCTACATGCATTTCTTCATTAAGGAAAGTGTCTCGGCAATAACCGGGAATTCTGCTCATGATACATTGTAGTTTACAATAACCTGGCTTGGTGGTTTCATCGGTCACAATGAGCAATGCTAGTCCATGCTCTGGTTCATCAGCGATCCTCTCTACAACAGGTATACCAAAACAACTTAGTATGTCTTTGTCTGAATCTAGCCCTATTGTTGTTGTACCCTCACTTTGACTTCCAAATACGAAATAACCCTGTCGATCGGTTTTGAAAAAGCTGTGTATCATTGTTTCCAGTATTTCCCCTACTATAGCGGTTTCTCTGTGTTTTCCCCGCATCTCCTCAGAAGCGCCGATCCAATCTAGAATGTCGTAAAGACGGAGTGCCATTGTGATACTGATCATCCATTTTGGGAAATTCTGACCTGTAACTAAAAAAAGACTTCCATGTACAGAAGGACTAGTACCTACACCTCTGATTTTAACCAAGGGTCAACTTTGAAGTCAGGTTCAAAGTAAAGTAATTATCAAATAATTCAAAGGATTCAACCATTGGAGCACGAACCTACGGGGTTCAATATTTAGTTTTCAACAACACTGGTGTAGATAATAGCATTCCAAAAGGGAATCCTCCTGGAAAATAACCAAGATCATATAGTGAAAATATTGAAACACCGTTTGGAGCGCTATAATGGCCACCCAAACAAACATGAGACACATCTTCATACACGAGTAGATTACAAAATTAAGAAACATAATGAATTGTATAAGATACGAGGGATATGACACACGGGACGAAGTTATATTTATAATCTACTGTGTATTTTTTCCTACCCACAACAAGATAACAATGTCTTACCTTAAGTTATCTTCCGGGTATAAAAAGAAACATAACACTCAATGTCTGTTGTTTTTTCATGAATACAATCTGTTTCATTGAAACACATCATGACACTAACAATATCATGTTTTAACCGCGTTCGTTCTGTTTTTTATTAAATAATCATAAGTCGAGATATCCAGTAATGTACATCGTTCCAAATAAATATCAAACGTAAAATACAGTGGAATTTTCATGTCGTCATTTTCTATTTTAGGAATTAATGTTACTTGGATCTATTTATATACCAGTTTGCGTACGATACATGCACGCTGTGTGAGTACATTGACACATTAAAAGACTAACCTTATTTGACAATCGTCTTAGAATATACTAAGTCTTATGTTTATTTTCACGAAAAAAGGCCGACGTTGAATAGAGACTGCTCCATGTCCATTTATTTATCTTGACACAAGCCAGCGTGTCAAGCGGAATGCTAACCCCACACTCCTGAGCGCCAAGGAGACAAAGACATTTCTAACATTTCTAAAGTATTTGGTATAACACAAAAGGGAGCGAACTCGCGACCTCCTACATCCGAGTCGGATGCTCTTCCACTATACCACCGAGTCGAACTATATAGACGGTCCAGTCCAAGTTGGGGTGCTAAACAATAGTTATTCAACTTGATGTTTGCTTGATTGTTTTTACTTTGTTTTCAACAGTATCATATCATAACATTGTCTCGCTGCCCCTTTGACAGCAGTTTTCCATGTATTGTTAATATGTATATGCATATGAGTCAAACGTAAGGCCCAGTATAGATTACTGTATCACACCGAGTGATCAACGAGTATACGGCGGCGAGTGCTAAGCTAAAGCTGTAATTTGATGGGTTGATTCGGCTTCATGTAGCACATTCCCGAGTGATCGGCTTATTGTTCTAAGGCAAGCTTAATACACCCATGATTTCTCAATATATTTCTAGAAATAAACATGTTATAAAATGATCGGGGTAATAACACTTTCAATCTGATAAGCATGCTTTATTTATCAGATACTACGTTTGCCGTTGCAATAAACAATTATAAATACAAACACGCTTTGAATTATATTTGAGCATTGAACCGTTTATCACAACAGTGAATAAATTGGTATGTCTGTTTGGGGTGTTTTACGCCGTTTCTAACACAGTTTCTGTTATATCATTTCGTTCCTTGGGAAAGTGCCTGGCACTAGCGGGTCCCCACAACCCTGAGCACTAGAGAGGGAAAGCCAGTACTACCTTTTCTACACTCTTTGGTATTACCTGTCCGGGGAAAAGGTATGTCACAGCTCATGATTCGAAGCATCTATTCGTAATGGCTACACCTTGTGGGAAACCAAGCGTTCACTATATGGTGAATTTAGCTTACCCTTATCTAGCTGTACGCTACATTCACTTTTGGTAGCAATTGCGATCAATAGAGGCCAAGATCGAATGTGGAGTCTTATCTTGGTCAACAATGTTCGATCCCATGTATCACTATGTGATAAATTATAATCCGTTTATTAGCATGAGTTCAGCGTAATATTAGTTAACTATTGTTACAGTGAAACAAAAGGTAATACTTCCGCATTGTGAAGATATGTTGATCGTGCGCTCGTGCCGCCTTCAATCGATATACTGCACTCTTAAATAGACTTCGTGACTGTCCGTACACATATTCGGAAATAATAATAATAATCTACACTAAGGAAAACGATCTCACAATTCAGAACATTAGGAGTGATACATGTAACACTCTAAAGTTGTTATAATTCCTGTCTCTTATAGTAACCCTTTTCCACACATAGAAGCTTTTTGACTCATATAGAGCAGACGATTTTTAAAAACATTATGGCAAAAGAAGAAATTGCACTTAATGGGCAGTTTCAACTTTTGCCACAATGCTTTACTCAATAGATACGCTTTAATTTAAAGAGTGTATTCGTATTTTCAAAGTCGTCCGCAGTCAACTATGCTCTGTCTTTGAAATCGAAACTTATTTGATCTTTGCTGACGTCAAAAATACGTGGTTCTTTATGTGAGATTTTACTCTTAATTTAATGAGTACGCGTTCGTCCAACTTAAGAAATGATAAAACATAAAACCAAATTGTGAACTTCGTGTTGTGGCATATGAGGAGATATAAGGGTATACACAACAAACAAAAGATCAACTAAAGTCTGTTTTAAAACGACATAACCCTTCTCCGAACATTTAGCTCTACGAATAAGGACTCAGCATTATATCCGTTACGCTGAAGTGCTAATCAATGTACTCAGTCGTATTGTGAATATATTTTAATTTTCTAGTATTTTTTTTAACAAACTGTAAACCCAGGGAATAACTATTCATGATCGGTAGAGGTTACTATCTGCAGTTAAATCCAAAGTTTAGAATAACCTTATCAGTACCATCTTACTACAGAACGCCTGGTACCTTAGTAAATTAATTACCTATTTTATCGCAGTGGTAACTTCATTTTGTGATAACGTGTGTATTGTGTCTTTCCCGCGGCACATATTCTGCACACAGCATTCCTCTCATGCAATTGGCTACCTACCAACATCGACTATGGAGACGAATGTTAATTGGCATAATGACTTTTGTCACTCACCGATTTTATTTAATAGCAGATTGATTGATTGATTGATTGTTTGGGGTTTAACGCCGTTTTTAACAATATTTCAGTCATTTCGCGGCGGCCACTTCACCTACTCATTTGTTTCCTGGCTTTCTCTCATCAGTATTACAAACAACATCCATTCCAAGCAACTGACTGATTTTACACATAGACTGTTAGTTCGTTAGTGGAAGACGAATGACAGATAAGGATCGAACTCACAACACCTATAATGACAGATAATGATCGAACTCACAACACCTATAGTGACAGCTCGAGTCTTTATCGACGGAGCTTCTGGGTCTCGGCTTGAATGGTAGAAGTGGGTTCATAATTGCGACGTATTAATCCTTCTTTACATGAAAGTCAAAGGAAGAGCACTAATTGTACGCTTATATTGACTTGACAATTGTATGTTTTCACAATGTCTCTTTATGTGTCTGTTAGCTTTTTGTTTTGATAATTGTGCGTTTTGCCAGATGTACCAACCTGTGCTTACATGCCAGTAACATAATGTTAACATTAGCGCTGTGATTATTTTGTTATTAACACGACATAACATACGAAAATCAGTCTGCTTGTTGTGTTGTCTCATCCTATTAAACAGTACTCACTAGGCGTCTAGGCATTAAATGAATACTAGCCAATGCAGCACAATGCAAGTATGCGAATAGCGTTGTGTGGATTTTTTACTGTCACACTTTTCGATATAAATATATTATGTTATTTACAGTATTCCATATCCAGACATCATAGTGGTAAAAGCTTAGCATAAGTTATCAATTGAAAATGTGTTGATATTTAAGCTCACCGGCAGCTTAGTTGGAAATGCGTATCATAAGTTATCATTTGAAATTGAATTGAGATTGATTTTCTCAACAAAAGTTCCCTTTAAGTCTTAACAAACCCGACAGTGTAGTGGTAAAGGCAAAGCATAAGTTATCATTTGAAAATGTATTGACATTCTGTTGGGACCAATAGTTTGACTGATACAATTAACACATCCGACAACATGGTGATAACGTTGTATCATAAGTTATAACTTGAAATGTATTCAGATTGTTTTCTTAACAATAGTTTGACTCTTACACTTAACACACCCGACAGCATAGGAGTAAAGGCGTAGCAAAGGTTTTCATTTGAAATTATATTGAATTTTTAATCTCACCAATAGTTCGAATGTTACAATTCGACTTACAAGATGTAACATTTTCGGCATTCGATGTGCTCAAAGAACCAATCTGCAACAGACAACTTCGAAAATACGTTTGCAAATGTGGAAAATCTCTCTATATAAATGATGACTTAGCCATTTAATACAGGTGAAAACATCGTGGCAAAAGGATACATTTCTCCTTATGAGTATTTATACCTTTTGCCACAATACTTTCAAACGTCACCTGCTCCAGGTTTGTTTGGATGAGACTGTAATGGGGGAAAGGCTTTAAACAAAGAGTCACAATAAGTACAGTCATCATAATACAAAGATATAGACGACATGTGACGCCTTATTTTCAAGTGTTACGGTTTTGGACTGGAATGATTTTGAAACAGACCCGTAATCATTCCCTTCATGAATATTCTCAAATAGACGACTTCTTAAACCTAAACACATCCTAAACACGGAATATCTATTATACTGTGTAGAGTAGAGACGCACACTGTCAATGGTAATGTGAATTTGTTTTAAACAGATATGATCCCATACAAAACAATATTCTCAAAGGCTTTGTATTGTAATGTTCAATCCAAAAAATAATTTAATTAAACATACTCGGTATTTCGGAAAATAATATGTTTTAATGGTACCTCTTTAACGGTTTAAAATGCTAAATAACTAACAGACTTATTAAGTTATTTCATGTGGAAATGAAAGAGTTTGTAAATGTTGATTTGTTCGAGTATTGGGATGGTATAACCTGACAATATTGTCCTGGTCATGATCTTTCTGCACAGATGTATATCATTACGACGTACATGCTGTTTATGAAAAAAAAAACATTGAAGGGGGGTATTATGATTATGAGAGAGATAACTCTAGTAATGCCATTACATAAGAAGGGCGGTGAATGTCTCCCTTTATCCATGTTTTAAACACTACATCGGATTTATAATAACCCTGTAGCTATAAGTTTAAAAGCCGTCTGCTATGAACAAATATAAACAGACTTGTAACACCTTGACAATTCTAAGTATGCACATGTATAGGAAGTTTACACAATATCGTGGGAAATCAAGAAAATTCTCTTATTGAGAGTTTGCTTCTTTCCGACAATGTTTTCTATAGCCGTTTGTTGAAAAGGCGTTAGAAGTCGTGTGTGCAAGGTAATTGTGTTTGTACTACCACACGTGCTGATTTTGAAAACGTCAAGGCAGAGATATGGAACCTTTCTATACATTAATGTCAAATGATTGAATGAAGTTAACAACCTTTGCGACAAAATGAAGAAATATATAATTATGAGCAACGTTCCCTTTGCCACTAGGTTTGTAAAGGTCGTCTGCTGTAGATATGTTTAAATGTGTCTGAAATTAGAAAAGATTAAACGATATACACGCACATCTATATAAGGCAATTTAATCTGGTCTTTTCCATTTAATGTTACCCTTCTTTTCTCAGTTTTTTGTTGCTTCTTACAAGAATCGACGCATGTTATTGACAGTGCAATTATGATTATTGACGTATGGGATAGGTTTTAATTGTGTACCATGGGGTGACGTAATCGAAAAGGGAGCAACCAACATTATTATTGTTAAGAAAAACTCTGTTCTATGTTTGAAAAAAACAAAACCCTTATGAATAAATAAATTGTATAAAATGATTTAAGAAACAGCAAGAAAACTAATACGTATGTCTTCTACCGTTATTACAAAACTTTAGACACATGTAATGGGGTTTAATAACTTTCCCCTAACTTCCTAGGCTACGCTTTTTGTATAGTTTAGTTAACGACCCGATTCATCAAAGCTCAGAAAAAAGTTTCTGGCGATGTTTTTGCTTATTTATGATATTGAGCTTTTTAAATAAATGGATAAACTTTAAAAAATCAATGATGATTCATTTTAATTACTACATATTACAGTATAATTCTAGAAACTGTAAAAACAACATTAACCCAACTATGCAATACGCATGGCCGTATCGTGACCCGTTCTTTTATTTGTAAATGCAGCATGTCATTCTTATTTAATAGACGACAATGTGTCATCAGTTCCCATAGAGTAATAAAGTTGTCTCTGCTTACTTCGCTGTTTACACGATTTTATCCGATTTCTAAAATTCATTGGATTCGTACCCGGTTTTTCATGTTTCGTTCGAGATGAACGATTCGTACCAACTGGTTTTCGCTCTTTGCTCTTGGGGAACTGACTTGACCATTTTCTTTAGTTTATTTTTCAGTTTGCAAAACGATTAAAGTGACAATACAAGCAAACAAAACAGACTTAATAATTCTTGCTATATATTGACTATACATGTGAACTTTCATAATCCTCAATCTTGATCATACATATCTTTCTTTTATTTTTTAATTACTTCGTATTTTTTGTTTATATACTCCCGACTTTGCTATCATACTTCTACTAAACTGGAAGGAGAATAGACTTCCACCTCTCCTTCCTAAGCTTGTGTCACACTTAACTTATAACTAGAGGCAATACACCTTAATATATGTTAATATTTAAGCACCTATGATTTGTATCTAATTAGAGGATTTAAAAAGTTTATTGGTAAACTTCAGCTTGTATGACACATAATAGTTGCAGTGAATGTTAAGCAAACCGTAAACCAAATGGTTTCAGGACTAAACTTGTCATTTAACGACTAAACTTCACATGCTGAATATCACATAGATCGCAGCATCGTCAATATTGACCCTTTCTGCTCTTGGTAACCTTATTATATAGGCTATGGTAGCAATATAGGCACATCTTGGCCTTCTTGTTTGAAATAAAGGGACATTTGGCCTTCTTGTTCGAAATATTTACATCCTGTCTGCTTGCACAGGTTATTTAAATATACTGAACGGCATCTGCTTCCTTTAAGTCATGCTTCAAAAGCATGGGTGGCGTCTTTGATGCTTTGAAACATGTATCAATAGTGGTTACACTGAGGTCAATGGGCACAATATAACTAGGATCAATTTCCATAAAGATCACATTAATATATTTTAAAATCACTGTGAGAACAGGTAAAGAAAGAAATGTTAACCATACTACAAAGATGCAACTCATATCAACTCGCCTTTTTAGTAGAGAAGTGCAATGGGAAAGATAAAACGTATTTTCTGCTAGATATTTATTTGTTGAAAATGCATGTTCTGCAATACTTAAACTCATCTAAATTAGATACCGCGCACTGTGGGGATAGTCCAGATCCCTGGGATACCTGAAGGGGTTCAATTCTAGTGTTTTGTTAAATGGTACATCTATGCATCTTCTTAAGGAATGTGGAAAATGGAGAATATATAGCTAAGCTTTTCGAATGCTCAAAGTCAAAGTAAGTCGTCAGGGATAAGCATATCTAACAAGACCAACAAACCGCCTGAATCGACTCATGTCATCAAACAAAGAAAACCAAAATAAGGTTGGTATATCTTTACCTTGAACAAATTTAACAGTTGACTGCTGTTACAATGATTTTAATATCCATATACGGACATTTTTGATAGACTTCTCTCTCTTATATTTATAAAGTTTCGGTTAGAAACTTCTTACGGTCAGGGTCAAAGGTCACATATACTATGGTGCTAAATTTGCTTGTTACAAAACGAATTCAATGGGCCATGCGGCTTTACTCGGACATCCGATTTTCCGATTTTAGACTGTATATCAAATGTTTACAGCATGGACTGTATCGAAGATTCTGTTCAGAGAACAATTCCATAAAAATGACGTCAGTGTCACTACCAGCATTTAAATTTCAAGCTTTTCATTAACTACGTTAAAAATGGCGGATTGTTGACCTCTGGCCCGTATCGACTCGATTAATTTGTTCGATCTTGTAGATCCGATATGCGTTCGTTGGTAACAAAATACAGGAAACACCCGTAATTTTATCATTTAGAAAACTTTTCAATGGATTTATTGTTTTAAACTGGCCATAACTGTTGAAAGTCAACGACCGTCAGGTAAGCTGGTGCTATTGTGATTCATTCAAAATGGTTGATCATGGCCCATTTGTCACAAACTGGTCACTCAGTTTATTCTCAGCCAAATGTGTCACATGATATGATATGTTTATTGCTAGGCAATGGGAGTCATGTTGTTTTATCTTTGTGTCACGAAACCATATTAGTGCGAAACATGATAATTATTTGCAATGTTCCGGTTAACATTAGAATTACCGTTCCTGTTTGACATGCTTGTGAAGACAACCAAAATGTGCAGACTCGGGAGTGTTTTGCGAGCCATAATGTAAGTTTGAGCTGCATTCTCACAAGTATATGATTACATAAATAGTTTTTAAGCACCTCGCAACATTCTTTCCATGTCAGACATGTCCAATGCTTCTTAATGCTTAAAATGAAACTAGGGTTCCGTTTCGTACCCAATGTTTAACAGACATTATAGGGATGTTTTAGATTTTGTTATTGTTACTTCTTTATGGATAAAGATAAAATTTATTTATATTTAGTTAATACCAATTTTTATTCATTTAACCGATGGATCAGCTTATTAATTATAAGTGATCAATTGGTGGGTCCATCGTGTGAGTGTGTAGAATCTAATGAACCTTGGCAGATCTATAGAAAAGACAATTCCCTATCCAAGTTGCCCATTTGTAATGGTTTGAAACAATGAATAGTCATTATGACAAGTAGTAAATTGTACCTGACACCGTACGTTTACACTTTGGCTTTATGGCATTGCTACCTCTCGTACTGGTTATGTCTCTCAACTGTGTCATTGTTTTGTGTGTTTTTAAATGTTTTACGCCGCTTTCAACAATTCTCTAGTTATCTGACGGCGTGTACTGGGTAAGTTACCAGTACTACTGGTCCATTTATCCTGACACCAGCCAGTCAGTCGTAATGCTAACCCTGCAACCCTGAGCATCAAGAAGGGCAGTCATTGTTACCATTTGTTAAGGTTTTGGCTTGACCCGACCGGGGATCGGACTTGCTAAGCAGCACCCCAGTCCAAATGAATGTGGGACTACCCGCACCAAATGCAGATGTTCTACAAAAACACCGCCGAGGCCGTCCACTGTGCACACTGGTGAAAAAGGTTTCTTCTCAATCAGAATTTACTAAACTCTGTTACTACCTTCAATTACGACAATATTTTATGGATTCATATAGGTTAAGGTTTAAACGTATTATGTTAGTACATGTATGTACACTACAGTCTATGAAATCAAGGATTTTGCAAGCTGGAATGTACATGCTGGTTTCTAATAAGATAACAATTTGTTTTTCTATGTGCTTAAACTTGTTCTTTCAGATTGAAATTGCAGGGGTTCGGGGGCGCAAACCCTGATGTTGATAAAAAGTTAGATGCGTCTGGCAACATGAAATGAAATATTTTAAATTCATTCAAAGGGGCTGATGTTGACCAATATGTGACAAATTATCTTCATTCTATATAGGTTTTAACAATTATAGAGATGTTCCTTATTTTTTATTAGACATTTTCAAAGTCGTCTTCTGCAGATTTGTTATATGTGGAAAAGCTTCAAAGCGTTAAATTGATGGTGTCTGTTAAAATTATTCTGTGATAAATTGGCAGTTAAACTAGATTAGCATGAAATTATAACCTTCAATTGTGAAAAGATTGATTCAAATAGGTGAAATGTACTGTACATGTCCACTCAAAAGATTTGCATTCTTGAATATGGTTATTATTACTAAAAGGCATAAAAACATTGTTTATATTATGTTGCCACAAAGTGTATTCAGTTTGACCTAGTCACCTATTGTTCTTTGTTACAAAGTTGTTGTTTTTTTGTCTTTGCACAGTATAATGGAATTAATGATGAAGCAGGATTTTAGGGGTGTAGCCCCAAATGAGAATGGAATATCAGTTTAAATAAAAAATATTAACCTAAATCCTTTCTCACATAAAACGAATATGCAACAGACCATTTTGAAAACATCTAAGCAAAACAAATGGAAAGTCTCTATAAATGAAAGTAAAATTATTGATAAGAGTTGAAATAATTGCTCAATATGTTTAACCCTTTCCCTCATACGACTATTTTGCAGCAGATGACTTTGAACATATTTTGTCAATATGATTATGAGGGAAAGGGTTAAACTTAAGTTGTTTGTTTCTTTCAAACTAGGGTCTAAAGCTTGTTCTGAACTTTCTTTCCAGGGTCTTGTCGGTTTGCATCATGTGAGATATTAACAATGTTAAGTTTTGAGTTTAAGTTACCTAACCAAGTTCAAGTTCTGCTAAAATATGACATTAGCCTTGATAATTTTTACCTTGAATAATGTTCCATGACCCAACAATACATCTGACATAGTTTAAAAAAGATTCCAGCAAGGTCTGCTGAGATATAACCAATGTTAAGTTTTGAGATTAAGTTACCTATCGACGTTCAAGTTCTGCCGGATTATGACCTTGAACTTGACAATTGTTGTCATTGAATAGTATCCTATTAGGATAACCATACATCTGACATGGTTTAAGAAAAATTCCAGCAGGGGTTACTGAGATATAACCAAGGTTAAGTGTTGAGGTTAAGTTACCTAACCAAGTTCAAGTTCTGCCAAAGTATGACCTTGACCTTGAACATGTTGACGTTGCATGATGTCCCATATACATCTGACATAGTTTCAGAAAAATTCCATTAGGGGTTGCAGAGATACAGTGTTTTGTAAAAGTGGCCGTCGCCGCAAAAGTGACTGCTATGTCTCACTCCACTATTGTGGGCGAGACAAAAATCATTGAACTTTAGTAAACAATATCCATTGTTCTTGATTGCAAATTGGATCGTAACGAATGACTTACTTCTTTTATCTTTAATTAATAATTCACTTTGAACTTAGAATACACTGTAAACTATATCTGATACAGACAACTCCCAATGCCCGTGGGTCTCACGGATATTAAAAACATCATTTTGAATTTATTTAAAAATTACTAATACTGAGCGAACTCTCCTACCTGTATACAGTTAAAGTTTTAAGAATATGATCGGGATTCACTTTTAGTGAAAGATGTTCCAGAATAATGCCATTTATGACCAACGATGACTTATTGATATTGATAGTCATTGCGAAATATCTACAATATGTGACATATATAATATATGTAGGCTAGTTGTATTTTCTTGATTGAATACCTATCCCTACAGGTTGTATGCTGTTTCTCGATGTCCTAGGTCTGGGTCTGTGTTTGTGACATGAATTTAATTGTCAATATCATCTTGTTTATGGTCGGGCTTGTTTGATTTTGTAAACAGGATAGACCTTTGAAAACATTGTGGCTAAAGGAGAAGTTCCTCATAATGAAAAAGTTCTCCTTTTGCTACAATGTTATCTACTTTTTTGAATAATTGGGAGAGAGGGAGAGAGAAAAAAAAGAGAGAGAAAGAGACAGAGAGAGACAGAGAGAGAGAGAGAGAGAGAGAAAGAGAGAAAGAGAGAGAGAGAGAGAAAAAGAGAGAGAGAGAGAGAGAGAGATATCAAGAGAGAGAGAGAGAAAGAGGGGAGATAGAGAGATAGGGAGAGATATATATATAGAAAGAGAGAGACATACAGAGAGAACGAGATAGAGACAGATGAAATAGAGATAGAGAGAGATTAGCGAGATAGAAAAAGAGAAAGGGAAAGACAAATGAAAAATGGAGGTGTGAGAGAGAGTAAATAGTAAATTTCGAGAGGAAAGGGGGGGGGGGGGGGGGGGGGGGGTAAAGGTGGAAAGAGAGAGAATACTATGAAATTTTAACAGTTTACTCCTTTTACCTATAATGACAGCAATATTCCTCGCTTACATCCCACGTAGTATCAATAAAGCTAATTGTTGAAAGAAGAATGACGCTAATTAGTGGAAGAAGAACAACGCTAATTAGTGGAAGAAGAACGACGCTAATTGGTGGAAGAAGAACTATGCTAATTAGTGGAAGAATAATGACGCTAATTAGTGGAAGAAGAATGACGCTAATTAGTGGAAGAAGAATGACGCTAATTAGTGGAAGAAGAACAACGCTAATTAGTGGAAGAAGAACGACGCTAATTAGTGGAAGAAGAACGATGCTAATTAGTGGAAGAATAATGACGGTAATTAGTGGAAGAAGAATGACGCTAATTAGTGGAAGAAGAATGACGCTAATTAGTGGAAGAAGAATTACGAAAATTAGTGGAAGAAGAATTACGCTAATTGGTGAAAGAATAATTGCCTAGCGGGTTTCGAGCTCACGAACCCTGGATGTTCTAGTTTATGTGTGTCCTGTTGAATTTCTAAAACTGACACAACATACCATGTTTGTTATCGAATAGTCTTTGCCCAGAATCAATTGATGAGTAAGAAAGAGTGTAGACCAGGATTAGTACGCAGATTGATCATGTACATATGAGCCATTCCACGAGAAAATCAACATTAAGGCCTCTGCGTAATGTATCGACCCAGATCAGCCTGCGTAGTCTGCGCAGACTTATCCGGGTCGACTCATTCCGTCTCTGGGAGATAAAAGTATAGATTAATGATTCCTGAAACAGAAAAGTCACAGGAGGTGAAACGTTTTTGTCCGGGTTATCCTGCGTGGCATGCTTTGGCTGATCCGGGTCGAAATTCACAATGTTTACAATGTTGGTATTCTCGTACTTCGGCTCATATATCACAGTGTATGCCAACATTAACTATTTGATGCAATGTTTGACTTAACAGCATCTAACTGATAAGCGGGTTTCTACCTAAAACGTCGCTAGCACTGGTTATGTCTCCAACAAATGTGCAAAATATAAGCTTACAGCTTATTTCGCAATCGATGCAAAACATTGGCCAATCAGACTACTCCTGACCAGTAACTTATTAATCAAACGCTTATTTTATTGCCCGATTTTAGCACCACATACAACGTACAGTAGCGAGCACCTCGTGGCGCCGAACTTCTACCACTTGATTAGAAAATGTGTTTATGTCTATACAACATAACACGCTGACTGTGAAGACTCTGGTGAGACTGTACGTATACAAAAGCTCATCTGAATATGTACTGTACGCCGATACAGTAAGGCCCCAACTATCGAGACGTGACTAATTCTTGTTTACTTAACACAAGGTATTACCTGTCAACATTGACCTGAAGCCGATACAGTAAGGCCCCAAATATCGAGACGTGACTAATTCTTGTTTACTTAACACAAGGTATTACCTGCCAACATTGACCTGACGCCGATACAGTATGGCCCCAAATATCGAGACGTGACTAATTCTTGTTTACTTAACACAAGGTATTACATGTCAACATTGTCCTGAAGCCGATACAGTAAGGCCCCAAATATCGAGACGTGACTAATTCTTGTTTACTTAACACAAGGTATTACCTCTCAACATTGACCTGACGCCGATATAGTAATGCCCCAAATATCGAGACGTGACTAATTCTTGTTTACTTAACACACGATATTACATGTCAACATTGACCTGACGCCGACAGAGTAAAGCCCCAAATATCGAGACGTGACTAATTCTTGTTTACTTACCCCAAGATATTACATGCCAACATTGATCTGACACCGACACAGTAAAGCCCCAAATATCGAGAAGTGACTAATTCTTGTTTACTTAACACAATGTATTACATGTCAACATTGACCTGACGCCGATATAGTAAGGCCCCAAATATCGAGACGTGACTAATTCTTGTTTACTTAACACAAGGTATTACCTGTCAACATTGACCTGATCCTGACAGTGGTGTGACGATGGTCTTTAATGATGGCGTGTATATATTTTCATCAACTACACTGTTGTTTTATTAACCATTTTCCCCAACATACAAAATGTCTGCAACAGACAGACGACTCTGAAAACATCTTGGTTATAATCAAAAATATATCTCTATAAATGAAGGAACAATTATTGAACAAAGTTGTAAACATTGTGGCAAACGTAGAAATTGTTCATTCAGAGCAATTTCTCCCTTTGCTTCCAGTTTCTCAGACGATGTCTGCTGCAGAGGCGTCAGAAAGCGTCTGTTTGTGAAAAAGGGAGGGTAACAGAAAATATACACAGATAGAAAAATGAAAAACAGTTTAAATTTTATTTTAGAAAAAAATCATCTTTTTTTTTAAACAAATATATATTTTTAGCTTGTAGGAAATTAATTTTTACCATTTTCTATTTTTATTTAAGAGAAATAGTGTAAAAAAAAATACGATCAATATCATACATCTTTTTTGTGTGTGTAGGGAACATGCTTAAAACGTCCTCTGCTTTAGATTTGCATTAACTGCGAAAGGGTTAATATATACATTTTAAATTGTTAATTCAATTCGTTTTCATTTGTGTTAACCCTTTTTACGTGCATACGCTTTCTGACGCCTCTGAAACCTACACCTTTTGAAAATATTGTGGTAAAAGGAAAAATTGCTAATATTGAGCAATATCTCCTCTTGTCACAATGTGTTCAAATCTATTCAATTACAGCGGTTCTCCGTAGTTCTGCCTTTTTGTTTTTAAAGTCGTCTGAAAAATTGTTGTATATGGGAAAGGGTTAAAAGATAAAATGCAAGCAATGAAAATGTTAGATAAGATACATCCGGATATGCAATTACTCCTCGTCAACACTTTCCGTATACAAATGCTTTCTAACGCCTCTGCAGCAGACGGGCTTTTTAAAAACATTATGACAAAAGGAGAAATTGCTCATGATGAGCATTTTCCAAAGTTTAACACCATGTATTGAAACTCTATTTAAAACTAAATTCTTATAGAAAGATAATTCCATATTCTAAAGTCGTCTGCTGCAGAGTTGTTGTATGTGGGAAAGGTTTAATGAATATAATTACCAGTATAACGTACTCGTATAAACATCGGAAGTTTCCACCGAATACCACGTACATATATCCCCTGTATAGATCATATAACCATTAAGCCATTACATGAGCCTCTTCTAGCAACTTAGTGTCTCTTCGTATCAGCGTAAAGTGAAGACTGACACGAGCCTATGCCTACGTACAGTGAATACTCAGACGAGCCTATGCATACGTACAGTGAAGACTCATGCCAGCATATGCATACGTACATGTACATTGGAGACTCAGGCGAGCATATGCATACGTAAAGTGAAGACTGAGACGAGCTTATGCATACGTACAGCGAAGACCCAGGCCAGCCTATGCACACGTACAGTAAAGACGCATGCGAGCATATGCATACGTACTGCGAAGACCCAGGCCAGCCTATGCATACGTACAGTGAAGACGCATGCGAGCATATGCATACGTACAGTGAAGACTCATGCGAGCATATGCATACGTACAGTGAAGACTCATGCGAGAATATGCATACGTACAGTAAAGACTCATGCGAGCATATGTATACGTACAGTGAAGACTCGTGCGAGCATATGCATACGTACAGTGAAGACTCATGCGAGCATATGCATACGTACAGTTAAGACTCATGTGAGCCTAGCTATACGTACAGTGAAGACTCAGGCGAGCGTATGAATACGTACAGTGAAGACACATGCGAGCCTATGCATACGTACAGTGAAGGCTCAGGCGAGCATATGCATACGTACAGTGAAGACACATGCGAGCCTATGCATACTTACAGTGAAGACTCAGACGAGGGTATGCATACGTACAGTGAATACTCATGTGAGCATATGCTTATTAGCAGTGAAGACTCATGTGAGCCTATGCATACGTACAGTAAAGACTCAGGCGAGCATATGCATACGTACAGTGAAGACACATGCGAGCATATGCATACGTACAGTGAAGACTCAGGCGAGCATATGCATACGTACAGTTAAGACTCAGGCGAGCCATACATACGTACTGTGAAGAATCATGCGAGCATATGCATCCGTGCAGTGAATACTCAGGCGAGCATATGCATACGTACAGCGTAGACTAAGGCAAGCATATGCATTCGTTTAGTGAAGACTTATGCGAGCATATGCATACGTACAGTGAAGACTCATGCGAGCCTATGCATACTTACAGTGAAGACTCAGGCGAGGGTATGCATACGGACAGTGAAGACTCATGCGAGCATATGCTTATTATCAGTGAAGACTCATGCGAGCCTAAGTATACGTACAGTGTAGTCTCATGCGAGCCTATGCATACTTACAGTGAAGATTCAGGTGAGCATTTGCATACGTACTGGCTCACCGGTATCTTCACTGTCAGCTTGTATGTAGACTAGATCTATGTGTAACTCTTAACGAAACACTAGAAGTGTAGTACCAGTGGTGTTATCACAATACCCATGCACGCAATTCCGCTAAGGAGATGCAAGTCTTGTTTCATCTGCGTTCAGCGAAGACGCGCGTGAGCATGTTCAGACGCAAAGTCTCGCCATAGTATTCACCTACCGCCTACGTCCAATACAGGTCTAGAGTTTCATGTATTTCATGTAGTGGTAGAGACAAGATGTTCTCCGTTGGTGTTTATCCCTAGTGAGAACATAAGCTTAAAGCTTTTAGATGTATGACAGAAATCTAAAGATGTAGTTCTAATGAATGTAGTATTATTCCCACGCATAGTTAAGGTAGCACCTCCCTGATGGGCGTATGCAACAAGACCTTGTAGTATTACTCCAGTGCGTATTCAAATACCTTCCTGATGGGCGTATGTATCAAGACTATGCCGTAATACTCCCATGCATAGTTAAGGTAGCGCCTCCCCGATGGACGTATACAACAAGACCATGTAGTATTACTTCCGTGCATATTTAAATACCTCCCTGATGGGCGTATGCAACAAGACAAATGTAGTATAACTCCCGTGCTTATTTAAATACCTCCCTGATGGGCGTATGTAACAATACATTGTAGTATTACTCCCGTGCATATTAAAGTACCTTCCTAATGGGCGTATGTAACAAGACCATGTAGTATTACTCCCGTGCATATTTAAGTACCATCCTGATGGGCGTATGTAACAAGACCATGTACATGTAGTATTACTCCCATGCATATTTAAGGTAGCACCTCCCTGATGGGCGTATGTAACAAGACCATGTAGTATTACTTCCATGCATATGTAAATACCTCCCTGATGGGCGTATGTAACAAGACCATGTAGTATTACTCCCATGCATATTCAGAGTAGCAACCTCCATGGTGGGCGTATGTAACAAGACGTTGTATAATTATTCCCGTGCATATTTAAGAGAGCGCTTCCCTAATGGGCGTATGTAACAAGAACTTGTGGCTTTACGCATATGCTTCTTTTAGGCAGAGTAACATAAATAGGCTATGCGATTGCCGTATGATGTCAATACAGAACCATATTGTTTCTCGGCTTGCCGGTCAATTCTATCGGAGATAACGGAAAATGCCACTTACAAACCTGAATTCTTACGACTATAGACGGATATTGCTATGATTATTTGCTGATAATAAACTGTCATACCGACCAGGTACGGAAACAGCCGAGCCTAATCGTTCGTATTGTTCTTAAGTAATACTGTAACGGAGATGCAATGAGAACATACATTGCTAGGCGAGGCTCGTTTATAATATCATGTGGGAAACTTAAAAAATAAAACAGTGTCCCATTCTAGTTTGGGGTCAATCTAACTTTTAACGTGGAAAACTGAAACAGAAACAAGCACAAGACAGAACACTTTTAGTATAGGCTTCTGTTTCAATGTCTTTGTTCATAAACGCTCGGAGGGTTTTTGGTGTGAAGATGTACACATCTTTATCAGATCCGTTTACTTTGATCAACTTTCCCAGTTCGTTCTTCAAGGTTGCAAGTTCGCCAGTGTTAGGTCCGTCGTCCTTAAGTATGTCATACAGGGACGTTCTAAAACTGTTTTCAATTTTCTGTGAGTTTTGTAAATAGTGTTTGATGGCGCGTTCAACTGGTCCAAGATCTCTGTCGTCCGGAGTTTGACTGTAGTATTCCTGTGGAATAATATTTCATAGAAAATATCGCCATACGGTGTTTATTATAATTAATGTTATGAGGATGATTATTATTATCATTATTACTCTTAGTATTATTATTATTACTATTATTTGTCTATTTCATTATCTATTTGTATTACTGAGCCAGAGTAGAAAAATGCGCGAAATGAAAAAATATCTAGCTATGATCGTTTTTTATTCTTTCTTTGTCTGTTGTGTATTTAGAGTATACTCACCCTAACGGACTCATAAGCACTCATGAATATTGCCACCAGTAGGTTTAGCACCACGATCGTAAACACGGCTATGTACGCCCCGAAATAGAACCTCGAGAACCAAAACACCCAATCGCCGCCAGTTTTCTTCACTTCTAGAATGTTCATCGTGGCAAACATCTCGTCACCATTGATAACAGAGAACAAAGTTTCTGCCGCCCACGATGGAGTTTGAAACTGTAGAACATAAGAATATCAATTTATATAGCCTATGGATGCTCTTCGAAAGGTCCGTGAAATATCAAAGTGTCACATAAATTATTAATTTAATTAATATACACATTTTCTGCTTTGAAAACACATATGAAAAAAGGAAGAATTGAAATAGGTGTGGTAAAATGGTACACTGTAATTTGAAATCGGATATCAGGTGCATTACGTACGGTGAACTCGTTTTTAAAAAGATTTTGAGTTCTCAATTAGAGATTGAACTTTTTTCTCACACTCTCATGCTCTCGATTCCCCAAACACGACACCAACGTAACATCGTATAATATTTATGCTGCTTGTGTCTACACTTTGAAATAAACAATCAACACATCAGGATACAGAAACAATATGCTTCTCAACTCCAGACGACATTTGCAAACATTGTGACAAAAGAAGAAATAGCTAAAACAATAATGCTCTCCTTTCCCACGTTCTTTTCTATTTCTCTATCAAACTTATACTTTTCTTTTGCTATTTAACCCGTTTTTTTTACCCATTTACTTTCAAAGTAGACAACTATTAAAATGTTATATCAGGTAAAGCCACACAAGAAATACTTCGAAATATCGATGGTTCGGGGTTTCAAATTTGGCCGGTACGACGGTGAAGAATTATGTTGTCCCATCGATAAATTGTGATCGAAATAAAAACGCACACCACTGACACATTTTTGACGTGGAAATCGATTACTATAGTAATTTTGGTTGAATTGATGAGTGACCTTTACCTTGACATGGTACGGCGACATGACGACGTATCCACTGGTAAGAAATCCGAGAAACAAAATCAGTACACACAACAAGTAAGCCAAAACATCCAGAATGGCTCGATATAATGTGGCGAACAATAACTGAAATAAAGAAGAACAGAAGAACAGGCACATAATTAAAAGCTTTTGAAAGAACAAAGAATGGTAACATCATTTTTTATTCAATCCACGCCTTGCTCGTTTGAAGCCTCAAATTCCTTTTAACCCCTTGCCACATAAATCAATACATGCAAGAGACAACTTTGAAAACATCTGGGCAAACACATCGATTACATTTCTATATGAACATACACTTATTCAGTAGAAAAATGGATTATCATGAACCAATTCTCCTTCTGCCACAGTGCTTTCAAATATTGGTTGCTGCAGAAGCGTCAGAATGCGTCTGTGTGTGACGTGGGAAAGGTTCAAGTAGATTAACAAGAAACGAAGAATTAAAAAACGACTTGCTTATATAATAAAATAAGCTATCAATATACCACAAAAAAGACACACGTTGACGCATCTGCAGACATCTTTCGGAAACAGTGTGGCAAACGTCTCCAGTTGTCACAATGCCTTCAGTTCTATCGATAACTTATATTTTCTCATGTATACATATGTTTTGTCTACATGTTTACAATATCCTCTGCTACAGATATGTTATAAGCTGAAATGGGCTAAACGTTAAAGAACAAAGCACACTTACGAAGAACTTGTTATGGAACTTCAAGAACCGAAGCAGTGAGAGCCATGTACCAAAGCAGCCGATGCTTAAAATAACCACGTATTGGTCAAGCGTCTCCACTATCCACGAGGCATCCTAAAAGAAAACAGTCACAGCAACGATTACACACGTTGATGTAGAATGCAGAAAAGAGGAAGTGCGGTGAAACGAAACAGTTTTATTATGAAAAAGACTTGATTCGCAAGTTTCAAATCATTCTCCATCGGATAGTAAAATATTATAATATATTCGCAAATTCGCGAATTAATAAAATAAATACTTAATACATTCGAAACACGATACATTTCAAAATTGCAGTAAATGTATAATAATAACAAGTCCTTTGTTCGAAGCCTCAGCTTCAAGTAATTCCCAGCATTTAGTTTATTTATAAAACAATGAAGTTGTTGGTAAATTCCAGTTTTTCTTGAAATACATCGGGTTGTGGACGGGGTTGTTGATGTTTATATTGTCTTTCTTTATTAATTTAACCTTACCAGCATACAAATATTCTGCAGCAGACGACTTTGAAAATCTCTAGGCAAAAGAACATCTGACCATGACAGTTTGGTTATTGTATATAATGAAGGACAATCCATACATGTAAAGAAGACTATCTTGAATCTAGCCAGTATTGTTGATATTTTATTCGTGCATTCGTACTCATTTGTATTTAATTTTGATAAATATTTTATAAATCTATCTTTACAAACATTCTTGACAGTTTAAGACCAAACGAGTTTAGGTAACAACCTGGTTCTTAAACACAATCCAGTTGGTCGCATACAAGGTAAAACAATCGGAAACAATAGTTATGTAGTCCCAGAGTTTAAAGAATCCGAGATATTCCGAGAACGGCAGGTCGTGTTCGTTTTCGTCAACAGGTCTGTAAAATGCTTTGTAATTGATTTTCATGTACCGTTTTGTTTTCTGTAAAGATAATTCAAAAGGACCTTGCTAAACAAGATTCGAGTTATACAAAAAACACCGTCCATAATCACACAAACGTTCGAAAGAAGAAGACACACATACATGTAGTAGTCTCGCTATATCTCGAAAATGAACACAAATCGAACCTTTTCTTAAACGGACAATTTTTTTTGAAAATAATATGGTAGTAATTCAGAACAGCCACTTCACTGTTTTCTTGGTATGTCTTAAATGGTATGCTTTTGATTTTACGCAGCTAATAAAACATTATTTAAATTATTAAGTATAAAACCAGCCATCGCTCGAACTCGTCGATAGCTGGATACAAAGGTATGTCTTTTTAAACAGGTGTTATAACTTCGTCACGTTTGGTTTGAATGTAACACCGCCAGAACATACATACCCAGAAGTTTTAGAGATACGTATATGGTTAATCAATTGTTTGGTGTTCAGTGGTTCACGAAGCAGATAGAAGCCTATGATTTGGCCTAAAATAATTAACGAAAACTTTTGTTGTTGTTAAGGTAAACATATGTTGCTTCGCTGCAAACGAAGATGCAGATTCAATTGTGAAGTGTGGATAGAGGTATTGTTCGAGAACAAAAGACCATACCTGTCTTTTATGAAAATGCAATTGTAGCCCTAGAGGGTGGCGGGTGACTTGTCGATGTCAAATATTCAGCGGAACAATGCAAAGTGTTCGGGTCGGTAAGTCGTTGACATAAAGGTTAACTCGACAAGTAGACATGTATAACTCTTTACGAGATACATTAATGGAGATGCAACATTGCCGAAAGCAACTAATTTTTACAAATACATAATTGCATTAGCCACGTGCATAGGTATGTGTAGGTCGTAGTTATCCTTACCTTACAATAAATATGTTATTAGTAAGTCTGTGTTAGTATATAGAATCAATAATTCATTATAAACTCTCCAATGATATAATAGAAATACAATTTCTAATGTATTCCCTATGATAATTTGTGTCATTGGTGTTTAACGCCGTTATAAACATTATTTTATTTTGATCACATATGCATTATCCCTAGGTAAACAAACCAGTGCTAGTCTTGTTCCACGGCAGTTAAAAAAATATACATTCTTTATGAGGGGACAAAGAGATAAACAAAAAACAATTATTAAACATATTTACCATAAAAGTCACCATGCTATACACCACCATGATACAAGTCACTATTAAAGATATACAGCACATTGCAATCACACCACGGCCAAGTGAACTGGACGCTTCTAGTAAATCTGCATCTACAAAAATGAAGAAAATGTATAATATCTGATAAATATGTATAATATCTGATAAATATGTATAATGTTACTTGCAAACTTTGTTTTATAGATCACCTCATTTCAACTCGTCGTAAAGATATAGCAGAAGCATCCGAAGGTCCAGGACGGTCATGCTAATACACTCTTCACTCGTATTTTCCGTTAACGATACAATCTAAAGGGTTGACCATTACCTTCTATGTGATAACCAATGCTCGCACACTCCAATCGGCTTGTGAGAGTTTCTAGATCTACGAGAACTTGTCCATTATTCGTGTCATCAACAAACGATATCTGAAAAAGAAATTAGTAAAACGTCCATTGTTTATATATATGCAGGCTGATTTCTGCCATCCTGAGTTGGCGTTGTTACAGAGTGCCATCACACAAGAACCACAAGATGACGCGCTCAATCGACAACTTTCTGATTTAACCTGATGGCGTGAAGGTTTGCCGTTCTGTGATCTAGGCGTGTTGGTATGTCTAAATATTAGAGGGGGTTCCCACATGTAAAACCGGCAGAACCACACATTCAATGTGTGCCGTGTTGGCGCGTCCGTTAGTCATGTCTGGCTTGTTGGTGGCCATCTATCAGAATAATAGCATGCCAACACGAGATAGAAAATATCAGCTATCCAAGAAACCACATGTAAAATCGGATTCAGGACCTTTGAAATTGGCGATAAATTGGATCTAAGTGGATGTATTTTTTTCCTAAGCTTAATATTTGTAACTATTTGAAACGAATCCGGGGTTGCCGAGAGGTTAACGTCGGGGATTTGGGACCGGGCATACTTGATTCGATCCTCAGTCGCAGCTTTACGATTATGATGGAATGCCCATTGGGCAAGGCACATAACATAGTACATGTTTGATAACCCAGGGATCATGAATAAGTAAACTGTCGCTGTATATTAACTGAAATAGTGTTTAAAGTGGCGTAAACCGCAATAAAACAAACTGAATTCTTGAAAGTTGTAGTCTGTGTACGTTAGTTACAATAAAGTTTAGTATACATCTCTATAAAATGCCGACCCGAAAGTTGTGTGGGACTTATTATGGACTGTATGCAGCTAATATAAATAGCGTAACCCTTTCACACATATCACGAATCTGCAGCAGAAGATGTCGAAAACGTATTGGCAAAAGCATAGAAAATCCCTTTAAATGGAAGAAAAATAATTGAATATGTTTGAAAACATGGTGAAAACAGGAGAAATTGCTCGATTTGAGCCGGTTCTTCTTTTGTTGCCATGATTTCAAAAAGCTGACCATATTGTACCACTAATCTCAAGTCAATTTACTAGACTTAGATTTTGCAGTACTATTTATCTACAGTGCGATTTTATCAGGACGTCGCAAAACAAGAGTTTTTTGTATCTGTGTTTTTCTATAGTTGAGTGTCCATGCATTGCACACTATTCCCATTTATATTAACTCACCCATCCTAGAACGTTGAGACATCTAGCCCTGCGTGTCTCATCGTATATTCGTACAGAATGGATGGAAAATGTCAGCTCTACAGAAAGTAATCTGAAATACAAACACAATCAATCTGTAAACAACAACGCCACGGAAATAGATCGTGATTTTGAATAAGATATTCAAAGTGAAAAAACATAATTGATCTTATTCTGCAGCGGAGGATGAATGCGCGGCGCTATGTGATAATCAACAATAACTACCTTCACTACCAATATATTTCCAGCTCAGCATGCGTATCCAAGTTGTATGATATGGCTCTGCACTGTTGCCCAATTAGTCATGGAACGTTCCAGGCAAGTTATTTTAAGCAGTATCCATGTAGTGCAATTCTTTTTTTCTAATATGTAGTATTCGCAGAATAACGCTTAATTAAACATCTACTTTTACCATTATATTTTTAATATTCTGCTTAAAAACACACCGAAGAGTAATAGTTTAACATAACGTGTTTTGTTAAGATAAGTCTCTCTGATCACTTTCGAACGTTCATCGACTCACACTGCTCCTATCATTTGAGACTTTAAACATCATGGGCAGACTATTTTTACCAAGATCTAATCATTAGCCTTAATGATTGTGCATTAATTATTAATCTAATAATTAGAATACGGCAACATATGCGCTCGCTATGACCAATGTTTCTGTAGAATGAGGGTTAACTTGCCGTTTAAATGGCTGTGTGAGATTCCAGTGTTCGAACTCCTTACTGACATTATAGGTGTAATGGGGTCCGTCTGTCAAATGAACGGGTTCCATCTGTAAACCTTTATCAACAGGCACAGACAACTCTGTAATACAATCATCATAATGTTGATACAGTTATCGTTTATGTAAACTGTTATCAATAGGCACTAATAACTAATACTGTTAACTTGTTTAAAAGGCAGAGATAACTGTGTCAAATAATCTTCAACATGTTTTTTACAGTCATCTTTCCTGTGTGTTTTCAACAGACACAGATAGCTTTGTTTAACAATTTTCATAATGTTTACACAACAATGAATATAATGATTACACATTTAGCTTTCCTTTTAAACTTTACATTTTCAACAGGCACAGATACATGTAACTTTGTAAAACAATTAGCTTTCCTGTCAACCTTTAGTTTACTTTTTAAAATAATTATCATAATGTTTACATTGTAATCTGCCCTGCCAACCTTCATCAACAGGCGTAGATAACTCTTAAACAATAATGATATTGTTTACACAGTTATCTTCCTGTAAACTTTGCTTTCAGCGGGCACAGATAACTAAGGAAAACAATATATATACAAGACGAATTTTGATGCAGAGCATCAAAGGACGCCGCGCATGATTTTGAAGCATGACTTAAAGGAAGCAGATGTAGTTCAGTACATTTAAATAACGTGTAAAAACAGACAGGATGTAAATATTTCGAACAAGAAGGCCAAATGTCCCTTTATCATAACCAAAAAGGCCAAGATGTGCCTATATTGCTCACCTGGCTACCATATCCTATAATAAAAGGTTACCATACAACATGAAGTTTCTTAATTTTTTACCAATACACGGTTTCAAATCTGCTCTAACTAGATCAATTAGATAAAAAAAAACATCACATAGGTGCTTAAATATTAACATGTAATGTCTCTAGTTATAAATTAAGTGTGACACAAGCTTTGGAAGGAGAGGGTGAAGTATATTCTCCTTCGTGTTTATCAGAAGTATGATAACAACAAGAGGCCCAAGAGGGCCAGTATCGCTCCACTGCCAATTAAATCTTCAAACAGCCCCGCCCCCTGGTTGCCATGTTTTTTACCAATCAACATGGCTTGAAGGAATCTGATAGAGGGTCATATATATATATATAAAAGATTTTTTAAGTTTTCACTATAACCATATTATAAGGCAAAAATAGCCCTGCCCTCTGGCGGCCATAGTTTTCGACCAATCAACTTGGCTCGAAGAAATCTGAAAGAAGGTCACCCAAGCAACATTTCTACACAATTATTTGAAAATCGGCCTGATACCTACGAAGGAGAAGAAGATTTTTTAAGTCTTCACTACTACACAATTATTTGAAAATCGGCCTTATACCTACGGAGGAGAAGAAGATTTTTTAAGTCTTCATTGTTTTTTCTTTCGGAAACCAGAATTTTGCATGGATCCCAAACAGTTTGAGGAACTAAGGAGAGATCATTGAGAGGATACTTCCTATGAAGTTTCATCCTAATTGGTCCAGTGGTTAGGTAGGAGAAACAGTTTGAAGCCAAACGTTTACGGACAGACGGACGCACGCATGCACGCACGTACGTCCAAAAGGCGTTTGTTGGGTGTTTTCCTTTGATGTTCTCTTGTTGGGTATACCCAACAAGCACATGGTTTATTCCGTAATTATCCCCCCTTTACGGAATAAATAGCAATACTATGTTAATTAGATACCCATTACACAATTGTATAAAAAAAAAACACTTATCAAAGTGTCTTATAAGGGTGGTGGCTGGGGTTTACGAAAAAACACTACCCAACAAAATTACTCTCGTAAGTACGCACTCACGCACGGACGCACTCACGCACGCACGAACGCAGGACGGACGATTCCCCATGACATAAGCTCGACTGGCTTTCAGCCAGTGGAGTTAAAAACGGAAGTAATTTTACAAAGTTTAAAGATATTTATGATCAAAATTGAGCATTTATGAAATTAAAAGAAAAAGTTCACATGTATAGTCAACATATAGCAAGAATATAATGGTCTGAATGAACAATATGTATGGGGAAACGTTTTAAGTTTAGAAATACAACAGAATTTTATAAATAGGCAAAAACATCCGGCGAATTTTGGGCCCGTAAACTAAACAATTAAAAACGCGTAGCCTAGAAAGTTTGGGAAAAGTGAACTTTTTCTCTGAGCTTTGATGAATTGGGTCAGGGCCGTAAACCAAACAATCAAAAACAGCGTAGCCTAGACAGTTGGGGAAAAGTTATTAAATACAAATTAAATGTGTATAAAGTTTTGTAATAACGGTAGAAGACAAACGTATTTTGTATCTTGTTGTTTCTTAAATCAGTTAATACAATTTATTGATTCATAAAGGTTGTTTTTTTCAATCAAACAACAGAGGTTTTTTTAACAATAATAACATTGGTTTCTCCCTTTTCGATTACGTCACCCCATGGTACAAAATTAAAACCTATCCCATACTGACGCCGCGCTCCCACGCGGCGTCAATAATGTTTAGACAGTTATATGTCATGTAAACCCTTTTATCAACAGGCAAAGATAACTTTGTAAACCATGAGTGCATGTTTATCACGTAGACCGATCAGTTATGCACGGTCCCTGGGTGACCAATCAGTTCTAGGTTCCGAATGTGCCATGTCCAAGTGCAACCAACAATGTCCACCGGGAACAGGAACCAAAGGCTCCCGGCTCCAACCTACTCATCAGAAAATAACAACTTGTCCACGATGGAGTCCCTTCCTATTGTGTACGCAGTTGTAAGATTGTATTGAGTAAACGCTGTTTTATTTCCTAGTAATTACATCAGGAAAGACAGTGAACGAGACGTGCTCTATGACATGAACAGTAATGCATTTGCTACCATTCAAGATTCCGATCAGCCGATGCATCCTTGGATGGATTGTTTGGTCTGGCTTTGAACTGGACGAACATGACTTGCCCTGTCTTCACAGAGCGCTTTAATATTTTTAAAACATTTATTCAAAGTTTCCATTTCTATATGACCGCCTATGTGGAAGGACGTGTACTTCACACGTATGCAATTGTTTCATAACAATAACAATGCAAACATGGATAATGTCACCAAACAAAAAAAATCCGATTTAAGGCAGTTTGTGATCAGCAGATATCCAGTCTAGTAATGAATACCCCTGTTCAACATATATACATTACATGTTATCTTCCTGGATGTCTATGAGAACCGGTTATTACCAGAATATAACTATCCGACTATGAATAAGCTCAAAACCTCCGTAGATCAGGTGTCGTGTGGCGTTGCCAAAGGCGGTTTCATCCGCTGTTTAGCCCTAACCAACATACAACAAAACTGCAGTAGACGACTTAGACAATATTGAGGCCAAACTATGAAAAATATCAACAAATCAAAGAATTATAATTTGTTGAAATCATTTTCCCAAAAGCCATCTGCTGCAATGTGTTAAAAAGACGTCTGTATAAGGAAAATGGTACAGAAATAAATCTCGAAAATAATTCGATTTCCAAATTCTTCAACTCACCGTAAACTTTCAAGCTCTCGCTATTGTCTAAGTCTATAAAACCCGGAAAATCAAAGTACTTCAAGTCAATCGTCATATTGTCCGAACCCTTCCTAACGTAGTAGCCAGTAGCATCAGATTCAGAATTGTAATACTACAGTTTGAAAATAAGCATCATGTGAATAATACAAACAAAGCTAGTTTTGGGAATCAAGTGCAATCAATAGTTCCCAACAACATAACACACGGGGTTAATAAACTATTAATGCAAGAAAAGAACCATCATGCTCCATGGCTCTGTTAAGAATGTGTGCTCGTATACTTGACTGGCCAGAACCAAATTTATTTTCCAAATTGACCTATAAGTAGTATTGATTTGAACACTGAGTGTTGGGTCTTTGCTTCTTCTGCTACAAGAAACATGGATGATCTGTTTGACGACTCCACAGCAGACGACTTTTCCCAATGTATTTTCACATTTACTATAACAATTATACTTCCGTGTGTTTTGAATTCCCACTCATTTCAAGCTACACATGTCAATCTTTTATGTTGATTTTGAATGGTATTTTATTCCGCTTTCAATGGTATTTCAGTTACATCACGACATTTACTTGTTAGATGCCCAGTACTACCGGTATCGTGTATCGTGACAGAGATGCATGAGTCATCAGGTTATCCCCACAACCTTGCACGCCAAGGAGAGGAAACATTATTACCATTCTTAAGGTACATTGGAACCTGCGTATAAAGACCACCCGTGGGAATACAACATTTTGATCTTTGATCGCATGTGGTCTTTAATTACAAGGTCATTCATGCAGACATATGATATTGGGAAACTAAAAGTGTGGATGCTATATACAGGGAATAGCTATTCTTAGGTGGTCTTTAGCACAGGTTTGACTGTATATCAATTACTACAATTCTTGAAATATTTTGTTTTATCCGACCTGGCATCAAACCCTGGTCTCCCGCTGAAACTACTTTAAAACAGCGTCCACGTAATAAGGTAATCATAGAACAGAATTAGAAAAACGTCCAAGGAAAGATAAAACAAAGGTATGATAGATTAATATTGACATTGAGAAGCATTTCTTTAGTTCTTGTTGAACACATTTCATTTTCCACAATGCTTTCATTCTTTATTAACCTCAAAGGCGACTATGTTAATACCACGCCTTACCTGAGATACAGCGAAATTTATCCCATCTTTAACTCCCTGAATGTTATACAGAGCAAAGTCTCCCGAGACGGTGGATATGGCAAACTTTCCCAAGCTGAAACGTTGGATATATGTTATTAGCTGGGTCAAAACGACTAAAACTAAGTTCGAAGGTTTCTGAAATATTGATGATCATCGCCGTTTCTAAACTTGAACGAACTAGTTGTGATTTTTATGAATTTTCCAGAATACTTTGCTATCACAATGGTTCTATGACAGCCGTTAATCATCGGATAGAATGTTGCCCAAGCCGAGATTCGGACTCATGACTCCTCCCTGGATGGACAAGCTCTCGCCGTTATCGACTGAGTAATCGAGGTTCGGATTTATAAATTCCTGTTGACATTGTACATGTATTATACGCCGCGGCTGAAAGGTTAGCGTGGTGGATGTGGAACCGGGCGTCCAAGGTTCGAACCACGTCCGCGGCGGTCACGGTGAAGTGACAAAGCACATTTCATAGCATAGCCTAGTACTGGTTCTTTCGCCGTGGTATAAATGAAATAATGTTGAAAACTGCATACCACTTACCCCCCCCCCCCCCCCCCCCCCCACCCCACCCTCCGCCCCCCTAAAAAAAGACATCAAACAGTGTAGATGAAAGAAGGAAAGCAACTCACTAGCGTCCCAGTTTTGAAGTAAAAGATGACGTAACACAGTGTGACCTCTGTTTACAATGGAACTAAAACTTCGTCTGTCGTCGCCGAAATTAAACATCTAAAGGGATATAGAACAGAACAGAAACGTTATTTACATGTAACTTAAGTATAAACAGCTCATGGTAGATATACACACATATACATACAGACCAGGACAAATTACTACTGGCAAAATGGAACTTAATTTATTTCAAGTCTTAAAAATCATTATTAATTATATGAGCCTTCCCGCGAGAAAACCAACATCTTGGCTTCTGCGTAATGTATCGACCCATATCAGCCTGTATTTAATCCCTCTCACATACAACATATTTGCAGTAGATAACTTTGCAGACATCTAGGAAAAATAATAGAAGTTATCCAACACATTATAGAATAACTATTAAATATAGTTGAAAATATAATGAGCAATTTCTCCTTTTGATACAATGCTTTCAAATGTTGTCTGTTGCAGATGCGTCAAAGTATGTTTTCAAATTGAAAATTGTTAACAATGTCAAAAAGAGGCTAGGTTCGCACATATACCTGTATGGTTACAAGCACTATTTTGATCAGCTGTATGACGAAAATAATTATGTTAAGGGGATTAAAAGAGCAGGATCTTCCTCGGAACTGTACCGCAGGGCAGAACAACAATCGAAGCAATTTTCGCAGACGAACAGTTTCGTCTTCTGGCAAATTCGGCCGAGATTCATTGTTGGATCCTGTAGTTAAAGAGAAATAAACTAGCGGTTTAAAGGTAAAAGAAAGGGAAGAATTACATGACGTGTCACATGACATGTCACATTGTCGACTAAAATAACCGTTTACTTGCTATCTGATTTTCTATTAAAAGAGTCGTCTGCTTTAAACATATCGCAAAAACAAAAAAGATCATATCTCAAATAAATGAGGTGTTATTTTCATAGAATAGAAAACCTTGTAGGTAAATGCTAAACATGTCCTTTTCTGGATATGCTATCAAAGCACGTCTGCAGCTATAAAGAGAGGGGTAATCCGTATCAGGGACGGGCTTAACCCTTTTACACATGTATGTATACAAGCGGACAACTTTGAACTAATTTATGTATACAAAACAAGAACAGCGAGCAACCTTGAACTAATGTATGTATACAAAACCACTACATAGGGAAACCCTGAACTAATGTATGTATACAAAACAATAGCAGCGGACAACCTTGGACTTATTTATGTATACAAAACGAGTACAACGAGCAACCTTGAGCTAATATATTTATACAAAACAACTACAACGGGAAACCTTGAACTAATGTATGTATACACAACACGTACAGCAAGCAACCTTGAGCTTAATGTAAACAGAGAGGGCAACCTTGAAATAATGTATTTATACATAACATAACTACTACTGCAGAAAACCTTCAACAAATGTATGTATACAAAACTACTACAGCAGACATCATTGAACTAGTGTATGTATACAAAACAAATACAGAGGGTAACCTTGAACTAATGTATGTATACAAAACAACTACATCAGACAACCTTGAACCAATGTACGTATACAAAACAACTCCAGCAGACAACCTTGAACTAATATATGTATACAAAACAACTACAGCAGACAACGTTGAACTATTGTTTTATACAAAACAACTACAACAGACATCTTTGAACTAATGTATGTATACACAACAAATACAGAGGGTAACCTTGAACTAATGTATGTATACAAAATAACTACAGCAGACAACCTTGAACTAATATATGTATACAAATCAACTACAGCAGACAACGTTGAACTAATGTTTTATACAAAACAACTACAGCAGACATAATTTAACTAATGTATGTATACAAAACAAATACAGAGGGTAACCTTCAACTAATGTATGTATACAAAATAACTACAACTGGCAACCTTGAACTAATGTATGTATAAAAACAACTAGGGCAGACAACCGTTAACTAATGTATGTATACAAACAACTACAGCAGACAACCTTTATCTAATGTATGAATACAAAACAACTACAGCAGGCAACATTGAACTAGTGTATGTATACAGACAAGTACAACGTGCAACCTTGAACTACTTTATTTATACACAACAACTACTGCAGACAACATTGAACAAATTGATGTATACAAAACAACTATTGCAGACAGCCTTGAAATAATGTATTCATACAAAACGACTACTGCAGACAACCTTGAACTAATGTATGTATACAAAACAACTATTGCAGACAGCCTTGAACTAATGTATGTATACAAAACAACTATTGCAGACAGCCTTGAACTAATGTATGTATACAAAACAACTATTGCAGACAGCCTTGAACTAATGTATGTATACAAAACAACTACAGCAGACAACATTGAACTAATGTACATATATGTATACAGACAAGTACAACGAGCAACCTTAAATTACTATATTTATACAACAGCTACAGCAAACAACCTTGAACTAATGTCAGCATTGAACTAATGTATGTATACAAAACAAATACAGCAGACAACCTTAAATGAATGAATTTATACAAAACAAATACAGCAGACATCATTGAACTAATGTATGTATACAAAACAACTAGAAAAGGTAATCTTGAACTAATGTATGTATACAAAACAACTAGAAAAGGTAACCTTGAACTGATGTATGTATATGAAGCAACTACAGCAGACAACCTTGAAGTAATGTATGTATACAAAACAACTACAAAGGGCAACCTTGAGCTAATGTATGTATACAAAACAACTACAGCATGCATCCTTGAACTAATGTATGTATATAAAACAACTACAGCAAACAACCTTTAACTAATGTATGTATGCAAACAATTACAGCATACAATATTGAACTGATGTATGTATACAAAACGCCTACAGCAGACAACCTTGAACTAATGTATGTATACAAAACAGCTACAGTAGACAACAATGAACTAATGTATGTATACAAAACAGCTACAGTAGACAACAATGAACTAATGTATGTATGCAAACAATTACAGCATACAATATTGAACTGATGTATGTATACAAAACGCCTACAGCAGACAACCTTGAACTAATGTATGTATACAAAACAACTACAGCGGGCAACCTTGAGCTAATGTATGTATACAAAACAACTACAGCATGCATCCTTAAACTAAAGTATATATATAAAACAACTACAGCAAACAACCTTGAACTAATGTATGTATACAATACAACTACAGCGGATAGCCTTGAACTAATGTATGTATACAAAACAACTATAGTGGATAGCTTTGAACTAATGTATGTATACAAACAACTACAGCGGGCAGCCTTGATCTGATGTATGTATATAAAACTACTACAGCAGACAACCTTGAACTAATGTATGTATACAGAACTACTACACCAGACAACCATGAACTAATGTATGTATACAAAACAACTAAACCAGACAACGTTGAACACGTTACCACATACATATTGAAACTCTCTACAAACAATGGGTAATTAATGAAGAACATTAAAAACAATGTTCACTAATAATGTTTTTACGTGTAGTTTGTGCATCGACATGATTAGACTAAACTAACGTTGAGGCTGATCTTGGTCTACTTTGTTCCGTAATTGAATTTAAAGTATTTCGGTAATTATGGTATACGTAAATGTTGTTAAACCCCTTTACTGCTGGAACAGAAGCCTATTTCTCAGTTTACCATGCTGTTTTCAAAAGTTACTTGCTACAGATACGTTTAAATGCGTCTATATTTTTGAATGAGCGAAGAATAATGTGAAGCCTTTGAATAAGAAGTTACACCCGTGTCCTTTTTACATGAAAGTCCTTTTTAAGCATTTTTTTTATACAGAATGAATGACCGAAATCGAACCCCATTATTTCCGATGCTTGACAAAATTCATAGTGACAAGCGTTATTCTTAACCCATCGATTGGGTAAATAGCATATGCGGGAGAATAGCCATTCGTCTGGGAAGAATAGTGTTTAGTACCTGGTGCGCGAATTTCGAGAAACACTCGTTATGCGAACTTGCTGACCGTGAAATAACTGATATGCCTTTGAAAACGGCACTACATACCAATTCATCAATCTAAACGAAGGTGAACAATGAAGGTTTTGATGTGACCGTGGCTTATACAACTATTCGTTTAGGATGCAAGGAAGTAAATGCAAAGAACACTCTACTATTCGCCCGATGAGGTGTACATGTATAAACTATGTACGCGGAAGCATAAAACAGGAGTAAGAGATAATTTAGGGGATCTTTAGATGGATTTAAAAAAAAAATCCCCAATATGATGAATTGGCAAAAGAATGTTTCGCCGATTTCGCAATCCGAATCTTTTGACATATAATAATTTCCCCCTTTTTGAAAGATGAAACATAATGCAGTTTTGAGCCGTACTGCACACGAAAACTACCCTTTGTTTGTTTGTATAGTTATTTTCGCTGCTCTAACATAAAATAAGTTATGTCATGGCATCTTATGGCTTAAATACCGGTACTATTGGTCCATTTATCATTTATTTAACGCTAGCCAGTCAGTCGTAATTTTACCACCAAAACTGAGCGCCAAACAAGGAAATTCATATGACTTGGTCGGGGTCGAACATGTGATCTCCCGCACCCGTTGTGGACGCTTCACTACATCACCTCCGATGCGATATACTACCAAGATTTGAAGTATTTCGGGACATCGTGGCGCACGCTTCACCACTTCATCACCGAGGCGACATCGAGCACTTGGGTGCAGGCTAATCAAAAGGCGTCATTTGATTGGTGGATTCCGTTATCACGTGCCCGAGTACTTAAGTCAATCGTAGTAATGAATGAATGGCCGTATTCTCTATTCGAACTCACAATGGTCCGGCAATACAGTTAATGGCGAGAATATTTTCAAAATATCATGATACCATTATAAATATCAGTAATTTTAGGAAAACATTATATAGCAAAACAACTCGGCGAAAAAGATACTATTTGAAAGTAATCCCAAAAACCTCGTTTAAAGATTTGATAATCATATAATTAGATAGATACATGTATTTATAACGATCATAACATGTTTACTTCCGGATATATTTAAACCAATAAATACCTTTAATAACCAAATAATCTGTATTTAGGATAAATTTAAAAAAAAGATTGACTTCTCAACATTCGTATTATATCTAGGCAAACAGCCTCAATTGTGTAGAGGTAGAGACACGCTGGTATCAAGGTAAATGGACCAATCGTACTGATAACTTACCCAGAAATCTCCGTGATATAACTGAATAATTGTGAAAAGCGGCGTAATTTACACCAAACAAACAAAAACAATCTAATCAGCTTGAGATCAAATTGAGTACATTCAATTAATGATATCATTGGTTCTTGTATGTTTAAAATGTTCAAAGCTGAGACGGGCAATCGTACTAATGCTTCGCTGTTTTCTTTATAAACAATTAAATACAAATGAATAACGAAGATGAAGATAGATAAAAATGAGTTAAGTATAAATCGAGGTATTACTCGAAGTAATTTATGGGTCCCTTCCGACCTCGAATTATTGCAATAGCACTTAGCCTTTTGCAGCAGACGACTTTTGAAAACAGTCTGGCAAAATGAACAATTGCTTATGATGAGCAATTTCGTCTTTTGACACAATGTTTTTAGTTTTATTCAATAGTAATAGTTTCATTTAAGAGAGCGTTTTGTGTATTTTCCTACTATGGGTTTCCAAAGTCGTCTGTTGCAGATTTGTTAAAAAAGGGAAAGGGTTAAATGTTTTGTATATGATGACTCAAATCCTTACCTCTTCCATTGACTCCTTTCCTTGTTTCAACATCAGTGTGAAGTTCAATATCTATATGGATAATATAAAAACCTGTGTATCAGATCGTGATAGTTGAGTTCGTCCGTAGGAAAACGTACACGCTGGAATTTCTTAACAATGTAAGTTCAGATTAAGCTGCACATATGCTTCGTCGTTTTATAATCTAGACAGGAGGTTCTTACATGCTGAGGTAAATATTATTTAAAAACTGAAGATCTGGACTGTTATTAGTGTTTAAATTTAGAATGGTAGGGGTTCCTGTATTAATCTTTCAATGGAAAAAAATAAATATTACATTATACGATCGATGTAAAATTATGATGTTCCACGTGAATGTAACTAACAATATATCTTGTGAAAACAGTAGCTGTGTTTATAGCGCTTACATGGCGCGAATTTTATGTAAAGTTTGAATTGTTTATTGACGGATAAGGGGACTTGGCGTTCTTCCCTGCTTTCATATAGTCATGTAGTAATACATGTATATCTACGAATGGTGTTTTATGCTGCTTTAAAAAGTTTAGTTATGTCATGGCTAATGGTGTTTTACTCTGCTTTCCACAATTTATATTTATATCACGTTGAATAATAATTTACTCTGTTTAAAACAAATTAAAAATGATGTCATGGCTAATGGTGTTTTACTCTGCTTTCCACAATTTTAAAATTATATCACGGCGAATAATAATTTACTCTGTTTAAAACAGATTAAAAATAATGTCATGCTTAATGGTGTTTAACTCAGACAGATTTAAGTTATATCATAGAGAATTGTGATTTACTCTGCTTTCAACAATTTTAAACTATATCACGGCGAATAATAGTTTAACTCTGTTTTTAACAGTTGAATATTTATATCACGGCGACAGGTGTTTTGCTCTTCTTCAAACAGATTACAAGTTATATCACGGCTAATTGTGTTTTAAACTGTTTTTCAATTGTTTTATAATTACATCATTGTACATTTAGTTTTACTGGTTTTTTTCAACGGATTTATAGTTATATCTCGGCAAATGTTCTTTTACTCTGAATCAAACAATGTTATTGTTATATCAACGAATTAATCAAAACATAACTTGGTTGAATACAAGCATACCTTCGGTCATCATTGGATTGATGAACATTGCTGCACCACCTGTAGGTACCTCGCCATTCATAGTTAGATCTGTAATACAAATTACATCAACAACATATATCAACATCTGCAGCAGCGTCGCACTAATAGTGTTACTACTACTACTACTACTACTACTACTACTACTACTACTACTTCTACTACTACTATATGCTACCACTATTTTGACTAAAACAGCTTTAACTATTTACGACTATTTTTACTTCTGAAAATAATATAATGATGATAATAATAACAACAATATAATAAGTTTAATGTTGATGTTGAATCCAATGCATATACTTATATTACTACTTTTATTAATATTACTAGTATAACTACTACTACTACTACTACTACTACTACTACTACTGCTACTACTACTACTACTACTACTACTACTACTACTACTACTACTACTACTACTACTACTACTACTACTACTACTACTACTACTACTACTACTACTACTACTACTGTTACTACTACTACTACTACTTCTTCTACTTCTACTACTACAACTTCCACTACTACTACTACTACTACTACTACTTCTACTACTATTACTACTACTACTACTCCTCCTACTACTACTACTACTACTACTACTACTACTACTACTACTACTACTACTACTACTACTACTACTACTACTACTACTACGACTACTACTACTACTACTACTAACTCTACTACTACTACTATTACTACTACTTCTACTTCTACTATTCATTCTACAACTATTTTGACTGAAACAGCTACAACAATAATAATAATAAAGAACTACTACTACTACTATTTCTTCTAATTATACTACTACAACTTCCACTACTACTAGTACTACTACTACTACTACTACTACTACTACTACTACTACTACTACTACTACTACTACTACTACTACTACTACTACTACTACTACTACTACTACTACTACTATTACTACTTCTACTACTATTTTATAAAACAACCAAAACTACTTCTACTACTTCTATGAATAATAATTTTATCATTAATGATATTAATATCACTAATAGTAATTTCGACTATTATAATCGTATCATTATGGTCTTTTAAAAGTATTACATATTAATAATTGTTGTTCAGTTTAATGATAAAAGTATCCACACGTTTTCCACTTAAGAGCATTAATAAACAATATACTATTTAAAATTTAAACATACGTTTATTTAACCTAACTAAAACAAGTCTTACCGTATCGAAACTTATCTCTAGACGGATTCGTTTCCCTATATGAAATATATTCTTTTGTTAAACAGAAACTGGACTTATTAGAAAAAGGAGCTGGCACGATAGGGACATAAATGAATTCAAATGCTGTAATTGAATTATTTAAAACAGTTGTAAAAAGGGTGACACAAGTATTCCTTCAGTGACGTATTTCATTATCAGACAGGTGTCAGGTTATATGTCCCATTCAAAACGTAGACGAGTTCACTTTCAATTGAAGCATCTGATCACCCATGAAATTTGTAAAACATTGTTCTTATAGATACTGATAACATCTTTAGTGAGAAAAACATATTTAACTTACTAGAGTAACATCACGTCGGCCAGTTCACCTATAGCGATTTCCAAGGGTACTTCAGTTACATCACGTCGGTCAGTTCACCTAACGAGTGTACCAATGGTATTTCAGTTACATCACGTCGGCTAGTTCACCTAACGTGTGTACCAAGGGTACTTCAGTAACATCACGTCGGCTAGTTCACCTATAGCGAGTTCCAAGGGTACTACAGTTACATCACGTGGGCCAGTTCACCTAACGTGTGTACCAAGGGTACTTCGGTTACATCACGTCGGTCAGTTCACCTAACGTGTGTACCAAGGGTACTACGGTAACATCACGTCGGTCAGTTCACCTAACGTGTGTACCAAGGGTACTTCGGTAACATCACGTCGGTCAGTTCACCTAACGTGTGTACCAAGGATACTTCAGTTACATCACGTCGGTCAGTTCACCTAACGTGTGTACCAAGGGTACTTCAGTTACATCACGTCGGAAAGTTCACCTAACGAGTGTACCAAGGGTACTTCGGTAACATCACGTCGGCCAGTTCACCTAACGTGTGTACCAAGGGTACTTCAGTAACATCACGTCGGCCAGTTCACCTAACGTGTGTACCAAGGATACTTCAGTTACATCACGTCGGTCAGTTCACCTAACGTGTGTACCAAGGGTACTTCAGTTACATCACGTCGGAAAGTTCACCTAACGAGTGTACCAAGGGTACTTCAGTTACATCACGTCGATCAGTCCACCTAACGTGTGTACCAAGGGTACTTCAGTTACATCACGTCGGTCAGTTCACCTAACGTGTGTACCAAGGGTACTTCAGTTACATCACGACGGTCAGTTCACCTAATGAGTGTACCAAGGGTAATTCAGTTTCATAACGTCGGCCAATTCACCTAACGTGTGTTCCAATGGTACTTCAGTTACATCACGTCGGCCAGTTCACCTAACGCGTGTTTCAATGGTACTTCAGTTGCATCACGTCGGTCAGTTCACCTATAGCGAGTTCCAAGGGTACTTCAGTTTCATCACGTCGGTCAGTTCACCTAACGAGTGTACAAAGGGTACTTCAGTTACATCACGTCAGCTAGTTCACCTAACGTGTGTACCACGGGTACTTCAGTAACATCACGTCGGCCAGTTCACCTATAGCGAGTTACAAGGGTACTTCAGTTACATCACGTCGGACAGTTCACCTAACGTATGTACCAAGAGTACTTCAGTTACATCACGTAGGTCAGTTCACCTAACGTGTGTACAAAGGGTACTTCAGTAACATCACATCGACCAGTTCACCTTACGTGTGTACCAAGGGTACTTCAGTTACATCACGTCGGTCAGTTCACCTAACGTGTGTACCAAGGGTACTTCAGTTACATCACGTCGGAAAGTTCACCTAACGAGTGTACCAAGGGTACTTCAGTTATATCACGTCGGTCAGATCACCTAACGTGTGTACCAAGGGTACTTCAGTACCATCACGTCGGTCAGTTCACCTAACGTGTGTACCAAGGGTACTTCAGTTACATCACGTCGGTCAGTTCACCTAACGTGTGTACCAATGGTACTTCGGTTACATCACGTCGGTCAGTTCACCTAACGTGTGTACCAAGGGTACTTCAGTAACATCACGTCGGAAAGTTCACCTAACGAGTGTACCAAGGGTACTTCAGTTATATCACGTCGGTCAGTTCACCTAACGTGTGTACCAAGAGTACTTCGGTTATATCACGTCGGTCAGTTCACCTAACGTGTGTACCAAGGGTACTTCAGTTACATCACGTCGGAAAGTTCACCTAACGAGTGTACCAAGGGTACTTCAGTTATATCACGTCGGTCAGATCACCTAACGTGTGTACCAAGGGTACTTCAGTAACATCACGTCGGTCAGTTCACCTAACGTGTGTACAAAGGGTACTTCAGTTACATCACGTCGGTCAGTTCACCTAACGTGTGTACCAAGGGTACTTCGGTTATATCACGTCGGTCAGATCACCTAACGTGTGTACCAAGGGTACTTCAGTAACATCACGTCGATCAGTTCACCTAACGTGTGTACCAAGGGTACTTCAGTTACATCACGTCGGTCAGTTCACCTAACGTGTGTACCAAGGGTACTTCGGTTACATCACGTCGGTCAGTTCACCTAACGTGTGTACCAAGGGTACTTCAGTAACATCACGTCGGCCAGTTTACCTAATGTGTGTACCAAGGGTACTTCAGTTACATCACGTAAGTCAGTTCACCTAACGACTTTACTAAGGGTACTTCAGTTTCATAACGTCGGCCAATTCACCTAACGTGTGTTCCAATGGTACTTCAGTTACATCACGTCGGCCAGTTCACCTAACGTGTGTTTCAATGGTACTTCAGTTACATCACGTCGGCCAGTTCATATAAAGAAAGTTCCAAGGGTAATTCAGTTACATCACGTCGGCCAGTTCACATAACGCAAGTTCCAAGAGCACTTCATTTACATCACGTCGGCAGGTTCACCTAACGTGTGCTTCAAGGGTACTTCAGTTACATCACGTCGACCAGTTTACCTAACGTGTGTTTCAAGGAAACATCAGTTACATCACGTCGGCAAGTTCACCTTACGTGTTTTTCAAGGAAACTTCAGTTACATCACGTCGGCCAGTTCACCGCACGTGTGTTCCAAGGGTACTTCTGTTACATCTGTTCAGCCAGTTCAGCTAACGTGTGTTCCAAGGGTACTTCTGTTGCATGACGTCGGCCAGTTCACCTCACGTGTGTTCCAAGTGTATTTCAGTTACATTACGTCGGCCAGTTCACCTAACGTGTGTACCAAGGGTACTTCAGTTATATCAGGTTGGCCAGGTTACCTAACATGTGTACCAATGTTACTTCAGTTACATCAAGTCGGCCAATTTACCTCACATGTGTTCTAAGGGTACTTCAGTTACATCACGTCGGCCAGTTCACCTAACGAGTGTACCAAGTGTACTTCAGTTACATCACGTCGGCCAGTTTACCTAACATGTGTACCAATGTTACTTCAGTTACATCAAGTCGGCCAATTTACCTCACATGTGTTCCAAGGGTACTTCAGTTACATCACGTCGGCCTGTTCACCTAACGAGTGTACCAAGTGTACTTCAGTTACATCACGTCGGCCAGTTCACCCAACGTGTGCACCAAGGGTACTTCAGTTACATCACGTGGGCAAGTTTATATAACGTGTGTTCCAAGAGTACTTCAGTTCACCTTACGTGTGTTTCGAGGGTACTTCAGTTACATCACGTCGGTCAGTTCACCTAACGTATGTACAAGGGTACTTCTGTTACATCATATCGGCCAGTTCACCTAACGTGTGTTCCAAGGGTACTTCAGTCATATAACGTTTGCCAGCTCAGCTAACGCAAGTTCCAAGGATACTTCAGTTACATCACGTAGGCCTGTTCACCTAACGTATGATAAAAAGGGTATTTCAGTTACATCACGTCGGCCCGTTCACCTTATGTGTGTTCCAAGTGTACTTCAGTTCATGTCGGCCAGTTCATATTACGTGTGCTTCAAGGGTACTTCAGTTACATCACGCCGGCCAATTTACCTAACGTGTGTTCCAAGGATACTTCAGTTACATCACGTCGGCCAGTTCACCTAACGTGTGTTTCAAGGGTACTTCGGTAACATCACGTCGGTCAGTTCACCTAACGTGTGTACCAATTGTACTTCAGTTACATCACGTCGGACAGTTCACCTAACGTGTGTACCAAGGGTACTTCAGTTACATCACGTCGGCTAGTTCACCTAACGTGTGTACCAAGGGTACTTCAGTTACATCACGTCGGTCAGTTCACCTAACGAGTGTACCAAGGGTACTTCAGTTACATCACGTCGGTCAGTTCACCTAACGTGTGTACCAAGGGTACTTCAGTTTCATCACGTCGGCTAGTTCACCTAACGTGTGTACTAAAGGTACTTCAGTTTCATCACGTCGGTCAGTTCACCTAACGTGTGTACCAAAGGTACTTCAGTTTCATGACGTCGGCCAGTTCACCTAACTAGTGTTCCAAGGGTACTTCAGTTACATAACGTCGGCCAGTTCACCTCACGTGTGTACTAAGGGTACTTCAGTTTCATCAGGTCGGCCAGTTCACGTAACGTGTGTTTCGAGACTTTCTCGTACCAATAGTCCACAGAAAAATCCTTCCTTCCTTACAATATAGACTTTAAAGACTACGGCGCTAGTAATAATGACTTGTGTCAGTCACCGGTAAGAATGAATAGCTGAGCGGGGGTCTGGAGCACATTACCTATGGATTGATAGATTGTTAGACAGTGTGGTTACTGACTGAGCCATCGGGGCTCTACTTGTGTCATTAGGACCTTAACGTACACGATTACGAGTTTCCCGTTTTTCATAACTTGGATCACTGTGTTAAAGAAATTACTTTGATATCTTAAATGAGGAATCTAACTCTTTGTATAACGAAGTTGTGCTAGTAACGATAACTGTGAGAAAACACAATACTTCCACGGTTCTTAAAATGTCTGTTTGTTAGATAATCGGGACGTAACGGGTGCGAATTGTCTGCGCCAAGCCGATGTAAATATTTCATAAATGTGCGTTTGATTACGGGTTTATGAGCCTGAGACACATGACACAGGGGTAAAGGAACGCATATTCAAATACCATTTGGTCAATTTGTGTACATGTATTTTCCAAGTTTTCTGTTGCAGATGTGTTGTTTTTAGAAAAGGCTTCAAGTTTATTAAAAGGCATCATAACAGAAACATTTTTCCTAGTTGTTTTAATTAGTAAGACCATACAATAGATTTATATTCAAACAGTCAGCCGTTACTTAGGGTCATTGATTGGTCCAAAATAGGGATGAGCAAAACCAATAAGCGTCTCTATGAGGTAAAGGGTTAAGGGTTAACTGGAAAGCCTGTGCTTTTCGAACATTCACGAAAATGCCATATCAACCTATATTTGGAGTGTAGCAAACGATTTCTAACAACATTGTGACACAGGGATAAATTGATCACAATGAGCAATTTTACCATTTGTCACAACGTCTTCAACCTTAGTCGATAGTTGCTCTTTAAATGACCAGGGGTACTATCGCGGTATTTCAGTAGCTAATACCCTATATCAAATATTGCCTACTTTAATTAATTCTGGACTTTATAATTGGGCAGAGGAAAACAATAAAATAGACCAGTGACAAGCTGGTTTTCGTCGATTGTTTTCAATCAATAATACAAAAATGTCTAACACAGAAAGGTAGGAGATTCTACTGTCTTTATGTTGGTTTTCAAAAAGCGTTTGACAACATTAATCATGCTTAATTGTTTCACATACTTGAGAAAATAGAATAAAGGGGTAAATTCTCACGCGTCTTAAAATCGATGTAATGCAATTTGAATTCATGTATGAAATTAGATAAGTATTCTGAAAATCAAATCTTTAAAAACAAGAACTGCTGCTGTAATAGCACGGATTATCTCCCTTGTAACACAGGTTACTCGACAAGGGGACGTATCGAGTACAACAGTCTTTATTCTATTTATTAACAAGTTGTCTCTCTTGCTTCGACAGCCTTGTGGTTCCGGAATCTTTATTACGGAAGACATACCGGACATTATTTGTCTCATGCTTGCAGAAGACATCGCTAAATGTGCTGAAACGGTAATTAAATTAAAGTACCAACTTATTATTATTGAAACTTTATGTAAATACACTGGAATGGAAGTCTATTTAAATAAAACTGAGATAATTGTTTTTAGAAATGGAGGTAATTTATTAATGTTTCTAAGTATAAATATATGTGTGTTCATTTTACATCGACATTGTCCTGGTCATCTATCCATGAAAAACTTGCCATTCAAGCCCCCAAGCTATTTTAACTACAGTATTAAACAGTATGAAAACCCATTTCCAACTAATGAGTATTTTAAACTAGTTGATTCAATAATAAAAGCAAAACAATATCTCTTCCAAGGTATGGGGCTATTGTTATTCCAGTACTATAGAAACTTTGTAAAAGAACCCTAGGTGTAAATCGGATGACCAAAGATTATGTTGTCTTAGGCGAATTTGGAAGGTTACCTATTTGTATTTCATATATGACTAACTGTATAAAATAATGGTGTAAGCTTTTATATATATCCGACTCAATCCTAAGCAATGCTATAAATGTTGAAAGGTCATGAAGACAATGGCAGAACAAATTGGGAGTCAAAAGTCAAATAATTAATTTTTATATACGGATTTGGATTTGCTTGGATGTCACAAGAAGTTAGTAACGTTCCACATGTTGTCAATTTATTTAAGCAGAGATTAATTGATAATTGTTCGCAGGATTGGCATGATGATATCAACTTACCTAGTCGATGTAACCACTATAAGAAATTTTAATCATCGCTTCATGTTGACAAAAAACTTATTATTAGATCTATTATATAAATATAAAAGAGCCTTTTCTAATTTTAGATGTTTTAACCATAGTTCGATATTGCAATTGGTAGACATACCAACATTACCATAGAAAGAAGAATATGCGTTTATTTTCAGTCAATTACCAACAAAGAGGTAATTGACTATGAATATCATGCTTTCTTCCATCGTCTAAAATTTCCCTTGTGCGTGCGAAATTTCCTTTAAGTTGGTATAAAAAGGGGAACATCTTCGGACGGCTCTTATTTTCTTTTGAGCTCTGATTCCGCGACGACTCTAAAGAATATTTGTATTTTTGTATATCATGTCCTTTATATAAATTTGAATATTCATAAATATAACACAATAGGGGACACAGCATGTATTATGAATGTATACAAAACATTTTGTGCCGAAGGCACATGATTATAGCATCCCGTCATGTTTCTATTGTTTCGACAATATAACATAACATAACATAACATAATATTTATTGGCGTTAAACATTAACAATATTTATAGCCATACAAATTTATACAAAGTGGTAATGACATGAATTCTTTACCAGAAGAACAAATAAACATATTTTATATCATAGGGTACACGTATATCTATATTACAATATCTTTTTCATCGAATCTCTTTCCTTAAAAGACAGATAAATAAATATAGAAAACCTCTTAATTTCTGTTATTGAGTTTGATGACATTAATGTATTCAATTTTTGTATAGAAAGCCATTTACAATAATATGATTTAAGCAATGTATGTCTTAATTCTATATACTTGGTACAAACAAGTAGAAAATGATAAAGATCTTCTATCATACCCATATTACACTGTGTACATGTGTGTTGTTGTCTATCTATATTGGTGTACCTGCCAGTTTCTATGGCAAGATTGTTAGGATATAACCTGAATTTAGCTACAGTAGTTTGATATTTTGAATCTAGATTGTTGGTTAAATACATTTCTATTTCAAAATTGTGTTTAAATAAACTATAGTGAGATAATCTTGGGGAGTTATTTATATTGCTGTATCAAGATTGTTTAAAAATATCCAGTATTCTCTGTTTGATATATAAGTATTTGATACTATCTGGGTTTTGTAACATCCACAGATTTCCCAGACCAATGTGTTGTAATATGGATTTAACGTGATGCGCTCAGTTTAAACCACTATATGTTAAACCATTGTTTGCATCATCCTTTAACATATTATACATATTGATTATCAAAGTATTGGTTGACTTCAAAATATTTAACCAAAATTTAATTATTATTAATTCTCTTGTTGTTTCATTGGATACCGACCAAGTTCTCCATAATAGCTGTTTAACCTCAGTTTTGACCTAGATGTTAAACAAATGATCTAGATTGTAGACCAATCAAATGTTGTATTTAATGAATAATGTCGAAGAAATAAAGGAAATGAAACGTTTTGATTGGTTCATAGTTAAGTTGGCGATCGTACGAAAGGCACTTATAAGATAAAGTTTTAGAAAAAATGTTCTGCATACTAACCTTTAATTGCTTTCCTTAAGAAATAAATTTCAGTGAACAAAATCAGTGAAAACTTATGAAATATAATATTTAAGAGCAAAATATTAATTATTTTTGAAACATGATAACTTTTCAGTTATTTATCGCCATTTGATACTTAAACACGTCTTGGGAGCCTCCCGCAATATACAGTCATGTGACGTATTCTCTGCTTGATATTCTATTTATAGAAACAGAAGCTGGATGGAGATGGCCGGTTGGCCTTAGGTTAACACATATATTATTGTTATAATTTAGTAGTTGTAACTGGGATAAAGATATAAACAATAAACAAGTTGATTCCATCATTTCTGTTAACTATTTAATAATTTCTGAGAGTTAACATAGTTTTGGCTGACACGTTGTTCTAAAAAAATATACAAAAAACGCACAGCCTATACTCGATTACCGATTCTATATCTTTTAAAGAACAATTTTCTAATCGAACAATGTTCCAACTGGTTCACGATTATAATGCATTACGAATTCAAGGAGCTGTCGAATTCTTATACATACAACATCCCGCCCAAAAAGAAAATTTGTCCCCAAATTAACAAAAGATGTCTCCTTTTTTGAATGGTAACCAGTTGGAATTGGAAACATAAATATACAACATACTGACATGTTGGCCTAATCAGTTTTTCACACAGAAGCATAGATGTCCGAGGTAGGCCAAACCAAGGACGACAGACAAACACACTGATAAGCAGGCCAGCATTTCAGCAGTAATATATTTCTTTAAGTAAACCATTAATATCCACTATCTTAAATGATTGCTATGGACCGATTCTATATCTTCTAAAGAACAATGTTCTAATCGAACAATATTCCAACTGGTTCACGATTATAATGCAAGGAGCTTTCGAATTCTTAGATATACAACATAATCGCGTAAATGTTATAATTTATGGAAAATTAGTGATTGTTTTGATTATTAACCAAACCTTTCTGATCTTCAATATGCGCATGTTCCATTTCTTAGTGTTTTCTCATATTGATCGCCGTTTATCTTGTTTAAAGACTTGTGTTGTTTAGAATAAAAAGAGTGTGTTTTGTCTTTTGGTTTTCTAGTATCTTTTTATCTGTCGATGAATCTTTATTTTTCTCAATTGGCAAGTCGCGTGGTACAGTAGTTCTGACTGCACCGCTTCCAAACAGGCTAATAATCAGCGCTGGGCTATGATGAAAAACATCCGGGGTAGCGTTGACATGTTCTTTTAGCCTAGAGTGCTCCAACAGAATGTTGTCATGCTTAGTAAAATGACTGGGAGACACTCAAAATCCCATCGTTTAAAAAAAAAAAGAAAAGGCACACATATACTGCACCGACAGAATGTTGTCAAGGTTACTAAGGGAAACACACCAAAACCACTCGGTCGAAAAAATGGCATAATGCTTAAAATTTACTGCATTGCACACTTTCAGATGTTTCGGCACCTGAAGTTTTCTACGTTGTCTTGTTGCAGATTTGTTTCTTCCGTTTATTGCCAACATTCAACATGTTGAATATACTGGCAAGTATACATGGTAACTCTTACTCTCAATTTCGCCACTGAAAATCATTAAACTAACTGAAATGTTAACATAAAACATAATGAAACATTTCTTCATTTGCCACAATGTTATCAACTCAATTATTCAACTTAACTTATAGATAACGATTGAAAATAATTTTCTGCATATTATTTCAAAGTCGTCTGCTGCATATTGTTTTATGTGGGAAATTGATATGAGCTTTCAAAAGTATTTATTTTATATCACGGCGTTTACTGCTTAAATAATAGCTATACCGGTATAACTAATATAAGCCTGTCAATGGAGGCTTTCGATCGTTTTTATTTTTATATCACGGCGTTTACTGCTTAAATACTCGCTATACCGGTATAACTAATATAAGCCTTCAATGGAGGCTTTCGATCGTTTTTATTTTATATCACGGCGTTTACTGTGTCAATACTAGCTATACCGGTATAACTAATATAAGCCTGTCAGTCAATGGAGGCTTTCGATCGTTTTTATTTTATATCACGACGTTTACTGCCTTAATACTAGCTTCACCGGTATAACTAATATAAGCATGTCAATGGAGTCTTTCAATAGTGCTTTCAATAAAATTTATTTCAAATCACGGCGTTTACTGTCTTATCCTAGCTATACCGGTATAACTAATATAAGCTTGTCAATGGAGGCTATCAATAGTTCTTTCAATAATATGTATTTTATATCACGGCGTTTACTGCCTTATACTAGCTATACCGGTATGACCAATATAAGCATGTCAATAGAGGCTTTCAATAATATTTATCTTATATCACGGCGTTTACTGCCTTATAAGAGCTAATATAAGCGTGGCAAAGAAGGTGACACGAATATGAGACTGACACGACTGACATGTTTTTAAGGCGTTATTCCTGTATTTGTATTCCTTACCGGTCAATATAATAGCCTTGAATGGCGAAAAGGGATCTTCTTGAACCTCCGTAACATGATAACATAGACGGTTATGATGGGGGAAACTTGAAGGACTACATTTCTAATTTTATTTGTCAAGAGGACATTTATGTGGGAAAGTGTTAAATGATATTATCTGTATACATTTTTCTCAAACAAAATGTTTTAAGGACAGTGCAAGCATAATTATTTAATGTATGAATAGTGATAAAAGTACTGTGGTAAATGGTAAAATAATGGCTATGGTCAATTCTCCGTTTTCCACAAGTCATGGTCCTTTCTTGCTGATCCATCCGAATCCCTTAAATGACAGTAAAAACACATGAAAAGGATTACTATCTTCATGTAAATTCAGCAGTTTCAGCTACATGCCTAAAGTAAAATAATTAATTGGGATTGACAACTTGTATATTCTGTAATATATTGATTTTCTTTTGAGCATGCCTGTTCTGTGATTATTTAAATATTCTGTATGAAAGACGGCGCATTTTGAAAACCTTGTGGGAAATTCCTGATTGCTTATTCTTGCTTGAAGTCTTAACAATGAAGGAATGTCTATGAATCATCGGTTGTTTTAACCCGTTTCCACATACAGACGTTTTATGACACCTCTGCAGCAGACGACTTTTGAAAACATAAATGAGCAATATCTCAATTTGCCACAGTGTTGTCAACTCTATAATTTAACTAAATTTATAAATTAAAAGAAATAATATATTTGTTCTGCATGTTATTTCAAAGTCGTCTGCTGCAAATATGTTTTATATATGAAAGGGATGAGACGCTCTCAATAGTACTTAGTTTATATCACGGCGTTTACTGCGTTAATACTAGCTCTGCCAGTATTACTAATATAAGCGTGTCAAAGGAATGAATGTATATTGTTTTATGGCGCATCGACAGACAGCTAAGGTCATTTAGCGCGCATTTAAATTTAATTATTCATGAATCCTGGGTAAACAAACCAGTACTAGGCTAGAAAATGTGCCTTGCCCACGGGCACTCCACCATAACCGTAGTGCCGCGACTGGGGATCGAACCCGGGACACCCGGTTTCGAAATCCCCGACGCTAATCACTCGACCACAGCGGATTCGTGTCAAAGGAGACGACACAAATATGAGAGGGGTTAAAATGAACACAACTTACTGTTTGTAAAGCATTATTTCTGTAATCTTATTCAATACCGTTCTATAAATGAACCGTGTATGGCGAAAAGGGACCCTTGTTGAACCCCCGTAACACGATAACATAAACGGGTAATATAGGGAAACCCGAAGGGTTACAATTCTAGTTTTGAGAATTTTAATATATGATACGTGTATGTCGAAATGGGGACATTATTGAACCCCCGTAACATGATAACATAAAGGGTTTATATAGGGAAACCCGAAGGTTACAATTCTAGTTGTGTATATTTCAATATATGGGACGTGTATGTCATTATTGAACCTTAGAGAATGACATAAATGGTTATGATGGGGAAACTTATTTCGAGCACATTTCTGCTTATAAACGGTTATAAAGAACTAGTTGCAGCATGAATTTCCAATGACGTCTAATAATAAACATATTAATATGAAATGTATGTTATTTTACTTCATTTTGTTCATTCATGATTACAAAAAATGTGTGTAGAGCCGAAAAAACAATTCTTTTCTGATAGTGTTGTATACTTTTATCGTTATTGTAACATGTTATTTCACTGGTCGCTTTAACTGAAATGGCCAATCACAGCTCTCCTTAAAATATCTGTTTAACTAAGGTTGCAGACCTATGTCAAATCTTTCAAATTGCACCCGTATTGTCATGATTTTAAAGTATGTTGCTCGTTAATCGATCGTTTGCGGATAAAATCCATTTGAAAAGTGTTTAGGCTAACCATTTAGCTACATGCTGACATACAGCGATTTATTCAATCGTTGTTTCGTATATTTTGTCAGGCCAAAATGCAAATACGGACCAACTATGGCTGACGAGGAAGTAGGAACCCTTGTCTACATATATAATAAATTTTTCATTTTTCATTTTTGTATTACATGTAGCGTGCCAGAAGCCTATGTTTTAAACCAAACACTTCATCATAATTTACTATCCAATATTACTATCCAATGGTACCAGTTTAAACAGCCCTGTCCTTGAATGCTGATTCCAACTTTACGGCTGACGTATTTCTATTGCACATTGAACTTTAACCTTAGTATGCTTGTAAACTGAACTATTTATCTGATACAGATAATCCAAATGCACGTACGATTGTCGGCTAGGTTGAAGTTAATTGAAAATTGACTAATACTCAGCGAAATGTTCTACTTAACGAAGTGAATAGCTAACAAAAACGTTATAATGATTACTTTATAACATATAAAAAGATATGTAATTACAGCATTATATAATGTCAACAGTTACAGTTTTCAGAATATGTTCCGATTTCTGTTTCGGATCGATAGCATGCATTTGTGATCAACAATAACCTATTTGCTAAGTCATTGCAAAACATTCATATTATATGAGGGTCTCAATTAACCCTGTTCATTGAATGAATCATTTCTAGCACGTGCCACTTAGCAGCATTATGAATCGGTCTGATTTGCCAGGATATTACAAAACACTCCATGGCTCGTTGTTTTTCATTTTCTTGTTTGAACATCCACCCTAGCATGTTTAAGGCTGTTTCCTTATGTCCAAGGTTTAAGTCTGTGTTTATAACGTGAATTAAATTGTTGATAGCATCTACTTTATAGACGAGGTTGTTTGTTTTTGAAAACAGGACATACTTTAGGAAGTACAAATACACTCTTGAATCAACAACAATCCAGTCAAACCAGAAATCCAGACTGTCGTTCCTAGAAGCAGGCGGAGCATAAACCGAACGAAACAGCTCGTAATGTAAAGCTGAAGGTACAAGGTTGGTCTGATAAGGTAGAAAGGTTAAACAGCCAATACAACATGTTCTTGCGAAATCTATATATGGAATGTATTGTGAACATAACATTCGTTTGAGTTCAATAATTGCTTCATGCCGACTATTCGCCACGTCTTCTTTGCATCCACAAACTGATACAACATATGATTTCAAAGACGTTTCGCACTTAAGTAAAATGTCATCACATGGATCATATATGTTACTCTGCAAACAAAAGGATGCGAGTATCAAATACGCGGAGATAACGTCACAGTCTTTACTTTCCTCTATGCAATACTTAAACGTATCAAACAACATCTTCAGTAGATCCGCGTCATTGGTAGTCAGCATAATACTCGCTACACATTGCGCTTTTTGCAGACGTATGTGGGGCATACAGTAGCGTATTGCTTGTCTTGTTTCCTTTTCAGTATGATATGCAAAGCACTCCGTGTTTAGGAAATAGGTTTGCAATGAGTGTAATTCTGACAATAAGTGTAGAGCTGATATACGTTTGCACTTCTTATGACTGTGAGATATAAAAACACTTAAATTACCATAGATATGTATGTACCTAAGTAATGCTTGTGCAGATACATTGCTATGTTTTGATTTCATTATGCTAGGTCCACACCCAAACATCACATCGTGTAACACCTTTCCAATGTCATCACATGTCAATGACCATAAAAATGTACACCAATGTTCTACCATGTCATCTAGGACAACCTGTACCCGTCGTAGGGTACTGTGATCAAGCCTGTCAAACATGTTCTCATCAGGCATGAAGTAATTTGGAGAGTATTGCTCTTTGACCCAATGTAACAGCAGTTTAATACAAAGTAGCGTGCATTGAAGAAGGTTTCTACGGGTCCAGAATTCACAGGGCGTATTTTCAACTGCATATAACACACATGTTTTACAGTGATACGACGATATCGATCCAGGTACATGTTTGTGTATGATATCTTTCTTGATAATCTTGAGTAAAATGTAGCATTTGTGCTGTGTAGAGTTAAGACTAGCCATGAGTTCACGTTCCTGGAGGGAGAATGACAGCCTCCATTCGATCGGACCATTTTCACTTGATGGATGATTTTTTCCGACAAAGAAACATCCGGATCCTTTCAACATGTGTAGTTGTGTGTCATTTAGCCGATTACATCGTGTAACCCTTCTTAGCCAAAGTTTAGCAAAACTTGGTATGTGCTGACATCGTAGCGCTTTAACAAGGTCTAGATCTGATCTCCCATTTGCACCTGTACGTGTCACGGCAGGACCATTAGTACTTCGATACATTTCATCAATTTGCTGGACGTTTCGTAAACAGATCCTGTCGTTTGTGTCAGTTTCCATATGTTCCTGAGTGATAGTGTCTCTGTTATAAAGGGGTACTTTGTTCAGGACACATTGTAGTTTAAAATACCCAGGTTTAATGGTTTCATCAGCTATCATTAGAAATGATAGTCCGTATTGAGGTGCATCAGAAATCCTCTCCACAACATGTATATCAGGACAACATAATATGTCTCTGTCTGAATCCAGCCCTGTTGTTGTTGTACCCTCACAGTTACTTCCAAATATATAATAGGTTTTTCGGATGTCAGTTTGGAAAAATTTATAAATCATTGTTTTAGTTATTTCCCATACTATTGCTTGTTCTCTGTATTTGTCCCTCATCTCTTCAGAAGCACCGATCCAATCTAGAATGTCATAAAGACGGAGTGAAACATTGTGGTACTGATCATCCATTTTGCAGACCGATGTCACCTGTAAATAGAAACGACATTATTTGTAGAGAATGACCAATTTATCAATCGTGATATACAAATAGGTGTTCAACAGTTCATTTATTGACAACAATAACCTTGGTGTTGGTACCTGAGACGCAAACACAATCTGTATCTATGTTTTGATGAACAAAATCTGTATTAAAATAGGTAATATAATTACAATTTGTCCAGCTATAGATATGACCAAGCCTGTCTTTTGTTTTATTTCTAGTGATCATGTCAAGCTGTTAATCCTTGTTTTAGTTGTTAAATTATGTAATCTACATGTAATGCATTATTCACACTCGTTCATTACAAAAGGTGTTATATGTTTTAAGTGAGTGCATCATCAAGCTATTACGTATTGAAAGACATGCCGATGGACGGACAGACGGTGGCACCGCACCCGTTGTTAAGTTCTACCCCATTCCGATGAACGCGCTTTATATCTATTCCGACACTTTATGTGTTCGTTTTATGATACCTAAATGTATTTTGGTCTGAACTAATGTTTTCCGTATTGTGTCTTTTACATTCGTAACGATCACCACATATATGCCTATGTTTCGAAACACGTTATGCAAGAAGCTGTATACAGTCGCTCTCACATAAATATAAACACTGCATTTGAAAAGTCAGGTAAGGTTCAGTCACAAAGTCGGAGGATCGACGTTCACTGCAGAGTTAAGACGTTACCACTAAACATCCAGGGCAAAGGTTAAGCTCCATACGTTTTCTTGAATAGTGAATTTCGTCAAATTTATAGTGTTAGACTACATGTGAATTTTTTGATGCATATATTGACGATGATCTAAAGATATTGATCATCATGTTAACTACTTTCATCACATTTCAAACACCTGTCATTTTTTCAAATGTTAATTACAATATTGCATTGGAAAAATATCTCAAATACAAAGTGAAGGTAACATCTTATCAACGGAAAATGTCAACGGATATGATAATTTGATATGACAATGTCCGTTTTGTACTAGACTGGACGTGTCTGTTTGTTATTATCGAAACAATTTTCTTTCGAATCAACACTAGAAATATGCTTCATGTGTTCACGGAAACAATAAATTAATACACTGATTGACGTGTTTCTTTTTTGCATCTTGTTTTATCACTGCGTTTCCTGTATACATAAATTACTGGAACTACCGGCATTACTAGTATTTATATATAAGCGTGCCACAACTATAGGGAAGAGTTAAAGTTAACTAACGCGCCATGTGTTTTAAGCAGTAATCCTGTACTTGTATTCAGTACCTTAACATATATAAGCCGTGAATGACGAAAAGGGGATCTTGTTGCAGCTCCGTAATAGGATAACATAAAGGATAAGTATAGGGAAACCCGAATGGCCTCAATTCTAGTTGATTACCGTTCAATATATGAGCCGTGTATGACGAAATGTGGATGTTGTTACAACTCCGTAACATGATAACATGAAGGGTTATTATAGGAAAACCTGAAGGGTTACAATTCTAGTTGTGTATCGTTTAATATATGAGCCGTGTATGGCGTAACATGATCACATAAAGGGTTATTATAGGGAAACCTGAAGGGCTACCATTTAAGTTGAGTATTGTTCCATATATGAGCCGTGAATGGCGAATAAAGGATCTTGTTGAACCTCCGTAACAAGATACATAAAGGGTTATTATAGGGCAACCTGAATGGCTACAATTCTAGTAATGTACCGTTCAATATATGAGGCGTGCATGGCGAATACGGGATCTTGTTGAACCTTCGTAACAGGATAACATAAAGGGTTATTACGGGAAAACCTGAAGGGTAACCATTCTAGTTGTTTACCGTTCAATATATCAGGCGTTCATGACAAATACGGGATCTTGTTAACCTCCGTAATATGATAACATAAAGGGTTATTATAGGGAAACCTGAAGGTGTACACTTCTAGTGTGTACCGTTCAATATATCAGGCGTTCATGACGAATACGGGATCTTGTTAACCTCCGTAATATGATAACATAAAGGGTTATTATAGGGAAACCTGAAGGTGTACACTTCTAGTTGTGTACCGTTCAATATATCAGGCGTTCATGACGAATACGGGATCTTGTTAACCTCCGTAATATGATAACATAAAGGGTTATTATAGGGAAACCTGTGGGTGTACACTTCTAGTTGTGTACCGTTCAATATAACGTATAGGGTATCGTGTTGAACTTAAGTAACAGAATAGTATCACGGGGAACAATTCTAGTCGTGTACATAACATAAATATAGGTCTTAATACAGTTTCAATATATTACAATAATGTCATACAATAGTATTTACCTATCTATAGTTATGAGCCGAAATTGTTTTCTGTTATATCCCTTTGACCCTGAGTAAACTAAATTTAAGACATTATAAACATTAGTTCATATAACAAGGTTTTAAACAAAACCATCTGTAATGGCGTGACCATTGTGTACCTAGTTGAGACAGGCGGAAGGACGGACGGACGGACCCGGTGTTAAGTAATACCCCTTCCGATGAAAGCGGTTTAGATGTTTTAACATACGTTTTACATACATGTAGTGAAACATACATGTAGTGAAACATACACGTACAAGTAATTGGTCTGTATTAATGTTAACATTATTTTGCCATTTTAATTCATAAATATCACCAAATAGATGTGTAGAAATAGATGACCATATAAGTTGTGAACAGTCATTCGGAAACATACTTACAACACATGTTCAAGTTTTTAGACATTGTGGAGATGTGTAGATTCAATGGTTAGTTACAAGTGTAATCATAGTAATTAATTATCTAAGATTTCGGCCTAGATTTCGATGATTGTCTTCGGAATTCGCCTGCTATAGCAATTGGCTCTAGCGAATCCCTTGCTTAAAACTACCAAAATGAGACGTCCTGGAAAATAAAATATCTTGATAGGAATGAAACATAGTTGAGAGCGGGGTGTTGACCATCCAAATGGAAAAAGAACAAATTATCATGTACAATTGTGTATTCTTCTCCCATATCACAACATGATACAATTATCTTACCTTTCGCTAACTACTGGGTGTAAATAGAAACTTGTCATTCACTGAATTTATCGTTTGCTTCATTACCACTATAGCTTTCTTTGTACCACACAAAGAAACTTACAAAGTCATGTTATACCGGTTTAGTTCTGGTGTATGAGAATAACCTTCAGCCGACACGTCCAATAAGTACAACTATCCGAATAAACATTGAACGTTAAACACACTGGAAATTTCTTGTCGTCATATTATATTTTAGGAAAGGATGATACATGGATCTTTTAATAGACCAATAGGATTGTGTACGATAAGATAAATACGTGTTGTACGCGTACAATGAAAACATCATGAACCCAATGCGATGACAGTCTTATATGTTCATGTTCTCAAAGATATGCTGCCATTGAATAGACACAGAGTCACACAGATAATTTCTTTATATTATTGAATTCTAGTAAATAAAATCAATTGTCTAAGGCATAATTGTCACACACCAAAATTCTAGATTATATCACAAGGTACACTTAAGGTATTGGATCTGTAATGAAAACCTCCACTTGAAACTCTTCAATTTAATGCTTTAGCCTATGTTGTTAAGCACAGGACTTCAAACCTTTTGAGGGGTTTCAAGGTAGTGGTTCGAATCCTCCAGAAGCACAACTATCTTTATTTATTTTTTTCTTATTTTTTTTTTTTTTTTCATTAGCTAACACTTTTTACAGAAGTTTATATTCTACTTTCATTAAAAAGTAATTTAATACATTTCTATACATAAATATTAGCTAATTTGAAGCTTTTATTACTTGCAGTCACGGCTGAAATAGGTGGGGAATTTCAAATTTTTGGCATAATGTTAATTATTAATAAAGAACAGGTCATGAGCATTTCTAGAACTTGTTGATTACAATAGAACAAGTTGGGATTTTTTTTTAAAAAATTTTTTATAAAGGGGCATTGTTTTGGGGTGGTAGGGGTACCATTTTTATTGATAAAGCATTCTATTTGAGATATATTTAAATATAATCTTTATTGTTGTATGCATTGATATTTTTCAACACAAATATGTGCCTATATACAAAATTTAACAAAAGAAAATGTCCTGTTTACTGATGATAGATGTTGAACAGACAACCTACGGACAGATTGTGCTGCCTTTTATGTTGTCACCTATCTCATAAAATAGCATGTTATGAGAAAACAAGACGGTAAATGTTTTTTATATTTAAGTATATCTTAAATATACCAAAGTAGTAAATAATGATATCCAACATTAATGGTTGATTGTTATAGTAATAATGCTAGATGACTTTTAAATTACAAAGTTGCCGAAACCTTTTTTTTAAAAAGCAGATTTCAGAAGGGGGTAGGGTGATATTTAAGAGTTTTTTTCTTTTTTTCTTAATGTATTTTATTTTCCTTGGAGTTTATTTTAATCAGCAATGTTCTTTTGAAGTAAATGTGCCCTTTATACATCATTTTTAAGACATGTATGATAATTTTATTGTGTTTAGTTGTTGAACATTTTTTGCCATCTCTAGGTTTGAGGCATTGAACAACAAAAAAATAAATAATTTACCATCATAGACGGTAAAATCTTCTAACATTTCAGAAATACATGTCTCAATGGATGAAGATAGCAAGGGAAACAAATTTAGGCAACATTGTGATATTGACCATGACAGATCCAATACCTTAAGTTAAGGGTAACAAGAGTTCAAACATTAAAATTGACTATCAAAAATATAATGCTTAAATAATAACGTAAGATTTTTTTTTTTTTTTTTTTAATAAATGTTTTTAAGTATGAAAAAATCCGTTTTGTGTGAAAAATTACGAAAATATACTGACTTCCGGTTTACCGTGATAACGTAGTAATGAGGAAAGGTTTCGATTTTAATAATGGCGGATTAGTTACTGACTTCCGGTTTACCGTGATAACGTAGTAATGAGGAAAGGTTTCGATTTTAATAATGGCGGATTAGTCACATTACGGAGCTTTAGATGAAGAATTAAACTGTTCTTCGTCTTCTTTCGAAGAAACCAGCGATGAGTCAGCTATGTACAGTGAGACAGATGACCTAGGCACATTTAGAGATCAGACCATACCGGTTTGAGTCAGTAAAACGATCTGAAACGAGCAGCGATTCTGAAGACAAATCATTGACGTGAAATTGTTCGTGATGAATGGTTCGTGCTATTCTCAGCTTAAAAGCATTTAAACTTTACTTATTTATATCTAGAGCTACTTTTAATTTGATTTCTGTTCGTTTTGACAGGTATTTTTGTTTCTACTCCATTTGATTTTTTATAAAAGAATCCACATAGTCCCTGGTTGAACCATGTAAGAAGACTGAAAGTGTATGTTTTATATTATTTTACATTGAAGCATGATACAGTTTGATGACTTTCCCTTTACTGGACAGCCCAACTGCCCATTTACCTATATTATCTCTGTATATAGGCAACTATCTGATAAAGCAATAATCAATTAACTACTGATAAAAGCCACTACACTATCTCCATACAGGGTATTGGGAAAATCATAAGGATTTGACACCTGTCCTAATTAAACCAAAGAATCTGTATAACATATTGTAACTACCTCTTATAGGTCAGAATAAACATTGTGGGAAATTAAATTAGCTTTACAGTTGTGTAAAATACACTAGTTTAGCATGAAGAGAATGATGAATGTATATTGCTCATGTCTACCTTTTCAAATATTTTTATTGCAAAAAATAACCAATTGAAATTACTCCGGAATATACCAACAGCATTTTCAAGTTCATTTCTTAAAATCAGATACTCCGGAAAGGAAATATGTCTAAATTTCTACGAGGTTTTCAAAAGTCAACTCTGTGACATAGAGGAATAAAGTTAGTAAAACTTAATGCAGAAATAACCCATTTTCCTGTCATGATTCAAATCTCGATTCCGCTACAATAAATGTAAAAACAACCCATATAAATAGGATTACAAGGTTATTGAATGTCTAATGTCCTGTCATTTTCATTTCTAACCATTTCCTTTTGAAGAAATAGATCGGCAATAGAACATTGTCAACCTAAAGAAAAGTCAAATTCAAACACATGTTCGCGTATTCATCCGATTCTCAAGGACGATTTAGTTCTTTGTTTACTTACCCTTGGTTGTTTAAACTCAGAATTCCAAGCTCCTACAGAGACAACGTCGTTGTCGGAAGAAGAACAATCATCGGAAACGACTTCCAGATCAGAAATATCTGATTGAATGTCAGACGGGGTGAAGCCAGAAAAAAAAATTCAGACTCGAAAGATCGGCCATATTGAACAATGCAATGTACAGACAATAATTAAAAATAGATGAAAATTGGCTAACTGATCTTAATCAAACAGGTGTTCGCAAAAGAACTGACCAGTATTGTGGTAGTGTCATAACACACAATTCTAACTTCCACCCGTAAATGACCCATTTGATTGCCCTTTTAATTTCTTTCCGCAGTGTAACTAGCTCAATCAATCAAAGACCGGCCGGGTCTTGTGTAGATGAAAACAATAACCATTTAATATGTCAGATTTCCATTCTTGTCCACCTTACAACACAACACAGCAAACGATTGTGAAAATGTCGAGACAAAAATAAAGGAAATCTATAAAAAATGAAAGTATAACTATTAAATTAATTCAAATCATTGTTCCAAAAGTTATCTATTAAATTTAATGCATTTAAGCTTTCTCATGTTGCTGCAATGTTTACCAAGTTGCGTCAAAATTATACTACATCTGTGAAAGGGGTTATTACCCAGTAGCTTACTTGATTGTCAAACCGGTATACACCGGAAATATATCATGACTCCTGATCGGTCAAACAAAAGAACCGACTTTGCACGTGTGCGTCAACCCTTTCCTATTTCAACAAATTTGCCGACGACATTAAAAACATCTTGACAAAAAAGAAGCTCTTTAACCCTTTCCCACGTACGGACAATTTCTACAGCAGAAGAATATATTCATACAGGGCTGCTTCATTGTGTTTGGGGTCATTACGCTGTGAGCAATATCTCTCGTTTTCAAATGTAGTCTGCTCCAGATTTTTTAATATAAAGATATAAATAAATGAACTACAAAGCACTGTCAATGTCATTTTTATTGCATGAGTCAGTAATTTTCCATTTGATCTGGGTGACTAGGTTGCACGTGATTAACTGCAAACTAATAATACCGTGCCGAATGAAAACCGCCTTCCGATAGTTGGGAATATTGGGATCAATACTATTTTGTTAAGACTGATCAGGATCATCACTGTTCGTAATATCGTCACACAATCATTATCGAAGTCTTTGGAGAACAGTAATGACCAAAGGCCGGCATTGCAATTATGTAAATTATTACAAACTGCCTTAAGATTTGGAAACAAAACTGGTTGTCTATTGTTATGTGTCGTGACTCAGTCTGTATATGGTGCATAGTGATTTAATGTTAGAAAACCCTTGTGAAATAATGACATTAAACAATCACAAACGGAAACGAATATTTTTCATAGGAATAAGGTTATTTCCAAGCTTATTAGTTCCCAATGCATTTCATTCAACCTGGTTACTGAATTCTTAAACGCTACACCTGTTTAGACGCATTTTACTTACAACCTTTATAAGTTTATTGAAATCGATTAGAGTCGTCGAAAAGCGTTTACATTGAAATCGATTAGAGTCGTCAGAAAGCGTTTATTTCCAGTATACATATCGATGCGTTCACGATTAATGAAAGCCTGAATTGAATTCCTTATTAGCACGTCACTTCCGGTATATTTTATGGAAATTGCCGATATTTCTTTTTTTTTTTTTTCGTTAATTACGACCTAGCTTATTTTGAGCCCGGATTTTAAATGCTTATTAAAGTTACTTTTTTGATATTTTTCAATGCAAATTCTTATCACATTAGGTTTATATGACCTTTCCCTACATATGTATCACGTATTTGAATGTCATTCTTGGTTACCTTTAACCCTTAATATGTTGCACGTGATTTTAGACACCTGTTGGGATTAATTCTTTACACGAGTATATATTTATATTACAAATAGTTTAGAACTAGATGAAAATGCATATCCGTAACAATAAAGTTGAGTAATTATTGTTTGTTCGAATCTCATTCAGTAATGGATTATCAATACAAATCGTTGGTGATAGAGACTTTAGAGAGGTCAGTAGACGAATTCATGTTGATTTTATAATTGGTATATACTAACCATTTACAATATAGAAACACAACGCGAAATGTTTATGCATGATAACACATACTCATGATGGCTCACTATAAGGATAGGTGAACTAGCCACTCTTATCTGTTCTTTAAGTGAATGTAAAATACAGTGGAAATTTCTTGTCGTGAATTTCTGTTTAAGGTATTTATATTACATGGATTACATAGTTTAAAAAGTTCTTTTCCAATATTTAATTTGACGAAAAAAGGCTGTCATTGCTTTGTATTTGTTCCTTTTAATCATTTAATTCAAACATAAAATTGTCTCAGCAACAAATTTAATTCTAGACTATTGTACATGACAAATACATTATGCTTTGCGTTTGCTTTATATCTCCTATACTGGAAATAATTGATCACCTAATGCCATTGCTTTGCAACTCAGAGTACTTACATGTTATCAAACATTAATTATACGCAAACATTAATTATACGCAAGAGTGTTCAAAGTTACATTATGTCGCTTTTGAAAAAGTCACTAAAAAAAAGCATGACGAACATACAGACGTGCCAAGACAGGCTACAAACAAATGGAAGGATATAGCATGAACAAAACGTGTCTACAGATGTATTTGATTATTTTGATGGTATCGCTTGACAATATTGACCTGATCCTAACCTATGTATATAATTACGATGTACATGTGTTTTCATCAAATGTGTGATTTGTGTTATGAACATAATTATTTGTGTATATACATTGTGGGCTAAATGACACGCAAGTTATCTTAATTCATTACCAAATGCATGCTTGTCACACCTAATGTATATTTTAATAAAAAGGACAGGATCAGGTTAAAGGGACTGAATCCCATATGAGAAAAAAGCGAAGAAAAAAGAAAATTGTTAAAAATTGCTATTACCTTGATGTTTTTTTGCATGTAAGGCATTGAGATTTGCTGACTGGTGTACTACAATATATGCACACTATTAATATTGCGGAGATTTTTCGTTTTTTTGCATTGTAAAATCTACTGGGTTAGTAACCCAGTAAATCTAAAAATATCGCTGTATATTTATCACGTGATCACTACAACCGAATTGACAATCTCCTTCGCAGAGTTGTCGTTCTTTACACTCACGCATACATGAATGTAATGAGTCGATAGTGTTAGAGAATGCCGAATTAAATCCACAAATTCAAATGAGCAAGAGGAAATTCCACGGTATTTTCAAACGGGAAAACACGGAGCGGACGTTTTTTTAACTGCTTATTTATTTCCCATGAAATAATGAAAAACAAGACTTGTACGACCTTCTACAACATTCCGTTACATATATATCGACGTATTTTGGATTAATTAGAATAAGTGTAAAATATGACGATTTTGGACCATTATGGTGTTCAGTCCCTTTAATATGTTAAGTTTTCGAATACATTATATGTGTAGATCCTTCGACTATGAACATATAACCCATGTTAGTTGGAATGTCTAGTTTTGATATAGGATATAGGATTGTGGGACATTGAGAACATAACCCAATTGAGCGTTTCGTCTTTTTCCGAAACTGTTTTCTCAAATCGTCTGTTGCGAAGACGTGAAACGTGATTTGTATCACGGTCATTCATCATAAAACATAACATTTAGCATACAATTTTGAAACAATCAAGGCAAAACTATGGTAAAAAAACTCTATAAACAAATGTAATAGTATTGAATAAAAATTAAAATATTGCTGCAAAAGTGTAAAAATAATTTTCCCGTTGACATCATGTTTTCCAAATTCGTCTTCTGCCGATATGACAACACGTGTCAGCCTGTGTGAAAGGAAAAAAAGAAAATAACAAATAGGTACTTAAGTATTAACATATATTAAGGTGTAATGCCTCTGGTTATTAGTCGCCGGGCAGAAGCCCGCGACTTCTATTTTTAATAGGTTTTCGGAAATCACATGGGAGGAGGAGTTATTATTAAAAAAAAAAAATTTAAATGTCTTGAACATATTACAATTGCGTTTGTTTAAAAGCACTAAGTTATGACACATCTAAAATGAAATAAATATTCCGATGTTTTAAGTATTAGTAGTTTCTTTATTTTGACTCGCATCTCTTTTTTGGGGGTTTTATTTACGAAGACAAAACCGTCCCCATGAGACTTGCAGCAAGCAGACTGTTATGTGTCAATATCAAGTAAAATTCACGTCGAATTCTCCTTTAAAATAGCAATCTTAATTTACTGAATGTTATTTTCATGTTCAAATAGATGTCTTGATTTGTGAGGAATTCATTTTATAATATTTATCCATGCATGTATATCTAAAATATGAACTAAAAATTCTAAGCTAAAACTGTTACTCGCGTGACTCGCGAATACCAACTGCGTAGATTAATCTCCTTTGCAGAGAGCCGCTCTTTACACTCACTTACAAATAGTAAATTATAGGTGATTTAAAATGTTTATTTGGTTCAAAACAAATGAAGAAAAGAACAAACCGAGATAAAACTGGTTTTAATAGAAAAAATACCTTGAACGAACACTCTCTGCCTATAAAGAGAGTTTCAAGAACGACACCTCTGCGAAGAAGAATGTAGGTCACGAATCGGGTCTTTCGTACAAAATTATTTCGTCCTTGACAATTTTAAATGTTTCATTAAATTCCCTAAAGGCATATTGCTTCCGATCTGCATATTGTTATGCATCATTGACACAAGGGCGCTCATCATTATATAATTTTAAAACATGAGTAGTTTGTTAATTTCATTATAAAAAAGGAAGGAAAGAATTACAATAAATTAACATGTTGTAGGGCTCAGTTTAGGTTCGAAATTAAGTTTTAATTATAAAACAATTTCAATGAGATTTAACTGTTTAGCTGATATTATATTTCGAAGGTGATCTTATTTGTAAATATTGGATTACATTTCATCATTTGTTAAGGTATGATATAATTAGGATGCCAAGCTATAATATCATTTTGAGAAAAAGAGAAAACTCATGTCTTCAGCGATTTAACCCTTATCTCATTGTTTTAAAAGTAAATTGCTGCAAAGGTGTCCAATGTTGACTTTAATAGGGGAAACATAAAATGACGTGCTATTGCATGCAAATCTTAAATTGTCTGTTTTGTGGTTTTGTTGATAAATGATAGAATTCAAATATTCTGACAAACATCTTTAAAAGTGTATGTGGAATTCACAAATCATATAATTATACCTTAATGAAAGCACTGTATACATACTAAGACTAATGATTGTCAAGATTACTGATTTCCATTACTGTGTATGATCAATAATTAGTTGGCTGTGTGTATGGTCAACCTACTTTGGAATGGAGATTGATCATAAACAATGAAAGGCTTCAATTATCATTCACTTCGTTGACAAAACAATGCAAGTTATGACACATTTTCACTTGACCCCGCCCCTGATGTTCCAATATGCCCCTCAGTTGATAACTGTTTATTCAACTACTATACTGTTAGTGTTATGCATAACTGCAGTATGCATTTCCGGCGACATTGATGCGTTGCATCAACTTTCTCTTGTAAGTTAAGTATGACACAAGCTTTGGAAGGGGAGCGGGAGCGGGATTTTAAAAAGTTTAAATGCAATGTTATATTATTCATGTATTAAAATGTTTTATGTGAGCTTTTAATCACTATCCTTTTAAGATTTGGCAGATGTAGCGAATTATTAGAGTTCCTAGTTCGAATATGCCAATGGGATTACCTACCCGAGTCTAACGGTATAAATGTCCTATAGCCTTTGTATTCGATAACTAACTCCCTTGATAAATTCCATTCTAAAAATAGCCGATTGTATAAGCAAATTAAAGAAAATATCAAAAGTGAGCATTTATGAAATTTAAAGAAAATGTTCACATGTAGTCAACATATAGCAAGAATACAATGGAGAAATTCAACAGATTTTTATAAATAGGTAAACACGTCCCCCCGAATTCCGGGGACGTAAACCAAACAATTAAAAAAGCCTAGGCTAGGAGCTCGTCAGGGTCGTAAATCAAACTAAATCAAACTAACTCAAACTATTCAAAAAACGTAGCCTAGGAAGTTGGGAAAAGTTAGTAAATAGAAATTAAATGTGTCTAAAGATTTGAAAAAACGGTAGAAGACATACATATTCTGCTTCTTTTTGTTTCTTAAATCATTCAATACAATTTATTGATTCATAAAGGTTGCTTTTTTCAAACATATGATAGAGTTTTTCTTAACAATAATAATGTTAGTGGCTTCCTTTTCGATTACGTCACCCCATGGTACAATATTCAAACCTATCCCATACTGACGCCGCGCTTCCACGTGGCGTCAATAACTGCGTCAACAAATAAATGTAGTAGAGCAATGACGTCGTTTTGTGCAAACGTGTTTCATTTAGTTCCAGTTGTTTTTATTGCTGCTCTACCGCGTGTACTTTCTAATAAGATTTATCATTTAACTTATTTAATATAAACCTGTCTCACTTACAACGCATTGTGGCGCACCTGCAGCAGACGACTTTTGAAACATGTTGGAGAAAGGAAACATTGCTTATAATGACACATTTCAACTTTTTCCACAACATTTTCAACTCGAGTTTATTAAAGAGGGAACTTCAATAGTTATGAGTAGGTACTTTTCAAGTCGTCTGCTGTAGAATTATTGTATATAGGAAAGGGTTATAAATTGTAATCTTATTGTTCCTACGTGTCAAACAACAATAGCTGGAGAAAACATTTATTATATTTATAAAAAGTGATAACACTGAAGTAAAGAGATAAATAAAAGCATATCAAGGATCAGTTTCTCCTTTTACAAAAAGTCATTTTTATTAATCCCTTTAATTACACAAAACAATTGGAGGCAATTAATGAAAAAAGGTTATTATGAACAATTGTACCTTTTTTCACTTTATTTTCATCTAAATATATATTTTGCAGTTCCAACGACTTTATAATATAGAACAACACAACATCTGCATGAGAGACAGCGCATTTTTGCGAGATTCCTTATAATGTAAGCTATTGACCGACAACTCTGCAATGAAGTTATGATTTATAATGGTGTTTTATGACGCTTTAAGTAGTAGTTCTATTAAAACACGGCGTTTCCCGCGTAAATCACTAGTAATTACAGTAATATTTATCATGAAACGTTAATGTCAGCTACAAAGCTATCCCCACAACCCTGAGCATCAATAGGCATGGAAGGAATACAAAACTGCAAACGTCTTTGACATTTGTCGAACGGAACCTGATATCCAAGGAGGCCTACTACACCATAAGTCGACCACGCACAATAATAAAAACGTATAGAGAAAAGCCTGGTAAATATTGAACATTATTATATAACCTGTAAATAGACGCTTTTTCATTGGCTAAAAAGTAACTTTTTAGAAAGAATATCATGCGATATGCACCGTTTTCTTCTGATATGCACCAGTTTTATAAATAGTAACAGGGGAAGACCGGGGAATCCCATGAGCTGCCTATAAATATCCTTCGCCTTTATCCGTACGCTATGGAATTTTCCGAGGCGCGTTCCGAATGACCACGGAAACTTCCGAAGCTCGTTCGGATGATCATGTTTAATGCAATCAGTGTTTGACTTCCATTGATCATTTCCTGTGTTTCCAAACGACAATAACTTTCAAAATGGAAAATGAACCGCCACCAACGTGATTCGTGATTCTTTGCTGTCCGGTTTCAACATTTTAAAAATATCTCCTCCTAAACTGCTTGGTCATTATAACTCAAACTGTACGGAAATGTTCCTTGAGTGGTCCTCTGTTTTCTTTTAAGTTAATTAATATCAAAACAATATGATAAATTGGGGGTTATTTAATAAAACAGTTATGGGCTTTTCAGCTGTTATACATGATGTTGTTGATATGCACCAAAAACATCATGTATAACATTTGAAAAGTCCATAATTGTATAATATTCTATGATTTTTCTCTTAAAATATCATATAACTTGATAGTACTAATCTGATATTGACCTTATTTCAGACAATTACTAAAATGATTTTGATTCATTACACTTTCATTTAAAGAGATTCTCAATATTTTTGAAAATTTGCTATCAAATTCGCCTGTTCTATACGTCCATTTCTCGAAACAATTTATTTCGTCTGTTTTAGATACCAAATATACATTAAGACTGATCGAACCCTGTATTCGGTAAATAAGTCGCTAAATTAAATCATGACGGACAGACGGACGAATAGACAATGAAAACGTATCTCAATTGTGAAAGCATGTACAGGGAGGCGGCGACATAAATATAGGAGGGGTAAAAATTGAAAACACATGAGGGTACCAAGAATGACATTCAAAAACGCGATTAATATGTAGAGAAAAGTCATCAAAACCTAATGTGATAAGAATTTTCTTTGAAAAATATCAAAAAAATAACTTTAATAAACATTTTAAACCCGGGCTCAAAATAAGCCAGGTCGAGATTAACGGGAAAAAAAATCGGCAATTTCCGTAAAATATCGGAGTGTCTCCTGCCACGTACTTGGCAGGAGACAGTCCTCGGTGGATGGGCTCGTACCACGTATTATCGATTTTTTAAAAAACGTGTGGATCGAGATAATGGGTTACCGATTATCGATTATCGATTAACGATTAACTAAATCAACAGTCAATAAAGCCCCGAGCTATAATTACCGTTTTAATTATGAGCAGCTTTAAATTGCTTCTTTTATTAAACAAACTTGCAAACATTGTTTTTCTTTTAGATACTTCAAACACATACCACATAACACATGCCGTTTAAATTTGCCTTTTAATTATGATCATCAATAAATTGCTTCTTTAATTAAACAAACTTACAAACAAACAATTATTTTAGATAATTCACTCACATTCCAAGCCAAGTGAAATCATATATAAACCGGGCACTTCTTTTTATAACTCAGATAATCTGTATCTACGATACAAAGTCTTTGAAAATTATGTCAGTGTTATACGTCGGAGATTCCATATTCAGACATCTGTCCGTTCGGGATCGCAACAACTCTGTGGTCTTTCAGAGCGGTGCACGTGTCGAGCATGTCGAAAGCCTTATGACCAACGTCGCTGAGTTCAGGGTAAGTCATGTTATTCATACTATATGTATTGACTTGATCACAGACGATTCCGAAATATCAATATAGAATATATACTGTGTCGATGTTTTGTAATAATCTGGTTCAGTATCGTATCCTGCTATATATGCACTTTTCCATGAAACGTGAAATTCATCTGCATTAGTGTGGTTCCTTTATTTGTTTAATAAACTTAGCCTATTTACTCCATTATTTTGCTGTTGACACAAAAGAGAAATTCATCTGCAACTTAACGTGTTAACGTGTTAACTTATGATTGAACTGAAATACTGTTGAAACTATTCTAAAATTGAAGTGAAATAATGTTGAAGCAATTCGCTATGTTAAACTTGTTAAATGATTGAACTGAAATACTGTTGAAACAAAACTAGTCTGCAATTGAAGTGAAACAATGTTGAAGCAACTCGCTATGTCTTGCTATATATATGTACTTTTAATATTTAATTACTTCATTGTGATTGAACTGAAATACTGTCGAAACAAAACTAATCTGAAAATGATTGAACTGAAATACTGTTGAAACAAAACTAGTCTGCAATTAAAGTGAAACAATGTTGAAGCAACTCGCTATGTCTTGCTATATATATATGTACTTTTAATATTTAATTACTTCATTGTGATTGAACTGAAATACTGTCGAAACAAAACTAATCTGAAAATGATTGAACTGAAATACTGTTGAAACAAAACTAGTCTGCAATTGAAGTGAAACAATGTTGAAGCAACTCGCTATGTCTTGCTATATATATATGTACTTTTAATATTTAATTACTTCATTGTGATTGAACTGAAATACTGTCGAAACAAAACTAATCTGAAAATGATTGAACTGAAATACTGTTGAAACAAAACTAGTCTGCAATTGAAGTGAAACAATGTTGAAGCAACTCGCTATGTCTTGCTATATATATGTACTTTTAATATTTAATTACTTCATTGTGATTGAACTGAAATACTGTCGAAACAAAACTAATCTGAAAATGATTGAACTGAAATACTGTTGAAACAGCTAGTCTGAAATAGATTGAAATGAAATACTGTTGAAATAACTAGTCAGAAATTGATTGTTGCTATTGAACTGTTGTGTGCAGTACTGGTGTGAGAAAACCAGGAAATGCACGAGTAGGTGAACTGGCCGTCGTGATATAACTGAGAAATTGTTAAAAACGGCGTTAAACCCCAATCAATCAATGATTGAACTGAAATACTGTCGAAACAAAACTAATCTGAAAATGATTGAACTGAAATACTGTTGAAACAGCTAGTATGAAATAAATTGAAATGAAATACTGTCGAAACAAAACTAATCTGAAAATGATTGAACTGAAATACTGTTGAAACAAAACTAGTCTGCAATTGAAGTGAAACAATGTTGAAGCAACTCGCTATGTCTTGCTATATATATATGTACTTTTAATATTTAATTACTTCATTGTGATTGAACTGAAATACTGTCGAAACAAAACTAATCTGAAAATGATTGAACTGAAATACTGTTGAAACAAAACTAGTCTGCAATTGAAGTGAAACAATGTTGAAGCAACTCGCTATGTCTTGCTATATATATGTACTTTTAATATTTAATTACTTCATTGTGATTGAACTGAAATACTGTCGAAACAAAACTAATCTGAAAATGATTGAACTGAAATACTGTTGAAACAGCTAGTCTGAAATAGATTGAAATGAAATACTGTTGAAATAACTAGTCAGAAATTGATTGTTGCTATTGAACTGTTGTGTGCAGTACTGGTGTGAGAAAACCAGGAAATGCACGAGTAGGTGAACTGGCCGTCGTGATATAACTGAGAAATTGTTAAAAACGGCGTTAAACCCCAATCAATCAATGATTGAACTGAAATACTGTCGAAACAAAACTAATCTGAAAATGATTGAACTGAAATACTGTTGAAACAGCTAGTATGAAATAGATTGAAATGAAATACTGTTGAAATAACTAGTCAGAAATTGATTGAACTGAGTTACTAATTTAACTGGTATTTATCATTCCCTTTCCAGGCTGTGGTTCTTCATGTTGGAACTAACAACGTTCCAACAGAGTCCGTAGCTCAAATTGTTCGTCGGTTCGATACGTTGTTGTCTGCTATCCGGGAACGAGCTCCCCGGATATGTGTTTTTGTTTCGGGGATACTCCCTAGGGCAATAAACACTTGGGGCGGGAAGATAGACACCCGTTTCCTTGACCGTTGCAATCATGAGCTACGGAAGTGGAGTGATGTGGTATTCATCAGCCATGATGAATTTGGGTTTAGTAGGAAAACCGTCCGCCGTCACCTCTTGGCTAAGGACGGTCTTCATCTTTCTCAAGATGGCATGCATGTGTTAAAATCTGATATTCTTGTAGTATTGCAGCGGACTAGACTCTGTGTGCCATCTGCTCCCACTGTATCTTCTTTGGCCGACTGGCAGCCCCTTCATTCTGTCTTCACTTCTTCTAAGTCAATCTTTGCTGTAGATGTGCCTACAGCAAAGAATGACGACTGGCCTTCTCCGCACGTACACCACATCCCTTTAACCAACCACATTCCAACCATACCAGAATTGTCTTACTCATTTGTCTTGACACAGCCGAGCCTGGTCAATACATCTGAGTCAGAGTCTTTACCAGAGTCTTTGCCCGAATCTTCTGCTGCTATCGCGGTGAAAGATGACTGGCCGTCACTCTGTTCTCAGCAGCAGGTACATCTCACTCCTACCATACCAGAATTGTCTTACTCATTTGTCTTGACACAGCCGAGCCTGGTCAATACATCTGAGTCAGAGTCTTTACCAGAGTCTTTGCCCGAATCTTCTGCTGCTATCGCGGTGAAAGATGACTGGCCATCACTCTGTTCTCAACAGCAGGTACATCTCACTCCTACATCCACTCCTACCATACCAGAATTGTCTTACTCATTTGTCTTGACACAGCCGAGCCTGGTCAATACATCTGAGTCAGAATCTTTACCAGAGTCTTTGCCCGAATCTTCTGCTGCTATCGCGGTGAAAGATGACTGGCGATCACTCTGTTCTCAACAGCAGGTACATCTCACTCCTACATCCACTCCTACCATACCAGAATTGTCTTACTCATTTGTCTTGACACAGCCGAGCCTGGTCAATACATCTGAGTTAGAATCTTTACCAGAGTCTTTGCCCGAATCTTCTGCTGCTATCGCGGTGAAAGATGACATGCCATCACTCTGTTCTCAACAGCAGGTACATCTCACTCCTACATCCACTCCTACCATACCAGAATTGTCTTACTCATTTGTCTTGACACAGCCGAGCCTGGTCAATACATCTGAGTCAGAGTCTTTACCAGAGTATTTGCCCGAATCTTCTGCTGCTATCGCGGTGAAAGATGACATGCCATCACTCTGTTCTCAACAGCAGGTACATCTCACTCCTACATCCACTCCTACCATACCAGAATTGTCTTACTCATTTGTCTTGACACAGCCGAGCCTGGTCAATACATCTGAGTCAGAGTCTTTACCAGAGTATTTGCCCGAATCTTCTGCTGCTATCGCGGTGAAAGATGACATGCCATCACTCTGTTCTCAACAGCAGGTACATCTCACTCCTACATCCACTTCTACCATACCATCACTCTGTTCTCAACAGCAGGTAGATCTCACCGAGTCGTTACCAGAGTCTTTGCATGACAAAACGTGCAACTTACTTGGTGGCGGAAACGGGGAGCTCCTTAAAGGGTCAACATTTGACAACTATTCGACATTTTTAGAAGCTTTTAAAACTTGGAAACTGGAAAATGCACATCCCATGAGAACATTAGACTCTAGAAAAAGTATTGGTAATATGGAACATCCGTATCATTACATAACATTTGTCTGCAAGCACTATGGTAAACCAAGATCAAGGGGCAAGTCTGTTAGACCACAACAAACTGTCTGCGAAAAGTCTGGTTATGACTTAATTACACAACAACTAAACAAGTCAAACTCATCAATATACACATTTACATCTGAAGAAACAGACATATACCTAGTCAATAACAACGATAAAATTCATACAGTAAACATTGGCACAAATTCCTGCTCATGTACATTCTACACAATATATGCATTGCCTTGCCATCACTTTTTCAGTGTCCGAAATCATCTTGGTTTACATTTATTTGACAAATCTTTCGTTTCCAAAAAATGGCTTAAAGATAATCATTTAGATGACAAAAATCAAAATATCAAATCAAACATTATTGTACTTGAAAGAGACAACAGTAAGACTCAATTGAATCCGCGTGAAAAATACAATATTGCACTTAATTTCTTTAAGACTTTGCTCATTTTATTTCAAGGGGATATAACGTATGGTCATTGGGTAACAGTTTCTAATAAGTTTGGCTGCGAACACCACGAAGTAAAGTTGTATGATAGTTTGAATCCCACAACTATACATTGTGATATTCGACGCCAAGTTTGTTCTATTTTAAAATCAAGTCAGAAAAATGTAAACATAATTCGTTATGATTTAGAGAAACAGCAAGGGGGTCTGGACTGTGGTGTTTATGCAATAGCGTATGCTGTAAGTGTGAGTCGAGGAGAGAAACCAGAAACATTAAAATTTGATCAGAAATTAATGCGACATCATCTAATAAGCTGTTTGGAAAAGAAACAATTCACTGTCTTTCCGTCTGTACCTCTTCAGTCTGAAAATATGAAAAACCCTATAGTTAAAGAAATAGATATTTTCTGTAACTGTAGGTTGCCTCATGACGACTCGAATCCAACAATGATTGAGTGTTCAAAGTGTGAAGAATGGTTTCATTTCAGCTGTTTAAACATATCTGAGGAATTAAAAATCAAATAAAACAGTTCAAATGACAGATTTTATTGCAGTGAATTTTGTAAACGGTCATAAATATTAATAATCAATAAACCTTTTTTAAGAAACAACAACACTTTTAAGCAATAAAATAAAATAACAAGATATTAAATAAATAAACAAAAACAAAATAAATAAACAATAAAATAAATAAATAAACAATAAAATAAATAAATAGACAATACAAATCAATAAAATAGAGAAATAAACATTAATAATCAATACTATTAACTGATCTATTAACTTCGTGTGTATACTAAACCAATAAAACACACTGTTGCTTTAATCAATTAACTGTTTACAATATTTTAACACCTTCGGAATTAATCCCTCATTAAAAACGCGTGGATCGAGATAACATACGTCACAAAATAAATACGTGGTACGAGCCATATGGTTCCTACCACATACGTGGTACGAGACAAAAAAAAAAAAAAAAACGTACGTGGCAGGAGACTCGGCCGTAAAATATACCGGAAGTGACATACTCATGGGGAATTCAATGCAGGCTCTCATTATGTTGACAGTGTAAATCGTGAACGCATCGATATATTTGGAATAATTAAAGAGAAATAAAACGTGAAACTGCCCAGAGAGTGTGTGGTAGGGAGTGTTTATACATGCCGAAGGACGTTGTTAGCTTTCATAGCTTCCTTCCCCAAGAACGACACAGTAAGGAAAATGTGGATAAAGGCATTGGACTCGACGCGAAAACTTTGGAAAGGTTCGAAAATTACCGTATTCCTATGAAAATATCCGAATCCATTTGTAATTGTTTAATGTAATTATTTCACAAGGGTTTTCTATAACATTACATCACTTTGCACCATATGTATAAAGATTGAGTCACGACACATACAAATAGACAATCTGTTTTGTTTCCAAATATTTTAAGGCAGTTTGTATCTATTTACATAATTGCAATGCCGGCTTTTGTTTATTACTGTTCTCCAAATACTTCGATAATTGTTGTGTGACGATATTACGAACAGTGATAATCCTGATCAGTCTTAACAGAAGAGCATATTTATCTGAATATTCCCAACTATCGGAAGGCGGGTTTTTATTTGACACGGTATTATTATTATGAACCACGTGCAACTTAGTGACCCAGATCAAATGGAAAATTACTGACGCATGCAATACAAATGACCTTGACAACAGTGCTTTGTAGTTCATTTATCCCTTTCTTCATATAACAAATTCTGAAACAGACGACATTTGAAAACGAGAGAAATTGCTCATAGCGTAATGATCCCAAACACAATGAAGCAACCCTGTATGAATATATTCTTCTGTAGTAGAAATTGTCTGTACGTGGGAAAGAGTTGAAGAGCTTCTAATTTTTTGTCAAGATGTTTTTAATTTCGTCGGCAATTTTGTTGAAAGAGGAAAGGGTTTACGCACACGTGCAAAGTCGGTTCTTTGTTTGACCGATCAGTATTCTCGTGATATATATTTCCGGTATACCGGTTTTGACAATCAAGTAAGCTACCCCTTTCACAGATGTAGATTTATTTTGACGCAACTAAAGCTGACGAGTTTGGTAAACATTGCAGCAAAACGAGAAAGCCTAAATGCATTAACTTTAATAGATAACTTTTGCCAGTATGATTTGAATTAATTCAATAATTATATTTTCTTTATTTTTGTCTCGACATTTTCACAATCGTTTGCTGTGATTTGTTGTAAGGGGGGAAAGGGATGAACAGCTGACATAAGTAGTTATTGTTTTCATCTACACAATACCGGCGGGTCTTTGATTGACTCTGGAAAGAAATCAGAAGGGCAATAAAATTGGTCATTTACGGTGCGTGTTATGACACTTACACAATACTGGTCAGTTCTTTTGAGAACACCTGTTTGATTAAGATGAGTTAAGCCAATTTTCATCTATTTTTAATTATTGTCTGTACATTGCATTGTTCAATATGGCCGGTTTTTCGAGTTTGAATCTGGGTTTTTTTCTGGCTTCACCCCGTCTGACATTCATTCAGATATTTCTGATCTGGAAGTCGTTTCCGATGATTGTCATTCTTCCGACAACGATTTTGTCTCTGTAGGCGCTTGGAATAATGAGTTTCAACATCCAAGGGTAAGTAAAAAAAACACTTAATCGTCCTTGAGAATCGGGAAATACGCGAACATGTGTTTAAATTTGACTTATGTCAAAACGAACAGATATCAAACTAAAAGTAGTTCTAGATATAAATAATTAAAGTTTAAATGCTTCTTAAGATAACCTTTTACAAAAAATAATTTATTCTCGCATGTTATCAATACTTTTAAGCTGAAAATAGCACGAATCATTCATCACGAACAATTTCACGTCCTGCTTCGTCTTCAGACTCGCTGCTCGTTTCAGATCGTTTTACGAACTCAATCTGGTATGGTCTGATCCCTAAATGTGCTAGACCGTTGCCTAGGTCATCTGTATCACTGTAAATAGCTGACTCGTCGCTGTTTTCTTCGAAAGAAGTTGACGAACAGTATAATTCTTCATCTACAGCTCCGTAATTCAACTCATCCGCCATTATTGAAAACAACTCCTTATCACTACGTCATCACGGTAAACCGGAAGTCAGTTTATTTTCACTCTTCGCACTCGGCAATTTCCGTGAAAGCGTAATTTTATTGCACAACATTTATCTTTTCATACTTAAAAACATTTTTTAATTTATTTTTTTGTTCTTATGTTAGTATTTAAGCATTCATTTTTTGATAGTTAAATTTTATTTTTTGACTCTTGGTACCCTTTAAGTAAACACCGTCAGCAGTTTTAAACTGTCAGAATTCACTGTTGAACAAATTTCAATGACACTGATGAGGTAATCATTACACGCATGTTTAATTACTGTTGCATTTTAAACTTTAACCTTAGACTACATTGTTAACTGAACTATCTACCTGAGAAACCTCTTACCGCCAGTGGGAGTGGAGTATATTCAACTCACATTGATTGACAGCAGAATGAATAATACCAAGAGAAATGTACTTCTTAAAAAAAATAAAATTAAAATATAACGAAAATGTTTGTTTTGTTATTATATAACAGACAGTTCTGCAAACACCGTACACTGTAAGGTCAACATCCATAGATCTAAGGATATGTTCGGCTTCTTTCTCTGTGAATGATGTTTCCAGATCAATGGAACTTTGAACTAACGAAAACCATTGTCATTGCAATTAATTAAGTCTGTTTCTTGAATGAATCATTTCTAACACGTGACATTTAGCAGCATTGTGAATCGGTCTGATTCTCAAGGATGTAAGAAACACCGCATAGCCTGTTGCATTTTTTTCCATCCAATCAAGTTGAAGGCTTTTTCTTTATGTCCTAGGTTAGGGTCTGTGTTTAAAATGTGCACTATGTTGTTAATGGCATTTTATTGAAAGGCTTGTTTATTTTTGTTTTACATATTGCAAAATAAAAATATACACTCTGGAATCCACAACAATCCAGTCAAACCAAAAAGGGCTAGGTTCGTTTAATTCAAGTAATTAGCAAATAATTTCCCTGATGTGCCGGAGATCGTGGATTTGATCCCGTGTTTGGGTCATACCAAATATTTAATAAATGGTAGTAATTCTTTCCCTTCTTTGCACTCAGGATCGTGGGGTTACATTATAGCATTACTACTGACTCGGTACAGTCAGACAAAATTAACCGCTAATACTGGTAGCTTACTCAGGAAGTGAGTATACAACTTAGTAATGTTAAAGCCATCTTTTAAAGCATCTCAAATTAAACTTTAACATTTTGAAATGTTTCCTCCCTGGTAAATAGATTATAGGGATTAGCATAAATTTTACAGTTGGAACAATGATCAATTAATAAACATACCAGCACGAGATAATTAAGGGAATTACACCCACCCCCCAATAGCTCTAAAGTAACGTGATATAAGTGAAAAGATTTAGAAAGTAGCGTAGTGGCCAAACATATAAGGAACAAATATCCAATTACGCTCTTTCTTTAACACTACAATGGCTGGTATAAGATGCAAGGATTCAACATACACGACGAAGTATAAAACCATATCATGCTTGTTTCACACCCACAACAAGATTTAAAAACATATCTTACCTTCAACTAACTACCTGGTGTAAAAAGAAACTTGTCACTCATTTTCTTCATTATTTATTTACATGTTTTTAAGAAATAACACATATATAGAATCTACAAAAATCATGCTGAAACGGTTTAGTTCCATTTGCTCGATGAATATGTATTTAGTGTATTTAGTGTCCGGTTCCAAATTAACATGTGACTTTGATCTATAAATAGACCAGCGGGAGTGAGGTTATGTGTGTCTAATGAAAACAGCTCGACTGGACTAACCCAATTTGATAATATAGTCTCAAAAGTACTAAGTCGACATGTATAATGACGAAAAAGTGTGCCATTGAAAATACACTACATGATCCATATATTTTCCGTAATATTATTGAATTCTAGTAAATTAAAATTAGATATCTCAATCATCAATATACACATATTTTATTTCTAGTAAACGTCGATTGAGTCTTGATTAGGCTGTCATTAAAACATATTGAAACACATCACACATTGATTATATTAACACACAAGCATGTTTGGTCTCAATATGAGTACATATATGTGACTAGCCGCCGTTATATGTTATTTAAGTGTGGGGACAGTTTGAGATCTAACGCATACATACGTATGTATCAACATTTAAGCCTGGCTACTGGCAGTGCACAACACATGATACAATTCGAATCTTCAACAACTTACTGTTTTCTATGTTGTTTTCTTTAAGCCGTTTTCAACAGTATTCATGTTATATCCAATGTTTTACTGTTTAATTTATCAGTACTAACGGTATTATGTTTGACATCGATTCATCAGTCGTTTTGCTTTGGCCGCAACCTTGAGTATAATACTAAAAATTATAATCTCATTTATAAGACCTGACCGGATGTCGAAACCTGGTTTACTTCTCTCAAGGCAAATGTCCTAACTACGTCACCATGTAAAAGTGTTTAAATTTGATGCAACTGTGTGTATAACCGTCCGTTATATATTGACGGCCAATTTAAATAACGCGTATTTACTGGCTCACTCGCACCTGTACTTCAAACAAATTTTATCTCAAGCAACTGGCTACCATCCAACATAGACTACTGAGCCCATTGGTTGGAGACGAGTATCGCTAGTCACTACGACTTTGTGTCAATCTTCGGAAATACTGACTTACCGAGCCGGGGTTCGAATCAAGGACATATCCTTCTTCATATGCTAGTCAAACGACACCTTTTACACGCCTGGAAAGCGATAGCCCATGTATATTTTCACATTTTCATCGGATGCATCTGTCAATTATAATAATCGTGTCTTTCACTAGAAGCCAGTTTAGACAATATACTTTAAATCGACGATTAAAACAATCGCGAGCACAGTATACCAAGATCAGGCTGCTTGTGAATGTAGTCTCATTCCGACAGACTGTACTCAGTTTACGGTACTATCAGTTCTTGACAATATTTGACACTATGATACATCTTTAAACCTTAGAAATGAAATATGAACATTCGAATGGCAGCAGGAGAATAGGTTTCTCCTTCATTATTTTAATAAACATATGATTGTATTGCATTTGCATACGGTCTGATATTCAATATCTCGACAGTATATTGGTTAATGCATCTTCGCGGAAGGTCGAATGCACGAATCGCATAATGGAGTTTGTCCTAATATTACCGGTCGATGACCCGAAATCTAGTAATATCATGATAACAAATGTCCAGCAAAACAGGATAGGTAAGAAAAGTACTAAGTTATCTCATACGTCAGACATGGCTAACCCTTTCAATATTGGAGACACTCAATTATACCCACAGTTGATGTGGTACTTTGGAAAGCAAACATTAATTGGCTCCCCGATTTCAAACAGAAATACATATTTAATTCGGGAACCAGACTCTAAAACATGTCTTCACCTAAATTATCATTTGAAAATGTATTTTGTTCTCAACAATAGTTTGACTCATACATTTAACACTTCCGATTTCAAAGATGTATCATTGTTCTCAAGGAAGACAATTGATATAGTACGTTTAACCCTTTCCAATAAATACAACTTTGAAAACAGGTTGGCAAATGTAGAAAATCTCTTTAAATGATGGCTTAGCCATATACTACAGTTGAAAATATTGTGGCAAAAGGTTTACTTTTTCATTACGAGCACCTTTGCTTTTTGTCACGATGTTCTCAAAAGTTATCTGCTGCGTTTCCGTCTAAATGAGTTTGCGATGGTTTACGCAAAGAGTGACAATAAACAAAATACAGTCATACTAACCTTATCCCGGATAGAAATAGACGATCTCTGGGGTCTATTTCCCAAGTGTTAAATATTTGGACTTTGAAACAGACCCTTAATCATTCCCTTTAAGAATATTTTTATAACGACGACTTCTTAAAACTAAAAAACATTGTGAACACGGAAAATCTATATTGTAATGTAGAAAAGGTATCTTCATTGGTCGCAAAATATTGACGTTCCGGTTGCGTGTTGTCAACCCTTTCCCTCATCAAGAGGACCTTTGTCTAATCCGATTCATGATATAGATGTTACGTTACATGTATAAATGTCTGCCACTTTCTCTGTTCTGATTTGCCCTTCAATACATTTCTCCCAATACGACTCTATGTAACTGTTAAATTTGAAACAGGTCGAGCCGCGATAGTTTAGTCGGTAACGACGAGGGCTATAAACACACGTTAAAGGAATGGATCGGCGATGTTAAACTCCAATCAATCAACCGATTTAACGCTTAATGAGTCAAGACCCTGTTTACAAATCGCAGTCTGCAAAAATAATACGTGCATATTTTCTTTGTGACAACACGTCATTGTCTTAAAAGTAGTACGCTACATTATTTACTTACGTGTAATAAGAATTATGAGCACATTTCCATTTGCCTCAATGTTTGCAAAAAATCGTCTGCTGCAGATACGTTATAGTGTGTATGCATGCGGAAACGATTAAACTATGCGTTACACAGACACCTAGGAGGTTTAAAGTGGTATTTTGCATACAATGACTCCTAGTTTATTGTAAGAATCGTCTCACCAGAAAAAGCAGCATAGGGTGTATTGCAGTTTTTTGACATATAAGCTTATGAAAATAATAATCGTGATCGACAGCTTGTGTGGTAAAGTCTTTTAATTCAGAGAGTACTCTACTTTCAATGAGTGCCGCTATTCGAAAACCAACCGTTTTGCATTTGCTATCGGTACGGATTCATGTCCGCCAGCTCATCCTCGTTATCTAATCTGGCTCTGCACTGTTCGCAAAATAGTTTTAGAAGGATTATTATTTAAGCAGTATCTATTTGGGTTCTTTAGCATGGATGTGCCGGCAGGTCGTTTTCAACGCGGTTAATAATCACGTTGGGGTTGGTTTTCACGGTTCACCGTTCAAAAATAAAAGAAAGACAATCCAGTAAATATCCCTATTTATTCATACGAGTATGATCGTTGTTCAAGGATCTTTATTCTAATATAAAAGATTTGTCGTACGTTAACCCATTCCTACACCAATAATGTAGTAGAGGGCGTTTAACTTATTCTAGAAACAAACTTAGGTACCCCCTATTAATGAAATTATAAAACTTGAAAGACTTGATAACGTTGCGTCAAAAGGAGGAAAAATGATCATTATGAGCTACTTCTCCCTTCGCCACAATGTGTTTAAAACATCAAAGTAAGAATATGGTTTATTTAAACGCAAATGAACCACGCGTTAAAGCTCAAGCTTTTGTGTGTTTCTTAAACTACTTTCAATATATTTCACTTTGTATGGCTGCTTTTCTATGTTGACGATTTTACCGGAAAAATCCTTTAACTTATTAACCGTAACTCTTGCCATGTTACAGACGCCTTAAGACTAATTTGACTCATTTTATTAACCGAAGAATACACCGTTTATCTTCTTTATTCTACATGTATATGTTTCTCTAATTAATAAACGAATAAGTAACTATATCGACCACGTCACACGAAAGTCTATATTCAGGACCAGCGAAGATCAAAATAAACCTGCGCATCCTCGAAGCCTGATCAGAAACGTCCCTTGTCACCGTCTAGTTATGTAAATATCAGTTACAACGGTTAAAGCAATGCCGCCTTAACACATTGACCTGTCTTTTGTCACTGCTCTAGTAGTGTAAAATATCAAATACAACGGTTAAAGCAATGCCGCTTTAACACATTTACATGTTTTTGTAACTGCTCTAGTAGCGTAAATATCAGATACAACGGTTAAAGCAATGCCGCCTTAATAAATTTACATGTTTTTGTCACTGCTCTAGTAGTGTAAATATCAAATACAACGGTTATATTAATGCCGCCTTAACACATTTACATGTTTTTGTTACTGCTCTAGTAGTGTAAATATCTCATATATCGGTTATAGCAATGCCGCCTTAACACATTTACATGTTTTTGTTACTGCTCTAGTAGTGTAAACATCAGATACAACGGTTATAGTAATGCCGACTTAACACATGTACATGTTTTTGTTACTGCTCTAGTAGTGTAAACATAAGATACAACGGTTATAGTAATGTCAACTTAACACATTTACATGTTTTTGTTACTGTTCTAGTTGTGTAAATATCAAATACAACGGTTATAGTAATGTCGCCTTAACACATTTACACGTATTGGTTACTGCTCTAGTACTGTAAATAGCTTATATATTGGTTATAATAATGCCGGCTTAACACATTTACAAGTTTGTGTTACTGCTCTAGTAATGTAAATATCAAATACAACGGTTATAGTAATGTCGCCTTAACACATTTACACGTCTTGGTTACTGCTCTAGTACTGTAAATATCTGATATATCGGTTATAGCAATGCCGCCTTAACACATTTACATGTTTTTGTTACTGCTCTAGTACTGTAAATATCTGATATATCGGTTATAGCAATGCCGCCTTAACACATTTACATGTTTTTGGTACTGCTCTAGTAGTGTAAACATCAGATACAACGGTTATAGCAATGTCACCTTAACACATTTACTTGTTTTTGTTACTGTTCTAGTAGTGTAAACATCAGATACAACGGTTATAGCAATGTCGCCTTAACACATTTACATGTTTTTGTTACCGCTCTAGTAGTGTAAACGTCAGATACAACGGTTATAGCAATGTCACCTTAACACTTTTACTGCTCTAGTAGTGTAAATATCTTATTTATATCGGTTATAGCAATGCCGCCTTAACACATTTACATGTTTTTGTAACTGCTCTAGTAGTGTAAACATCAGATACAACGGTTATAGTAATGTCGCCTTAGCACATTTACACGTCTTGGTTACTGCTCTAGTACTGCAAATAACTGATATATTGGTTATAACAATGCCGGCTTAACACAATTATATGTTTTTGTTACTGCTCTAGTAATGTAAATATCAAATACAACGGTTGAAGTAATGTCGCCTTAACACATGTACTGCTCTAGTAGTGTAAATATCTGATATATCGGTTATAGCAATGCCGCCTTAACACATTTACATGTTTTTGTAACTGCTTTAGTAATGTAAATATCAAATACAACGGTTATATTAATGCCGCCTTAACACATTTACTGCTCTAGTAGTGTAAATATCTGATATATCGGTTATAGCAATGCCGCCTTAACACATTTACATGTTTTTGTAACTGCTCTAGTAGTGTTAATATCTGATATATCGGTTATAGCAATGCCGCCTTAACACATTTACATGTTTGTGTAACTGCTCTAGTAGTGTAAATATCAGATACAACGGTTATATTAATGCCGCCGTAACACATTTACATGTTTTTGTAACTGCTCTAGTAGTGTAAATATCAGATACAACGGTTATATTAATGCCGCCTTAACACATTTACATGTTTTTGTAACTGCTCTAGTAGTGTTAATATCAGATACAACGGTTATATTTATGCCGCCTTAACACATTAACATGTTTTTCAACGGTTATATTAATGCCGCCTTAACACATTTACATGTTTTTGCTACTGCTCTAGTAGTGTAAACATCAGATACAACGGTTATAGCAATGTCACCTTAACACATTTACTGCTCTAGTAGTGTAAATATCAGATACAACGGTTATAGCAATGCCGCCTTAACACAGTTACATGTTTTTATTACTGCTCTAGTAGTGTAAATATCAGATACAACGGTTTAAGTAATGTCGCTTTAACACATTAACATGGTTGTTTTACTGCTCTAGTAGTGTAAATAGCTGAAACATCGGTTATAGAAATGCATGTTTCTGTTACTGCTCTAGTAGTGTTAATATCAGAAATAACGGTTATAGCAATGTCGCCTTAACACATTTACATGTTTTTATTACTGCTCTAGTAGTGTAAATATCAAATACAACGGTTTAAGTAATGTCGCTTTAACACATTAACATGGTTGTTTTACTGCTCTAGTAGTGTAAATAGCTGATACATCGGTTATAGCAATGCATGTTTCTGTTACTGCTCTAGTAGTGTTAATATCAGATACAACGGTTATAGCAATGTCGCGTTCAAATATGTACTTGTTTTTCGTCACTGCTCCTGTAGTGTACATGTATATCAGATACAACTGTTATAGCAATGCCACCTCAACACATTTACACTTGTGCGTTACTACACGCATTTATAAAACCTAAACACCGGGTTTAATGTAGCATGACCGGTTTATCTTCAAGCATCAAATATCATAATAAATAAGAAACGTTTATTTTGGTCTTTCTGTAATTCTACAATTTACCTAATAGCATATTTTAGACACGACTGCTTTAAAAATAATTGTAAAACATTTCTGGAAGAGGAGTTTTGCTAGTCATTGTCTTTAAATCGTTTACCTTAACTGAATTGTAAAATCAAGAAATAGTTTTCAAAAAAAAGAAAAATCGCTAGATTAATCTTAGGATACATTGTAAACTGAACTAATTACCAGGTTCAGACAACTCTGTTTACGTCTGACGGCTATGCAAAACAATTTTAAAATCTAGGGATATGGCTAATTCTAAGCAATCAATATTAATATTCCAGATATATTTCCTATAAGATATTTCTAAAAAAAAAGTAAAAATACAACATCCTGTAAGGTCAACAGTTGCAGTACTAAGGACATGTTTGATTTGTTTCAAGCGTAATGACGTTCAAGATCAGTGACATGCATTTTTGATAAAAGTAACTTTTAGTCATTGCGAAACATACTACAATGTGTGACTGTCTATTTAAAGTCTGTTTATTGAATGAATCATTACAAGCGCGTGCCATATAGCAGCATTGTGAATCGGTCTGATTCTCCAGGATTTTAGAAAACAGAACATTGCTAGTTGTATTTTATTTTCTTGTTTGAGTATCCATCCTAACAGGTTCAGGCCAGTTTCCCTATGTCCAATGTGTGGGTCGGTGACTAACACGTTCAATAAGTTATTAATAGCATCTTTTTTATAGACGAGTTTGTTTGTTTTTGAATGCAGGACATACTGCAAGAAATACATATACACTCTTGAATCCACAACAATCAAATCAAACCAGAAGTCCAGACCTTCATTCCTAGAACCAGGTGGTGTATTGACCGAACGATGCATTTCGTAATGTAAAGCTGTAGGGACCAGGTTGGCCTGATGAGGCGGAAAGGTTAAACATCCAGTTATACATGTTCTCGCAAACTCCGTGTATGGAATGTCTTGTGATCCAAACATCCGTACGAGTTCATTGTGTGCCTCATTCGAACATCTCGGCTTGTTTCTGCATCCACACACTGATAAAACATGCGATTTCAAAGACGTTTCGCATTTAGATAGAATCTCTTCACATGCATCATATCTGTCACTCTGCAAACAATAGGATGCGACTATCAAATACGCGGAGATAACGTCAACATCCTTACTCTCTTTAATGTAATATATAAACGTATCAAACAACATTTGCATTAAATCCGCGTCACTGGTATTCAGCATTATACTCGCTGCACATTGTGCTATTTTAATGCATATATGAGGAATAAAATAGCATTTTGCCTGTCTTGTTTCTTTCTCAGTGTGATATTTAAAGCACTCCGTGTTGAGGAAATAGGTTTGAAATGAGTGCAATTCTGACAATAAATGAAGAGCTGAAAAACGTTTACACTGACTGTGAGATATAGTAGCACTTAAATTACGATAGATATGTATGTAACTATATAATGCTTGTTCAGATACATTGCTACGTTTTGATCTCATTACACTTGGTCCATACCCAAACAACACAATGTTTAATACCTTCCAAAGGTCATCACATGTCAATGACCATAGAAATGTACACCAATGTTCTACCATATCCTCTAGGACAACATGTACCTGTCGTAGAGTACTGCGATCAAGCCTGTCAAACATGTTTTCAGTCGGCGTGAAGTAATTTGGACAGTATTGCTCTTTGACCCAGTGTAACAGCAATTTGATACAAAGTAACGTGCCCGTTAGAATGTTTCTACGAGTCCAGAACTCACAGGGCGTATGTTCAACTGCATATAAAATACATGTTTTACAGTGATACGACGAGATCGATCCAGGTACACGCTTGTGTATGATATCTTTCTTGATAATCTTAAGTAAAATGTAGCATTTGTGCTGCGTAGTGTTAAGACTAGCCATGAGTTCACGTTCCTGAAGGGAAAATGACAGTCTCCATTCGATTGGACCATTGTCACTTGATGGATGATTCTTTGCGACAAAGAAACACCCGGAGTCTTTCAACATATGTAGTTGTGTATCATTTAGCCGATTACATCGGATAACCCTTTTTAGCCAAAATTTAGCAAAACTTGGTAAGTGCTGACATCGGAATGCGATAACATAGTCTAAATCTGATACCCCTTTTAAACATTTACGTGTCATGGCAGGACCATTACTACTTTGAAATATATCACCTACTCGTTGAACCTTTCGTAAACATATCCTGTCGTGTGTGTCGGTTTCAGTATATTCCTGAGTTAAAGTGTCTCCTTTATAAAGGGGTACTTTGTTACAGACACATTGTAGTTTAAAATAACCGGGTTTAGTGGTTTCATCAGTCACCATGAGGTATGATAGTCCGTGTTGAGGTGCATCAGCAATCCTCTCCACAACAGGTGTATCAGAACAATGTAGTATGTCTGTGTCTGAATGCAGCCCTCTTGTTGTTGTGCCCTCACATCTACTTCCAAATACATAACAGGTGGGTCGTAATTTGGGTTGGAAAAAAAAGTTAACCGTCGTTGTTCTAGTTAATTCCCATACTATTGCTTCTTCTCTGAATTTGTTTCTCATCTCTTCAGAAGCACCGATCCAATTTAGGATTGAATAAAGACGGAGTGACAAATTGTGATACTGATCATCCATGTTGTAGAACTGTGTTATCTGTAAATAGAAACGACATTCTTTGTAGAGAATTACCAATTTATAAAACGTGACTTACAAATGGGTAACATTGGCATTGGTCCCTGAGACGCGAACACAACTGCGTTTTGATAAACGGTATATGTATTAAATTACGTCATATAATACAATTTGCCAAGCCACAGTTATGACTAAGCTTGTTTATATGTTTTATTTCTAGTGATCATGTCAAGCTGTCAATCCTTAGTTGAGGTGTATTATTATGTATGAACCACATGTAATGCATTATACACATACGTTCATTACACAAGGTTTTATAAATTTTAAGTGATTGCGATTAAGCTGTTACGTGTTGAGAGACATGCCGACCTTACGGGTTGACGGACGAACGGACAGACGGACCCGGTGTTAAGTTCTACCCCATTCCGATGAAAGCGCTTTAGATTTATTCCGACACTTTATGTGTTCATTTTGTGATACTTAAATATTGTTTGGTCTAAACTAATGTTTTCCGTATTTTGTCATTTACATTCGGAACGATCACCTCGTGTAGGCATACAGTATGTTTAGAAACAAGTTATACAAGAGCTGTATACATGTATTCAAACTACCTCATACCACTACATTTTAAAAGTCACGTGTTGATGTTAAAATGCCAGTCACAAAGTCGGAGGATCGACGTTCACTGCATAGTTAAAACGTTAACACTAAACATCCAGTAATAAATGTACAAATTACATAGTGAAGGTATTATTTTATCAACGGAAAATATCAACGGATAAGATTTTTTATATGACTATGTACGTTTGTACTAGACTGGACGTGTCTGCTTGTTACTATCGAATACAAAAAAAAATTCGAATCAGCATTAGAAATATGCTTTTGTTAATGAGTTCATCTGATTTAAAGAAACACATAGTGTTCACAAAAAAATAAATGAATACATAGAGTGACATGTTTCCTTTTAAACCCGGAAGTTAGTAAAGGTAGAACATTTTGATCCGTTTGTGCATGGAGCACACGCAACTATGATTTACTCATGATGTCGTCTTTTATTTGATATTGACCTGCACATGACATTTATGTACAGATGTATATTATTACAATGTACATGTATTCCCATCTAATTTGTGAATTGTTTTATGAAATTACACACATGAGGAGGTATTATAATTATGAGATAGACAACTCTAGTAATACCATTTCATTAGTAGGGCAGTGAATTATTGAACACTACATGTGCTTTATTATAATAACTAGGGATGGGAACGAGTACCAATATTAGTACTCGGGTACTCGTGAATTCTTCCGATCGAGTACTCGGGTACTCGGAAGTAATCGCATTGTATTGATCCGTTCATCAAACGTCTTGTCTCTCGGAATAGTATTGCCCCCGTGGACTAAATTTGAATCGTTTCTATAAGAACAAACATGCGTTTGTTTTCACCTCTACATTTAATATTTGATATTTGAAGAAAAACTAGTTGTTTTATTTTAAAACAAAATAATTCAACAAATACATTCAGAACTTGCATTGGCGAAAACATCCAAACGTGCGGCCGTATATCTCTTTAAAGTCGCAAAAATAAAGCAAGTCAAACGGTGAAAGGAAGACAAGAATGATAAAAAATACATTTAATAAAAGAGTATATTTATCATCAGTGAAAATAAGGAATATAAATCAACAATCTGAATGTTTTTGAAATGCTTCCAGACGGCTGGTTTAGCAGGAGGCATGGTTATAAATGTGTTGCTTTCCTTTCGTTCGAATAGATACGAATGCTAGAGGATGGTTCTAATGATTTAACGAACAATTACTCAAACAATTGCAACAGTTCTTATCCAATCATATTGATTTGTATTTCTTACAACTATCCAATTAAAACGTATTGACAATTGAAAACATTATTACGACGAAGGTGTGAAAAACCGACGGCTCTCCATGTTTGACATATTGTTTGACATATGGTTGCTATTTGACTGGAGATTATATTCATATCGCTGACTACCTGTTTTGTCACATTGTTCGTAGTTGACTCGTGAAACAATCAAAACAACAAATAAAAAGGATTAAGAACCATCTTCAGACGAAAAGGTGTTAGCTGTTTGTTTAATTTACCTTCACCGCTGATTTACCGACTTCTTTAGTAACTCAATAAGAAAAACAGATTCAATACATTTTAAGTTTTTATTTACTTTAACATACTTTTATAAGATGAAAAAATGGAAGATAAATAATCGAGTACTCGAATACCTATTTTGATAACCGGTACTCGGACGTCCGACCGAGTACCCGGGTACTCGCGTACTCGGTCCCATCCCTAATAATAACCTAATAGGTTTAAAGTCGTCTAGTATGAACAAACCTGAAAAGAATGCGACGTTTGACACCTTGACAATCTTAATACTTAGTTTAATATAGGGTTGAAAATCAAATATTGTTGGGGAATAAGGAAAATTCCTTTATTGAGAGTTTTTGTTTTTTCCCACAATGTTTTCTAAAGAAGTTTGCTGCAAAGTCGTTAGACATCGTGTGGGACAAGGTAATAGTTACATTGATTTCACTTCTGCAAATCCCGCAGCAGACGATTTTGAAAACGTCAAGCAAAAAGATGTAACAACCTTGCGACAAAATGAAGACATTTCTGATTATGAGCAATTTTACCTTTGTCACAATGTTTGCAAAAGTCGTTTGCTGCAAATACGCTAAAGTGTATCTGGACGTGGAACACTATTGAACTAAGTGTTACACGTACGCCTATATAAGGCAATTTCATCTGGTATTTTTCATTTAATGTCTCCCTCGTTTCTCCGTTTAGTGTTGTTTTTAACTAGAATCGTCGCATATTAAGGACAGTGCAAACATGAGTATTACATGTACCAACAAGTGATGACACTAAGGTCAATGGGAACAAAGTTCTCCTTTAACAAATAAGTATTTTTTTTATTTCCTATCCATCAATACCACATAAATGACATAAACTACATTTTTCAAGCACTGTTGGAAAAGGAAAAAGATAAATGTGAATAAGTTTTCCATTTGTCAATTTCTTTTCATAAACATACATCTCATGCAAGTCCATAAACACGCCTTTAGTAGAGAAGTGCAACGGAAAAGATAAAGCGTATTTTCTATTTGGTGTTTGTTTTTCTGTTGAAAATGCATGTTCTGCATTACTTGAAATCGTCTAAATGAAAAACAGCGCATTGTTGGGACAGTCTAGATTACTGATCATGTAAATGGTTGCTTGAAGTCGTTATAATGAAATAATTTGCTTAAATGGTGATTTAAGACGATTTCTGTTTCTGTTATACAACGGCATTTCGTGCGTAAAATATTTAATCAGAACTTTTCAATATATCGCGAAAAGGGGGGCTTGGTGCATCTTGTTTTATCACTGTGTTTCATGTTTTATTTACTTGTACTACCGCTTTTACTAGAATAAGCGTGCCATGGGAGGCCACACAACTATAAGAAAGAGTTAAAATGAACAAAAATCCCATATTTATTAAGCATTATTCCTGTACTTAAATTCAGTACCTAACAATATATGAGCCATGTATGTCGAAAGAGTGATCTTGTTACACCTCGGTAAGAGACTAACATAAAGGGGTAGTAAAGGGAAACCTGAAGGGGTACAATTCTAGTTGTGTACCTTACAATATATGAGCCGTGTATGGCGAAAAGGGGATCGTGTTGAACCTCCGTATCATGATATCATAGGGGGATATTATAGGAATACAGAATACAGAATACAGAATACAGAATAGTTTATTAGACTTTAGCATAACATAGCTAATCGTCATACAAATAATATGATCATGTGTGAGCATGCAAATACAGAGTTGTGATTAATTCTTTCAGCGCCGAATTGTTTAAAGTAGACTCCTCCATGTTCAAAATCGGGCGTCTGCATTTCTCATGTAGGATGGGACTCCCTATTATCGGTGTACTTACGGTTTTTTTCGAAAAAATAATAATAAAGCAAACTTAACTGTAAATTATATCCAGTGTCACTCATTCCTTTATATGTTCTTGTTAATTAACTTACACAAAATAATCATTCACTTCTATGCAAAGTTCCAAAAATTGTGTCCATCCGCACCCATTTTGAAATTGACATTCAAGGGAGGCAATCACTCACCGGTGTAATTACAAAAAGCATTAGTACGGTGGTTCTGTTGTATCAATCCTTACAAGATTTTGATATTTAATGTTAAAATGACTATCCTATAAAACATTTGTCACTAGAATAATTATATTTATTTAAATGTTAATTTATTAACTGTTCCAAACTATGAACTTATTTACACGATATTTTCAGAATCAATTTGTTAAATTTTCTTATTGGCACAATTTAATCATATTTTCCAAAAATGACCCATTTCTTTGTTATTTTTTTAGTCCTTATAATAACATCCTTAATTTTTGTAACACAGTATATGATATAGAAGTTTAAAAATAGCATATGTTAAAATTTATAACCACCACAAACATACAGGCAAAAAAAACAATTTTTTTTTTAGAATTTTGGTCCTTATTTTCTTCCATGTTTTCTACAGTCGAGAAAACTTCACGGAATGTAATCACGTGACTTGAAATTCCTATGATGTCATAAGCAGTTAATACTGTGAAAGAAAAAATCAACAACAGGTTTTCTACTAAAAAAATGGACAACTATTTTGGATTTCTCTACATTAACTGTTTATCCCCATTTATCTCAGTATATGTGCATGTTATCTAGATGTGACTGTAAACCATACGCCGTATCGCTCATTAGCACACAGTCGTCAGCAAACAAAATGAGTAAAATCGATAGTTGGTCTATGTTTGACTGTAGTTCTAACTCGATGTCATTTAGGAACATAGAAAATAATATCGGGGAGCTTATCTCCCCTTGGAAAAAACCGACTTCGCACTTGAAAAACTCTGAAAGATTGTCGAATTGTCTCACTTGCAGTTTAACATCTGAGTACATTGATTTTATTAGGGAAAACTGAGAGGCTACAATTCTAGTTGTGTACCATATCCAAATGAACATTAAACGTAAAACACATTAGAAATTTCGTGTCGTCATTTTATATATTAGGTAAGGATGTTACATGGATCTATTAATAGACCAATAGGATTGTGTACGATAAGATAATTACATGTTGTACGCCTACATTGAAAACATCTTGGATATTTAACCAATTTGTTATCAGTCTTAGATATTCATATTCACAAAAACATGCTGCCATTGAATAGACACAGAGTCTAACAGATAGTTTATTTATATTTTTGAATTCTAGTTAATAAAATCAGATTGTCTAAGGCATCAGTGTCACATATCTAAATACTAGAACAAATTAAATGGCACAAATAAGAAATAGCATGTCGTTTTAGACACCATAAGGGTTTAATTCTGTCTTTGCACGAGTATGCTCTGCTTTTGCGAAAAATTAGATCGTTCAGAAATGGATTGTCAATACAAATCTTGGGTGATCTTAGAGACTTTAGAGAGGTCAGTAGACGAATTCATGTTGATTTTATAATGTGTATATAATAACCATTTACAATATAGAAACACAACGCGAAGTGTTTATGTATGATCAGCCACAAGTATCTATTCTTTAATTGAATATAAAATACAGTGGAAAAGTCTTGTCCTGAGTATATCTTTTATGAATTATATAACATGGATATATAAATAGACCAGTGGATTGGTAACGATAAATGCATGAACATGTATTTTTACATTGATTTTTCTTTGGACCAATCCAATTTGATATCAGTTTCAAAGTTCTTAATGTATATTTATAGTGTAGCTGCCTTTGAATAGACATTGCTATAATTTCTTTCTTTTAACTATTTAATTCAAAACTCAAATTGTTTGAGTCATTATTTTACGTGACAATAACACACCCTATTTCGCTACTGCAACATGATATTCCATGTACCATATACCTTGAATCACTTTTAAGACATGATAAAGTACAAGAGAGCCAAGATGGCCATAAATATATCAACTGAGTGATAGTAACTAAATTAGTAGAAAATATTTAGCTGCAAATATCTGGGGAAATGTTATCAAGAGTGCAAATGAAACTGCAAGGAGTGGACACTGTTAAAGAAAGTCAAGGCTATTTGTAACTTGAAATCTAAAAAGAACTTTAATAAGAATGGCGTTATCAAGTTTTTTTTCATTTTGCACGTTTTCTGATGCCGCCTTGCTGCCCATTTATTCAACAAAATCAATATGGCTTGGACGGTTTTTGTAGAGGGTCAATCAAAGAACATTTCTACCAAATTATCTTGGAATTGGAGAAGCAGATTATGGAGGCAAAGGATTTTAAAGTTTGGGTATTTTTCACACGTTCTGATGCCGCAGTAACCACGGTTCTACACAGAATGTTAGTCTTTAAACAATTTTGAAAGGGAAGATTCTTGTGAAGTTGAAGTTATGTTCAAATTGGTCAATTGGAATGGTAGGAGTTGTCATTTGTAGCTAAAAGTTAAATTTACCCCTTTTGTGATGATGCCTGGTTGATATGATTTTGTAATTAATCAATACGGCTTGGAAAAAATAAGAAGAGGATCACTGAAGTAAAAATCCTATTCAATTATCTTAAAATCGGACAAGCGTTTTAATAAATATCGAGTTTTCATTTTTTTTCAATTTGCCCCTTTTCTGATGCCGCCTGACTACCATCAGTATGGAGTTAACAATTTTCGTAGAGGGTCACCCAAAGAATATTTCTACGAAATTGTATTGGAATCTGACAAGCAAATTCAGAGGAGAAGATTTTAAAGTCTGGATATTTTGCCCCCATTCTGATGCAGCAGCGAAAAAAAGTTCTCATTGGAATTTAAATCTTTGAACATTTTTGACGGACGACGGACGGACAGACAGAGAGCGATCAGTATAGATCAGCTTGAGCCTTCGGCTCAGGTGATCTAAAAATATACAAAATTCTATGTTCTAAATAACGTAGAAACATAATTTACACATAAAACAAAATGTATGCTCGGCGTGGTTCACATCATATTTCAATGAATTATTACTGTTGGTTGCTATTTTCAGACTCTTTCTTTTTCATGACTGCTGCAATGAAGACTGTAATTTTTCTGATGGTATTTTCATCGTTAGAGCTCATCAATGAATTAAAGCTATCATAATTAGTTCTTCCAAGATACCAAGAATACAAAAAACGTTTCCGTACCTCAGAATATTGAAAACAGTTGAAAAATACATGATATTCGTCTTCAATACAGTGAATTTTGAAATTATGCAGACAATAAATACAAATTCTATTGTATCTGTCTATTCCAATATGTCGACCAGTTTCAATACAAAAGTTGTGGCTAGAACATCTGAACCTTGCAAGTTGTTTCCTAAGATAGAATGATAGATTTATAGTAGGGATGGGAACGAGTACCAATATTAGTACTCGGGTACTCGTGAATTCTTCCGATCGAGTACTCGGGTACTCGGAAGTAATCGCATTGTATTGATCCGTTCATCAAACGTCTTGTCTCTCGGAATAGTATTGCCCCCGTGGACTAAATTTGAATCGTTTCTATAAGAACAAACATGCGTTTGTTTTCACCTCTACATTTAATATTTGATATTTGAAGAAAAACTAGTTGTTTTATTTTAAAACAAAATAATTCAACAAATACATTCAGAACTTGCATTGGCGAAAACATCCAAACGTGCGGCCGTATATCTCTTTAAAGTCGCAAAAATAAAGCAAGTCAAACGGTGAAAGGAAGACAAGAATGATAAAAAATACATTTAATAAAAGAGTATATTTATCATCAGTGAAAATAAGGAATATAAATCAACAATCTGAATGTTTTTGAAATGCTTCCAGACGGCTGGTTTAGCAGGAGGCATGGTTATAAATGTGTTGCTTTCCTTTCGTTCGAATAGATACGAATGCTAGAGGATGGTTCTAATGATTTAACGAACAATTACTCAAACAATTGCAACAGTTCTTATCCAATCATATTGATTTGTATTTCTTACAACTATCCAATTAAAACGTATTGACAATTGAAAACATTATTACGACGAAGGTGTGAAAAACCGACGGCTCTCCATGTTTGACATATTGTTTGACATATGGTTGCTATTTGACTGGAGATTATATTCATATCGCTGACTACCTGTTTTGTCACATTGTTCGTAGTTGACTCGTGAAACAATCAAAACAACAAATAAAAAGGATTAAGAACCATCTTCAGACGAAAAGGTGTTAGCTGTTTGTTTAATTTACCTTCACCGCTGATTTACCGACTTCTTTAGTAACTCAATAAGAAAAACAGATTCAATACATTTTAAGTTTTTATTTACTTTAACATACTTTTATAAGATGAAAAAATGGAAGATAAATAATCGAGTACTCGAATACCTATTTTGATAACCGGTACTCGGACGTCCGACCGAGTACCCGGGTACTCGCGTACTCGGTCCCATCCCTAATTTATAGATAAATATTTTTCTGGATTTAGCATGCTTTTAAAATGCTTGTAAGTTAAGCATAGTGTACTATTATCTATAGACTCTAACCAATTGTGTTGCATGCAGTCTCTCAGTCGTTGTTTGAATGTAGCTAAAAATATGTCCGAGTTACCAACCTCTTGCGATAGCCAGACATATCCAAAGCCATAAAGATACAGTATTTGTTTAATTGACGTTGCCCATGTATTCCTTTCACTAACATCTAGACTCTTCAACATTTTATAATAATTACCAGGAAGTTTATGGTCAGGCATATCGAGTAGTTCTATCCAATACTTTAAAGATTTAATATAATAATCAACATCTGCATGTATTTGCACCGGAAAATGTGCAAGTATATAATTAAAATTTATATAGAACAGCTCATTAATTGATAAAAACAACCAAACCCTATGATGTGGGTTCTCAAACGAATCGTCTTTTTGAATCAAAGCAGGATTTTAGAACATGTAAAACGGCGCTAATCTAGAGCTCTGATTCAACAGGTATGAAAGTCGTCACTTGCTACGGCGGTAGGTAGTAAAAACGGGTCAGCTTCAAATGCAGGTTCATGGTAAAGTCATTTTCAAAGAGTCACCTTCGAATGCAGGTTCATGGTAAGTTCAAAAGAAAATTTATTTAATAATCATTTGTCGAAATATCCAGAATAATCACAAGCCAAAACGTTCCAAATAAATAACAAACGTAAAATACAATAGAAATTTCGTGTCGTCATTTTCTATTTTAGGAATAAATGTAACTTGAATTTATTAAATAGACGAGTGGGATCTTTTACGATACATTCATAGACCAACCTGATTTGATTTGGAGTTACTTTAATCTATGGGTATTTTCACGAAAAGGGCAGACATTCAATAGACACTGCTCAATCTCCATTTATCTTGACACAAGCCAGCGAGTCAAGCGGAATGCTGGCTCCACACCCATGAGCGCTAAGGAGAGAAAGCCATAAGTACCATTGCTAAAGTATTTTGTATGACACAGAAAGGAGCAAACCCACGACCTCCTGCATCCGAGGCGAATGCTCTTTCACTATACCACCGTGGAGCTACCAATCGATGGCTTTATTATACATGTATTTGTATAATGTGTAAATAAAAGTTGAAATTGAATTGATACACTGCACTCCAAAATAAATAGATACGGAGACTTCGTGAATGTCCGTTCATGTAATCGGAAATAATCTATATTAAGAAAAACGATGTCACAATTTAGAACATTAGGATCGATAAGTTATCATACCACTCTAAAGTTGTCATAGGTCAAATATCTTTTATTAACCCTTTCCCACATATGACTCACATGCAGTATACGACTTTTGAAAACATTATGGCAAAAGAAGAAATTGCACTTAATGGGTAGTTTTTCCTTTTGCCACAATGCTTTAATCAATAGATACGTTTTCATTTAAAGAGTATATTCGTGTTTTGACCTAGAAGTTGTTAAAGTCTTTCACAGTGAACTATGCTCTGTCATTAAAATCAAAGCTATTTTGATCTTTGCTGACGTCAAAAATACGTGGTTCTTTGTCTGACATTCTACACTTAACATAAAGAGTACATGTTCGTCCAACTTAAGAAATGATAAAGCATAAAAACAATTTTGAACTTCGTGGTTTGTCATATCAGGAGATAAAATGTTATACACAACAAGTGCCAATCAATGTAATCAGTCGTATTGTGAACACATTTTAATTGTCTCGTAATATTTTTCATCAAACTGTAAACCCAGGGAATTCCATAGTCTGGAATACCCTTCCTATACAGTTACATTACTACAGAACGCCTGGTACCAGTCTAGTAACTTAATTACCGCCTTTATTGCAATTGATAACTTCTTTTTGGGAGATACGAGATGAATATTATTGAATAGCAGATTGATGAATTGATTGTTTGAGGTTAAACGCCGTTTTCAACAATTGTTCAGTCATATCGCGGCAACCTATTTACCTACTTATGTGTTTCCTTGCTTTATCGCACCAGTTTTTCACACAACATTCTTTCCAAGCAACTGGCTGATTTTCCACATAAACTGTTTGACGAATAACGCTTGTCTCAATGACGTTTGTCAAACGTCGGAAAGAATTTTGGCCGAGAAAGGATTCGAACTCACAACCTCTGGATTGACAGCTCGCGTCTTTACCGACAGAGCTACTGGGGCTCGGCTTGAATGGCAGAAGTGGGGTTCTAAAGCGCGACATATTGATCTTTCTTTATATGATAGTCAAACAATGAACACCAATTGTACGCTTATATTGACTAGACAATTGTATATTTTCACATTGTCTCTGTATTTGTCTGTCTGTTTTTGTTAAGATAATTGTCTGTTTTGCATGGTTTAGCAAACATGTGCTTACATAACAGTAATACATTGTTAACATTAGCTCTGTGTTAATTTTGTTATAAACACGACTCAATAAACGAAGATCAATCTGCGTATAAATGTTGTCTCATCCTCATACACAGTACTCACTACGCGTCTAGGAATACTAGTCAATGCAGCACAATGCAATCAGGAGAATGGGGTTGTGTGGAATTTTTCAACTTTGACATTGTTGGCGGTCGGTTTTCAAGTTATCAAGCTTTTCCCTTATCCAGACGACTTTTGTCTTATCCGATTGTTTGATGTTTTTTCGCCGTTTTTAACAGCTGTTCAGTTATATCACGGCGTTTACTGGGTTAATTATTATTTATTCTGGTCTATTTATCCTGACATGAGACAGACAGTCGTAATGCTAGCCCCACAAGCCTGAGCGCCAATGAGGAGGGCCATTACTTCCATTTAAAAGTAATTGGTATCACCCGGTCGATGATCGAGCTCTCGAATTCCTGCACCCGTGGCGGACGCTCCACCACTTTTCCAGATACATGCCGACAAACGGGGTGACAGACGGACAAACAGATGACCCAGTGTTAAGCTCTATCCCATTCCGACGAATACGATTTAGATTTATTCCGACACTTGATGTGTTCATTTTAGTTAAACGTCAATGTTCACTGTGTTAACGGTTACAGGGCCAGTCTCGTAATCGGAGGACCGACATTCGCTGTATAGTTAAGAACATTGACGAAAGTTAATCCATACATTTTGTCTTAAATGTTACATTTAATCAAATTGCTAGTGTTCGACGACAGAATAGCTGTTCGGTGCATCTATTGACAAGTAAGATCATGCTCTAAATATGTTGATAATCGTTTTAATTTATTTCATCACATTTCAAAAACCTGTCATTTTTTCATATTTTAATTACGAAATCATGCATTAAAATAATGTTTTAAATAAGAAGTGACTGGTGTTTATAACAACATACCAAATGGAGATAAGTATGGAAATTAACCCAGACAAATCACGTGATATAAGTGAAGAACTGTAGATATTAGCATAATTGGCAACCATACAAGGAACATTCCACCATTTACACTTTTACTTAACACTACAATGACTGTTATTCAATGGGAGGAACATAAAATGCAATATGTGTATAACTCATGTTTGTTATTTCCCATCCACACAATGATACATTTGTCTTACTTACAGAGTAAGCGTGATGGCGTTCCAAACGAAGAATAACTCATCGTTTACACGTTTACATTAACACTACAATGATTGTTATACAATAGCAGGAACATAATATGCAATATATTTATAACCCATCTGTTTTGTTATTTCCCATCCACACAATGATACATGTGTCTTACAGAGTAACCGTGATGGCGATCAAAACATAGAACAACTCAAGATTTACTCATTCACTTTAACATAACAAGGACTACTATAAGATGAGAGAGACATAACATAACAAATGACGTCATGTATACATCATGTTTTGATGGTTTCCATGAACAAAATGACCAAATATCTTACCGTAAAATATCTCCCGGGTGTAAAAAGAAATGTGTTACTCAATTTCCTCATTGATTGTATCCATCAACATAATCTTTAAATCGTATGAACAAGCCAACAAAATCATATTGTTACTAATGGTTTGGAGGATTATTCAATTTGAATATAGAAAGCAGACCGATCCAGTATATTACAACGTTCCAAATGATCATACAACGTATAATACAGTGGAATGTCCGTGTCGTCATAGAATTATGTTACATGGATCTATTAATAGACCAGAACGATTGAGTACGGTAAATACAGGTTTTAGATATGTACTACAGATTGTATCTTTCCTGGCACCGATCCAGTATATTACAACGTTCCAAATGAACATACACCGTAAAATACAGTGGAATTTCGTGTCGTCATTTTGTATTTAAGGAAATAATGTTACATTAATCTATAAATAGACCATTGAGATCGAGTACAATAAATACTCAACAAACAAACGAATTCTACACAAATCAGGTCCAAGTTAACTGCATAGAAATCCCAAATAGTAAGTGTTTTTCCTGTTCGCTAAGTCATTACTCTCGGTTAACTTTAGATGCAAGCTATTTCTACTTTGCTATTATTTGTTTTTAAAATCATCTGCTGCGATTTCGTCAAAATGCTTCTGCAAGGGGGATATGATAAAAAAAAAGCAAACAGTGACAATACACTAAGAAGACTCATAATAAACTTACCCATAATATATATAGATATAGAAGACCTTTGACGCCTTATTAACAAGTGTTACATGTTTAGATTGTAACGTTTTTGAAACAGACCTAAAACATTTCCTTTATATTTTCAGATAGACAACTGCCAAAAACTAAAAACATTGTGAACGCCGGAGAACTATTGATAATGTGTGGAGGCGCGTATTATTATATATTTCCTGTTCGCAAATAGTTGTTCTCATCCCTTTCCCTCATACAGATCTCCGATTCCAAATGTGTAAATGAACTCAATCTAACTGACTCTTTTAAAACACAAATGTAAAATTGGTTTTGAATAATGGTAAAACCCATTGTAGCAAAAGACGAAATCGCTCAACAAATGCAAGGGAACGTGCTAATACTCCAAATCGCCGTAATATGACTGAACTAATGTTGAAAGCGAAGTAAAGCACATTACTTAAACAACATTAAACAGACGATTATAAGTTTGGATTCCTTTTATCCGGAACAATTGCAGTTGCAGTCCGTGTGCTTGTGTTACCGTCCATTATGGATTTTCATGTTCATCCGCGTAAAGAACATAAAAAGGATATCCCAATTTTCAATTTATATGTCCCTTTTCAAACAATTATTTCGATGAAAAATAGCGGTTCTCTTCTTAAAATGCAGTTATAATTCTCGGGCTAGGTTTAAATCGACTGTCAAGTCAGGTAGAGGATAGGAAACTACCCTTTGTTCACAAAATATCGACTCTTAACACAAATTCTATTACTAGGCAAATATTTACACGAAGACTACTTACTTACATAAAAGATCCGAAAAACGATGAAAGGTTTTATACCGGATATGTACCAGATCACTGAAAAATATCTAATGACTGACATTTTATATTGCTTTACAGAAAACGCGGAAACTCTTTCTAAATATGCATGGAAACGGCGCGTTCGTCATGAAATAGCGGAACGTGAACACAGATTATGGGAACAGCGTATTAATAACGATTTCGACTTTACTCTATTTAGGCGAATACATACATCTATAAGTCCAGCAGTCGTTTGGTCATTTTCAAAAAGAGAAAAAAATAATAGTCTCTAAACATTCATTTCAACTATTTGGGTTCAAAGAGCTGTTAGAAGCAATGCAGTGTGTAAATTCTGTCAAAATGTTTATGTAAACAAATATGTGCATATTTTATCAGAATATTTAAATTTTAAATAAGCAAGAGAGACGTTAATTAACGATATATCTCGAACATTTGGAAGGGAAAATGCGATGCACTTAACTAGGCTAAGAAAAGTAGATATTGCTTGTGCATTACTAGGCGCAAGGCAGGAGAATATTTCCATCGAGCAGAACTATGATTTTTACAAATGTGTATTCACATTTGTGAGAACCACAGTATCTGAATATGATTTGCAACAAGTTATTGTTGATATATAAAGCTCTGCTATAATATCATCACATCATAACCAGTATATTTATATATTGAATATCAGACTCATCATGTCGCTATAAGCATTAGACGCTGGATGTAACTATATTTTCTTTTTTTTATCATATTGTGTATGTATATATTATATTTTCTTTTGATGTTAACAAATCTCCCACGAGGAGGATGAATAAATAAATAAATAAATAAAATGAAATACATTAAACCCTTGAATAATTGCAGTTGTGAATCGCTCGTTTTGATTGGTTCGATCACGTGACTAAAAGGAATTGCATTTAGATCAAATGATTACAGTTAAATTAAATTCTGGTGAACATTACGATAACATTGTATTTCTATATTGACTCGAAAACCTACGCTCATAACCTTTGGACGTATGTATAATGGTATGAAAAAGGTAATATGAATAGAAAGATATGGGGTGTACTGTGAACACATTTCACTTATTGAACACAAAAGTACATTTAAGCTCAGTCTGTTTCAAATGATTTCATGAATTACAAAACCAACACTCGCCAAGGCTTTATATTGTTGAGGTTAAAAACTGAATTAACACAACAACTCTGACTACTAATATAGTAAGTAGTCCCTGAAAACAATCAAACATGTGTGAAATACACAAACTGCCAAAATATAAAACAAGACTGAATATCTTCAAAAAAGATAAACGACGATCAATATGAGAAAACACTAAGAAATGGAACATGCGCGATGTTACGATTATTTCACCACTGTCACGCGATTGCACCACGTCTTCATGGGGCGGGGCTCCCAGTGCGCCTATGACGTTATTATGGGGTTCCCACTGCATTTGTGGAGTTCTTAATACGACCATGGCGTGTTTCTCAAGCGTTTAATACGCTCATATGGCGACCATGTCTTTCATGTGCGACCTGTTATCAAAGCTGACGTTTCAAAGTTCATTCATCATACATTTCCGAAAATCTGACCAGCTTATAAAGTCGCCGTGAACACGTGGTAGAAACACCGTGAGGTCACTATGCAGTCGCGATACACGTGAAAGGACGCGTGGTAAGAACCCCATGAGCGCCGCGGGATCGCCGTTGCCAAGCCCATATATCTCAATAGAAACGGAACTTTTTCTCGCATTTTGACCTTTTACGTCTGTTGGTCTCCGTACGGTCGCGGATGAATACATTTAGATTATTGAGCATGGATGTGCCGGCAGGTCGTTTTCCACAAGGTTGAGGTTGGTTTTCATGGTTCACCGTTCACATATATAAAAGTCGATCCAGTCAATATTTCACAATTTATTGATCCTATTATGATCGTTATAAAATGGTCTTAATTCCAATAGAAAATGTGTATTGTACATACACCCATTCACACAATAATAATGTACTAAAGGGAAGTTAACTAATTTAAGGGGGAAACCAAGGAAACCCTCTATTAATGAAAGTATAATAATTGAAAGAGGTGAACAAGTTGCGTCAGAAGGGAAAATGATCATTATGAGCAACTTCTCCTTTTGCCACAATGTTTTTAAAACACCAAAATAAGAATATGGTTTATTTGATCGCAAATGAGCCACGAGTTAAAACTCAAGCTGTTGAGCGTTTCTAAAACTGCTTTCAGTATATTCAATTTCTATATTCAGGACCAGCGAAGATCCAGATCAGTCTGCGCTTCCTGGAAGCCTGATGAGGAACGTCCCTGTCAGCATCATCAACGGATATAATAATAACGACTAAACCAATTTACATTCATTTTGTTACTGCTCACATTTCTAAAGCCTATAGGCCTGGTTTCATGTAGCGTGACTTGTTTTATTTTCAAACATCAAATATCATAATAAATAAGAAATGTTTATTTTGGTATTTCGTTTACCTAATGCAGTGTGGGGAAACAACTTTTTCACGTGACACACAAATGGTAACGTACACACAGGACGTAGGACAAAAGAGCACAAATCAGGCAAGTCATTTGCATATTTCTACGTTAGTAGTTCTAGTTATTAACTCGCTCCCAAATTAGAGACCTAGCCTACCGACTGCACCAATTCATAAGCTTTCCGAAAATGTACGTATTGTCTTTCAGAACGTTTTACTTTTTGAGAACATTCAAACAAAATTGTCCAAACCTGGCATGCCAACGTACACACTCTTGACCAATGTGTTATGAAAACGTTCTAAAATACCGTAACTTTTCGTTGCAAGTGTTTTGAAGTGGCCTTCTAGGTGTAAAAGAAGATTCTACTCTTCTTAGATACTTTTAATTGCCGGATTTTAAGAGAAAACATCAAAACAAGTGGCACTGTAAAAATGTCAACGTGCACACTCGTGAAATGTTTTGTTATGTTATGTCAACGTACACACTTTTAACTTTCAAACTGCTGGTCAGAGTCGAGCAATACTTGTTTTCTTTTCATACACGCTGCCATTCGTGAAGATATGGATATGTTCATTTTTTAACGATTTATTTGTTTTTTAAAAAGATGGATCCTGCAATATGTCGATTCTGTGGGAAGTTGTTTTTAAGCCTTACCCAGCACGAATCTAGGCACAACAAGACAGGAAGAGGCACTGTGTGATGTGGTCAAATTTACCATAGCCAAGCAAACCTGACACGACACAGGTAATTTGATAGATACTATACGATGAGCGTTGTTAGACGATTTTATCACGATACAGCAAAACACTTTACTTGTTTGCATATGTTATTGTTAACATACATATCGCTTATGAAATACAATTAAATATTGTTTATTTTTCAAAAAACCGTAACCAGATTAATTAGGAAAACCACGTTGTAGATTAAATACGAACAATGTTCAGTCAACATTAATTATTGTTATGGTTACCACTGTTGTTCTCGCGCTTGTTACAACGCATTACTTGTTTCCTTTTAGATGCAGTAAACACGGCAAGGACAAAACCATGTCGTGCCAAACATGCAACAAAGCATTTGCGACGAATGCAAACCTCGCGCGGCACAATCGAACAGAGATGAAAACCAATGCGTATAAATGTGATATGTGTGGTAAAATAATTTCCGAAAAATCAAACCTGAAAGAACATCAGTCTCATGTTGGAGAGTTTGATATCAAATGCAAAGTGTGCGGCAAGATGTATAGACATAGGTCTTTCTAGACACATGAAGGAAAAACATCACAAATGAAGCTTGGTTGTTTGTTTAGCCTTACACAGTAACAGTGTGTGTACGTTTTAAATACATTGTCTGTGAACTGTGTATATGTCTTACTTTTGTTTCTTTGTACAACTCAGTTCAAGGAAACCAGCTGAAATTCATTTGCATTTTTATACTGAAGTTTGTTTAATATGTAATAATATGTGTCCGTTAATTATGTTGATTTGATTAAACTGTGATTATCTTTCCTTTTCATTATCTATACAATTGTATTTGCATTTTTGATTTTGATGATACCAAATGAGGAACATTGTTTTAGCTACATGTGATTAAAGTAAGGCCTTGGCACTTAATAATTGGTTATCTTGAATGCAACGGCACCTTCTGTGTACTGCATATTCATCCTTTTATTTCCAGAAACACCGATGCATTAGACAGACTAAAAGTTAATTAAATTGAAAAAATAAAAGTTGATTTTAATTAAGTTAGACAATTCAAGTACATTTATGTGCGTTTTCATTTACCGAATATGATGTTTATATCTATGCAAATGGTGAAAATATGTCTCTAAAGATATAATATAAGAGTTTTTTGAAAAATTCACAATACAGTCACATAAGTTATATTGTACTCTTTTAACCCAGTATTAAATGCCGAGGACCATTTCAAGAATTATTATTTGTGATTAACATTTACAGTATTGCCAGTTTAATTATCTTAGATGATATTGTGAAATAATATGCTCTGTTACTTGTTATGTTTTATAGTTGTCAAATAGACAACGAAACAATACATCCTGATACAAGAAACACTGCAATTCGATAATTATTTACAACCTGCAACAAAGACAAATGTATTTAACTTAAATGGTATTAGAGAATGTCATCACAAAGCGAATTATAATTGACTTGATAATTCTGAACAAGAGTATTTAATTGCAGCAAACTCGTCATAATCCATTCTTAATATATTTCGTTACATTACATACTAAGATATTCTTAATAATAAGTAACTTTATGTAATGATAATGTTATAGGACTCCATTCTCAGGGTATGGTGAAATGGGCCTATTGGGTATAGGGTTCTTATGGTTGAATCAAGACGTTATATCCTTTTACTCTTTATTGTCAGGATGATATCATGAAATAAATACGTGTATCTGTGCTTCAATGAACTGAGTTATTTTTATAACAGTTGACTTGTGTAACTTTAAATGTTTTAAGGTGTAATTCTTAAAGTTGCACTCTTATAGAAATTTATAAAAAAAATAAGAAAAATAACAATTGTTTTCCCTTATAAACCTTTATGAGGACATGTTTGATTCTAATTAGACTGTAGTATGAGAAAGCTTTCATATTTTAATTATTTAAATAAAGTTGTTTTTCCCTGCTCGGTAGGTACCTCTTTAAAGGTTGGTGTCTAATACAAACATTCGGGGGGGGGGGGGGGGAATAAAGTGTACACAAGTCAACTGTTATAAAAATAACTCAGTTCATTGAAGCACAGATACACATACTTATTGTGTATACAATGTATATGCCTCATTGAACTGAGTGTGTTTTTATAACAGTTATGTACATTTTATCTCAACACGGTTTGTATATGACATCCAACCTTTAAATACATTCTGGAATGAAAATGTACATGAATGGCTCCGTTTTTAAAATCCTGAAATCTTGGAGAAAAGTATAATTTGTGAGTGTGGGCTCTTGGGTAACATGTTTGTGGTTAATCCCAAACCCATTCAGCTTCTTACTTTTAAAAAAATCGATTTGAACTTTTTTACATGAGTTTTCTTCCCTCTGGATATAAATGCCACTTTAAAGTGTGTACGTTGCTAATGGCATATTTTAGACACGACTGCTGTAACAATAATTGTAAAACATTTCTGGAAGAGGAGTTTTGCTAGGCTCCTATTTCTTATCTACATAAGAATAATACATCATTGTCTTGAAATCGTTTTCCTAGTGCGATTGTTTAATATATGCTCAGAAAACAATTGTAAAATCAAGAAAAGGTTTGTAAAACAGAGAACAATCGCTCGTTTAACCTTAGAATACATTGTAAACTGAACTAATTACTAGATACAGACAACTATGTATACGAGACTGACGGCTATGCAAGACATATTTAATAGATTAGAGATATGACTATACTCAGGGAACATTCCTACTTAACAAGATTAATATCTAACAAAAATGTAATCTTTATTATTTCCTATAAGATATTTCTAAAATTATAACATACTGTAAGATCAACAGTTGTAGTACTAAGGATATGTTTCAGGTTTTTCCAAGTAAATGACGTTCAAGATTAATGGCATGCATTTTTTATCAACGCTAACGTACTTATTTAGTCATTGCGAAACTGTCCGTAATATGCGACTGTCTATTTAAAGTATGTTTATTGAATGAATCATTACAAGGGCGTGCCATATAGCAGCATTGTGAATCGGTCTGATTCTCCAGGATTGTAGAAAACAGAACGTAGCTTGTTGTATATCATTTTCTTGTTTAAATATCCATCCTAACAAGTTGAAGGCTGTTTCCTTATGTCCAAGGTTTGTGTCCGTTTTTATAACGTTAATAACGTTGTCAATAGCATCGTATTTATATAAGGGCTTGTTTGTTTTTGAATACAGGATATACTGTAGGAAATACAGAAACACTCTTGAATCCACAACAATCCAGTCAAACCTGAAGTCCCGCCTTTCATTCCTAGAACCAGGCGGTGTATTGACCGAACGGTTCATCTCGTAATGTAAAGCTGAAGGGACCAGGTTAGCTAGATGAGGATGAAATGTTACACATCCAGTTGTACACGTGCTCGCAAACTCAATGTATGGAATGTCTTGTGATCTAAACATCCATGTGAGTTCATCCGTTGCCTCACTCTGATATATCGGCTGCTGGCTTGGTCTGCATCCACACACTGTTACGACATATGATTTCAAAGACATTTTGCACTTAAGTAAAATCTTTTCACATATATCATATCGGTCACTCTGCAAACAATAGGATGCGACTATCAAAAACACGGAGATAAGGTCACAGTCTTTACTTTCTTCAATGTAATACATAAACGTATCAAACAATATCTTCAGTAGATCCGCGTCCCTGGTAGTCAGCATTAAACTCACTACACATTGTGCTATTTGTAGGCGAATGTGGGGAATAAAGTAGCGTGTTGCTGGTCTTGTTTCCTTTTTAGTATGATCTCTAACACACTCAGTGCTTAGAAAATGTGTTTGCAATGAACGTAATTCCAAAAGTAATAGAAGAGCTGGTCTACTGACACATTCCTTACGACCAAATCGTAGTTGATATCTGTACCTTACATTTCGAGGGCTTGGCGTGAAACGGTGGTAACTAAAAACCTATTTTGAAAACCCTGGTTTAGGGGCAATTTTGACCGCTTCGTAAACAATGCAAATTTAGGTGCCATTGCTCAGAACAAGCAATGGCACCTAAATTGCCATTGTTTACCAAGAAAAATGATTTAACGCTTATAAAGACTTTATGGCGAGGTGATAAACCTTGGTAAAAGAAATACCAATTTTAGTTACAACCGTTTCGAGCCAAGCCCTTGATTTCTATTCATATTTATGTACGTAGTTAATGTGTGTTCAGATACAATGCGAAGTTTCACTCTCATTATGCTTTGTCCACACCCAAACAGCACATCGTGTAATACCTTCCCAATGTCATCACATGTCAATGCCCATAGAAATGTACACCAATGTCCTACCATGTCCTCTAGGACAGCCTGAACCCGTCGTAGAGTTATGTACTCAAGCCTGTCAAACATGTTTTCATCCGGTATGAAGTAATTTGGACAGTTTTGATCTTTGACCCAATGTAATAGCAATTTGATACAAAGAAATGTGCATTTTAGAATGTTTCCACGGGTCGAGAATTCACAGGGCGTATTTTCAACTGCATATAACACACATGTTTTACAGTGATACGACGAGATCGATCCAGGTACATGTTTTTGTATGATATCCTTCTTGATAATCTTAAGTAAAATGTATCATTTGTGCTGCGTATAGTTAAGACTAGCCATGAGCTCACGTTCCTGGAAGGCAAATGACAGTCTCCATTCGATCGGACCATTGTCACTTGATGGATGATTTTTCCCGACAAATAAACACCCGGATCCTTTCTACATATGTATGTGTGTGTCATTTAGCCGATTGCATCGGATAACCCTTCTTAGCCGAAATTTAGCAAAACTTGGTATGTGCTGACATCGGAATGCGATAACCATGTCTTGATCTGTTTTCCCATATATACTTGTACGTGTCACGGCAGGACCGTTCATAATTCGATACACATCATTAATTTGGTGGAAGATTTGTAAACAGATCCTGTCGTGTGTCTCTGTTTCTAGATGTTTTCGAGTAATAGTGTCTGTATTATAAAGGGGAATTTTGTTATCGACACATTGTAGTTTAAAATATCCAGGTTTAGTGGTTTCATCAGCCACCAGGAGCAATGAACGTCCGTGTTGAGGTGCATCAGATATCCTCTCTACAACAGGTATATCAGGAAAACCAAGTATGTCTACTTCCGAATTAAGCCCTTTTGTTGTTGTACCCTCATAGCTACTTCCAAACACGTTAAAGGTCCATTGGTCAATACGAAAAAAGTTGTTTATCATGGTCCTAAATATTTCCAACAAGATCGAACGTTCTCTGTTTTTGTCCCTCATCTCTTCAGAAGCGCCGATCCAATCTAGAATTTCATAAAGACGGATTGACAAACTATGATACTCGTCATCCATTTTGCAAAATTCTAACCTGTAAATAGAAACGACTTCTTTAACTAATGCGTTAATGGTGACGTACAAATGGATCTTGAAAACAGTTTATGAATTGATACAAATAACCAAACCCTATGGTGTGTATACTAAAAAAGAATCGTCTCATGGAGACGATTCTTTCGAGTACCCACAACATAGGGAAATAGGGTCAACAGATGATTTAAGAACATGGAAACACAATTGAGAGCGCCATAATGGCCGCCCAAAAAAAATAGGCCACACCATGAAACACGAGTACATTATTATACAACAATGAATTATATAAGATGCGTGGGATATGACATACGAACCTAACTTATATTTATAATATTACTGTATATTCCTTTCCCATCCACAATATGATCAATATTTCTTACCTTGAATTCACGCCAGGATGTAAAAAGAAACGGGTCACTCAATTCCTTCATGGTTTGTTTTCTTTATCACAATCTGTTTCTTTGAACCGCATAAAGAAACTAACAAACTCATGTTTTAACCGGTTTCTTTCTGGTATTTTAGAAGAACATTTATAAAATAATTATAATCTGACACGTTCAGTTTAGTACCAAATAAATATAAAACGTAAGGTACAGTGGACATTTCTGTTTTAGGTATTAATGTTACTTGGATCTATTAATAGACCAGTGGGATTGGGTACGATACATACACGCTGTGTTCGTACGTTGAACATTCTTAGACTTATCTAAATTGAAAGTGGTCGAAGTATATCCTTAGTCTGTGTTTATTTTCACTCTTTAGCAAAAAAGAGAGAAAGCCAATACTGCGATTTCTAAAGTTTGATATGACACGGACGGGAGCGAACCCGAGACCTCCTGCATCGAGGCGGACGCTCTACCACTATAACACCAAGGCGGTTTATATAAACGATTCCATCCGATTTGGGGCGATAAACAACATATGAAAAAAGATAAACTTTATATTTGTTATATTATTTTGATTTTCAACAGTATCAGATCATAACGTACATTGTCTCGTTGTCCCTTTGACAGCAGCTTCCTATATATGTATGTTTAACATGTAAAAGTTGTAAATTTGATATGGTTACTTGTCTAGCATATTCCCGAGTGCTCGGCTAGTCTCAAAATAAATATTAATACGTTTGTTTCACAAGCAAGGTATCATGGTCTAAAACTCATAATATGTTATCAATCAATTCAATCGTTTAGTTGTGTTTGTCTTAGTCTCAAAATGATAGGCAATACACCTATGATTTCTTATATTTACTTTTAAAAGAAACATGTTATAAAACGATCGGGGAAATAAGACTTTCAATTTTATTAAAAAATACTAGTCGTTTGTCGATGTAATATAAACATCATAATTGGAACATGCTATTATTTAGCTTTGAGTATTGAACCGTTTGTCACAAAAGTAAATACAGATGTTTGTTGTTTGGTGTGATGTGCCGCTTTCAACACAGTTTCCGTAAAATCCCGGCGTTTCCTGGGTAAGTTACTAGTAATACTGGTCCATATATCTTGACATCAGGCAGTCAGTCGTTATCTTAACCTTGCAACCCTGAGCGCCAAGAAAAGCAGCTAGTACTACCATTGTTAACCCTTTCCCTCATATAGACGCTTTCTGACGCCTCTGCAGCAGACGGCTTTTTGAAAACATAGTGACAAAAGAAGAAATTGCACAAAACGTGCAATTTCTCCTTTTGCCACAATGTTTTCCACTTTTTGTCATAGGTTATCCATTCAATTATAGAGATTTTCCATTTTTTGACAAAATACGTTCAAATTCGTCTGCTGCAGAATTGCCGTATGAGGGAAAGGGTTAAAGCAGACGGCGTTTTGAAAACATAGTGACAAAAGAAGAAATTGCACAGAACGTGCAATTTCTCCTTCTGCCACTATGTTTTCAACTTTTAGTCATAGGTTATCCATGTGACAAAATACGTTCAAAGTCGTCTGCTGCAGAATTGCCGTATGAGGGAAAGGGTTAAGGTCATTGGTATTACCCGGTCGGAGAATGTGTGTGTGTCACGTGACCTTTATCTCGCTGTACGCGACGTGTACGTGTAATCACATGTGCGGCCATTATAGGACAAGATCAGTGTGCACGAATGTGTAGTGTAATCTTTGCCAACATTGTTCGCCATCCATGTTACTATATGTGACAAGTTCTACTCCATGTATTTGTGAGAAGTTATAGCGCATAGGTGTGTCTAACTATGGTTTTAACGCCTATAATGTGTACTATTTATTTACTTTTAACGCTGTTCTATACCTCTAGGTTACTCCACCATACGTAAGGTAAAAAACCTGAAAACAAATGGCATTAGCTTTTAATAGACAACTGCATTAAAACGAAGTTAAGCTTTTGCACATAAATAGTTTCTCCGTGATATTAATGAAATAATAAGAAACCCCGCATTTTGTTTAAAAATATTTATGCACTTGAAAGTTGTTGAGCAAAACGTTAGTTTGTAAAGATGTGAAATGCGCTATAAAGTAAATCATGAGGAAAACGTTAGTTTGTATAGATGTGAAATGCGCTATAAAGTAAATCATGAGCAAAACGTTAGTTTGTATAGATGTAAAATGGGCTATAAAGTAAATCATGAACAAAACATTAGTTCGTATAGACGTGAAAAGGGCTATAAAGTAAATCATGAACAAAACATTAGGTTGTATAGATGTGAACTGGGCTATAATGGAAATCATGAACAAAACGTTAGTGTGTATATATGTGAAATGCGCTATAAAGTAAATCATAAGCAAAACGTTAGTGTGTATATATGTGAAATGCGCTATAAAGTAAATCATGAGCAAAACATTAGTTTGTATAGATGTGAAATGGGCTATAAAGTAAATCATAAACAAAACATTAGTTTGTATAGACGTGAAAATGGCTATAAAGTAAATCATGAATAAAACGTTAGGTTGTATAGATGTGAAATGGAATATAAGGAAAATCATGAACAAAACGTTAGTTGGTATATATGTGAAATGAGCTATAAAGTAAATCATGAACAAAGTTTAGGTTGTATAGATGTAAAATGGGCTATAAAGTAAATCATGAACAAAACGTTAATTAGTATAGTTGTGAAATTCGCTATAAAGTAAATCTTGAACAAAGTTTAGGTTGTATAGATGTGAAATGGGCTATAAAGAATATTAGTTTGTATAGACGTGAAAAAGGCTATAAAGTAAATCAGGAACAAAACGTTAGGTTGTATAGATGAGAAATGGGCTATAAGGGAAATCATGAACAAAACGTTAGTGATAAAGAGAGAATAAAGTATGTAAGAGGCCTGGTTAAACTCAGTCGGTAGAGTACTTGCCTTGAAAGTGAGAGGTCCCGTGTTCAAGCCCCACACTGGCTGCATGTTTTTCTCTCCTTGTGACAAGAGTATTCGAAAGAATTAAGGAAAATATATCATCAGCCCCTACTATGTTATGATCTCAGGGCCACTATATTACATGTAAATAATTAACCTGTTTTTTTATCTCAAAGGAGAACTTCGCTTGGGAGACACAAAGATGAATCTTTGAACAGTAGTTTACATTGAAAACTGAAATAACCTGGCATGCTAACCATTTTTTAAGGCGACCGATAAAAACTATATTAATAAATGTGTATGCAAGCGTTCACTGCATATTGTTTCCAACGAATACATCAGGAGTTACATGCCCCTACCATTAAGTATTAGGTTAGCGGGTGCAATTTTGGACATTGTAGAGTAAGCATAAAGCCACAGAGACATGTCATTTCCATCGGTTGATTGAATATGAATTAGAAGAAAATTATTCCCCCTTGACTAGAACTAACGCCCGATAGGTTGCGCCTTTCGATGCTCGTTAGACGAATTTTTCAAAAGCAATGAATGGGATAACAAAGACCTGCTTTCGATGTTCATTCTTTTTTTCCAAAGAAGACATTCCTGATTACTTTTCTTTTACAATGAATTAGCGTGTAACGAAATGAAACGTAGTTCATGTTGAATGGTGACATAGGTAAAGGGCGACATACACATTGCCTGACATGTTGATTGGTAGTAAATAACAACTCTCGCTATTTATAGTGTTAAAGAATACCAGTTATAGATCCTAGCAGTACTTACGAATCAACTTGGCTGTACTTGAGCCGTTACGCGAGAAAACCAACATGATGGACTCTGCGTAAAGTGTCGACCCTGATCAGCCTAAGCATGCCGCGCAGGCTAACCCGGACAGACACGTTTCGCCTCCTGTGGAGTTTCTGTTTCAGGAATCATTACTCTATATCTCAATCCCCTAGAGACAGAATGTGTCGGCCCGGATCAGTCTACGCGGACAGCGCAGGCTGATCTGGTCGATACATTAACCAGACGCCATCATGTTGGTTTTCTTGCGGGACGGCTCTTTTGTCAATACGTTACAGTTAACTGTTTAAATATGTTTTTTCATTATTGATAAAACTGCATACAAATGATTAATGGTTCCGTATTCGATATAGAGTTCTGAAATGTGTAAACCTATCGTATCAAAAAGTCTAATTCGTTCTTTACGACATTTCTAAATACTCTCAGATATATATTTACAAGATTTTTATTGAGCGCGAATGGGGCTCGAACATTTGACAAACGGGCACAGGTTTCCTGTGCGAGTCGACCATACGCACATATTTACTTCAAACATTAGTTATGGTACAGTTAGACTGACTGCAGGGAAAACCTTTATGTTGTGGACCAACCCTTGAATTTGTTTCATTATTTGAACCGTCTCGCGAGAAAACCAACATTGTGGACTCTGCGTAAAGTATCGACCTGGATCAGCTAAATCATGCCGTGCAGGGTAACCCGACAGACACTTTTCGCCTCATTTGATTTTCTATTTCATGAATCATTACTCTATAACTCTATCCCCCTGAGACGGAATGTGTCGGCCCGGATCAGTCTGCACAGACAGCGCAGGCTGATCTGGTCGATACATTACGCAGACGCCATTATGTTGCTTTTCTCGAGGGACAGCTCATTTATGAATTGGTTCCACACTTCAAGTTGATTTGGGGCTGCTTTTGAGTTGACGAAATCAATTGTATATTTACTCAATTACTATAGCATTCCGAGTACCAGACTAATTTCAGACGTACTTATTTACTAGTGTGTGCCTGGACACCAGACTGAACTGCAAGTCGCCAGGTTGGTTCATGGCATACGTACTAATTTACTATAGTGTGAAGGAGACCAGACTTCCAATCAATAGTTTTGTATAGTACACTGGATACCAGACTAAACTGCAAGTCGCCGGTACGTACTAATTTACTATAGTGTGGCGGAGACCAGACTTCCAATCAATACTTTTGTATAGTACACAGGATACCAGACTACACGTCGACATTATTGATTCTTGCCAAGACGTACTTATTTACTATAGTGCGCCGGGTACCAGACTTTTAATCGAATAATATATCGCGTACAGCGATTATCTAGTGTAGAACTCGTATACACCTCGGTATATAAATAGATTATGTGTTCAACCACCTGTAACCATAATGAAAAGACCAATCAATACACCTTTGGGTTGTCTCATTCGTACGTCACATGACTGTATTCGGTATCTGAATAGCGAACTATACCCTTTCAATATATTTCATAAAGAGGTTATTTTTAGACGGTGGGTTTCAATAAACATTACCTGTGGACATAGGATTACACATTTATAATACAGGTCTTGATCGGTGTGGATGATAAGCTTATAGGTACGTACTTTTTTTTGTCATTATTTTCTCTGATTGTTTTGTACATATTATATTTTTTTGCAGAAATCGAAAAAGATACATGTTAGTCCTGATTAGGACATTATTTCTTCTGATCCCGTTTTAACTGTTTGTTAAATCACCTGGCGACACGCAAAAGTCATACATATATATGTGTTATAACTTGCATGGGCCTTTAGCATAAACCGTTAATATCTTGTTTGTGTGTACATTAAACCGTCGCATAGAGATTACAGTACCTAACAAGGTTTTGATTGATTGATTGGGGTTTAACGCCGTTTTTAACAATTTCTCAGTCATATCACGGCGGCCAGTTCACCCACTCATGTGTTTCCTGGTTTTCTCACACCAGTACTCCACACAACAATCTTCCCAAGCAAACCTAACAAGGTTAGTGTACGTTGAAATATGAGCCAACCCGCCAGAAAAAACAACATTGTGGACTCTGCTCAAAGTATCGACCCGGATCAGCGTAAGCATGCCGCGTAGGCTAACCCGGACAAACAATTCTCGACTCCTGTGGATTTTCTGTTTGAGAGATCATTACTCTATACCTCTTTTCCCCTGAGACGGAATGTGTCCGACCGTGTCAGTCTGCCCGGACTGCGCAGGCTGATCTGGTGCGATACATTACGCAGAGGCCGTAATGTTGGTTTTCTCGCAGGACGGCTCATATGTAGTATTCACTTACCCACCAGTCACTGCGGTACATGGTAGACCGCTGACAACTGAATACACTATTCGGACAACCGTACGCGGAACTCAATGAATACGGTATACCGTGTCTACATATGTCCGAGTGCAGTTGCTCAAATGATGCATTCGCGTGTCCACGGACAATTAATTGTCACATACGGCGAAACACGTCAATTATCAATATCGTTGAAGTCGGATAAAAAAAACTACTATGTGCTATACAAGTGTTTGCTACTGCATTGAAGTCAAGGGCTGGTTTAACACTTTCCCACATGTATACATACGACAATTCTGCAGCAGATGACTTTGGAAATATATCTAGACAAAAACTCCTTAGGATAATTTTTTTGATAGAGTTGAAAACATTGTGGCAAAAAGGGGAAATTGCTCATTATGAGCAATTTCTCCTTTTGCCAAAATGTTTTCAAAAGTCGGCTGCTGCAGAGATGTCAACATTTGTCTATATGTGGGAAAGTGTTAAATAAGATCAATCCATTGTGTTGGAACGTTCTTATGGTTTATATTAATCCCTACCGATGAGCCCCTCGCTTGTGTAGTGGTAGAGCGTCTCCCCGCGGACGCGGGAGGTCCCAGGTACGATTCTCGACCTCTGGTCATACCGATGATCTTTTAAAAAATGATATACATTGCTATACAAGTATTTACATGGCGCACATGATTTAGGGGTTAGCATAACGACTGACACGCTGGCGATAGGGTAAAAGGACCAATAGACTATGTACTGGACACTTACACAGGAAACGGTCGTGTATTTAATTTTCGTCTATGTCATGGGATTTGATTATTTGATTTTGGGTTTAACGCCATTTTTAACAATTTTGCAATCATATCACGGCACCTAGTCCACCTGATTAAGTTTTCCCTGACTATCTTACACCAGTTTTCACATAACAGTCATGGGAATAGGGGAACAAAACACGAATATAATCTAATGCTTGATTTTTTGTTTACAGGCAATTAAGTGATGATGATGACGATTGCGAATTATATTCGGCGGATTCCATTGCAGTATTTGTTGATCGGCGGAATCCTATTTATTGTTGTATTAGTTTCACTATCAATATCACAAACTAAAAAGACAAAAGGTCATGTGCCTATTGTTGAACACGGCGGTCAAAAGAATCGAGTGTATGTGGTAAGTTCAATTTAAATTTAACATGTATTCGGCTGTCGTTTTCTTTAACCCTTTCCCACAGGCTGCCACATTTTGATGCATCTGTAGCATTCGACTTAAGAAAACATTGTTGAAAAATGAGTAATTGCTCATAGTGTTTTCAACCCGATTCAAGAATAGTAGTTTTATTTATACTTTATAGAGATATCCCTATTTTCCCCATATGATTATTAAAACAGAACTCTGCTACTTATTAAACGTTTATCGCCGACATACCTTATAATACTAAAGTGTCTACCAAGGTAGCATAAACAGTAACCACTTCAGGGTTTAGGGTCAATACCTTAAGGTAGCCTAAGTATATGTATAAGGGGACACTTATACTGCCTTGCTTTAATGCTAGCTTTTATAGCAACGTGGTAGAGCGTTCGCTTTCGGACTAAAAGGTCCAAGGTTCGAACCCTGATCAGGTCGGATCTTTTCGGACTGTTACAATGGTGCTCAATAAGAGACTACATAAAAGACTCGAGAACGTTTCACAACATTCTCAGTCTCCGGAAAATCGGGAACGAATTTCATTTTTAAGGAGGGGGTATATGTAGCCTTGGTATATGTTTAAGGGGACACTTATACAGCCTTGCTATAGAGCTAGCTTTTATAGCGACGTGGTAGAGCTTTCGGACTAAAAGGTCCAAGGTTCGAGCCCTGATCAGGTCGGATCTTTTCGGACTGTTACAGTAATATCCTTGCTTCGAGTCAGATCAGCTCGTCAGCACTGTCTCGCTTGGAGTCTTAAGAGGTAGAATGACCCAGGTGCCCTCTCTCAGAATCCGAGTCCACTACAATACAAAGGAATGTATCCGAATGCTACTTTAATAAGAAAGGTTGACCACGGTCAATTATTCAGTACCATTCAACTTATAACGTGGTAACCATGAATGTTAACCTCGCCTCGGTCATCGATTCCTTCAGCTTCCGGTGCGTGATGGAAATTCATTGCCACTACTACCGAATGGAATGAAGTTTTAAGTTTTAAGTTGTATTGAGAAATACAGTGGGCAACATGCCCATGAGTATACAGTATTTTAAACAATGTACATATTAACATAGGTAATACAAAAATTACAAATATTAGCGTTCCCATATATTTTAAACATTATATCCAGCGTTTGAACAAACTGTTATTTTACACAAAGCTTATACTTGCCATTAACTGAAAATATCTGTATTGAACATAATACAGTATAAATTGAATAAAAGAAACTTTTTCCAGTTGCCTGGGAAGAGTGTTGTGTGGAGAACTGGTTTGAAAAGCCAGGACACACGTGGGTAGGTGACCAGGCCGTCGAAATATAGCTAAGAGACTATTAAAAATGGCGTTCAAATGAAAAGAACTGAAACCAATCTAATAATTCAATCTGCATTAGACGGCTTTTTGAAAAACATAGTGACAAAAGAAGAAATTGCTCAAAACGAGCAATTTCTCATTTTGTCACAATCTTTTCCACTTTTAGTCATAGGTTATCCATTCATTTATAGAGATTTTCTACTTTTTGACAAAATATGTTCAAAATTGTCTGCTGCAGAATTGTCGTATGAGGGAAAGGTTTAAGAGCATGTTTCCTTGAAAGTAAGCATACTCAAACGAGCTGATATTCAGGATCTAATTGCATCTCCCTAACAGGATCACAGAAACGGGTAATAATTTGATAACATTATAGCGTTTATGTTGTCTAAAGCGGACCGCCTCGGCGGTGAAGTGGTGGGGCGTCCGCCTTGAATGCAGGGGATCGCGGGTTCGATCCCCGGTCGGGTCATACCAAATACTTTAACAATGATTGTAATGGCTGCCCCCCTTGGCGCTCAGGTTTGCGCTAATAGTATTACGACTGACTGGCTGGTGTCAGGATGAATGGACCATCATTGTTCGTAACTTCCCCCAGGAAACGCCGTGATATAACTGAACAATTGTTGAAAGCGGCGTAAAACACAAAACAATCAATCAATTGTCTAACGCAGTCCATATCGCTATATTTCAGAGGTATGATACATCTAAGTATATAAACAGTGATGGTCGTATATTTGTACCATCGGACACCGTCCTGAATGATATGACATTGGCCGAACTCGAGGAACTCCTTTTTAGGTAACGAACATTTTATTTATCTTATTATTGTTGTTGTCTTTCTTATTTGACACGTCAGTTGCAGACTTAATGCGGATATCTGAATAACAGATTCGGTTTGTTCACTATACGGATAATATGCAAGCTATAGTACTTTCCCCTGGCGTCGACGTCGGCGTTGGCGTCACACATTGGTTGAGGTTTTGCATGCAAGTACATATAGTACCCCATATTTCAATTACTACTAGATGTATTGCATTGGAATCGTTACTCTACGTTAACATTATTGAATATATTTTGACACCGAACGTGATCAAGGAAAATCTACTAGGGTGTAATTGATGATCGGGTCATACCAAAGGCTTTTAGTAGTTGCTTTCCTAAATGGCGATCAGGGTTTCGGAGATAGCATAACGACTGGTGTGCTGGTGTCAGGATAAGGTTACTACCAGCAGTACTGGTAATTTACTCAGAAAACATCGTGATTTAACTGAAGTACCAATGAAGTCAGCTATAAACACATTACAATCACTCCAAGACGACGTACATCAAAAGCTTTTGCGACATGTGTTGATCCAGAGCAGCATGCTCATCCATGAAGTCTCATATGGATTCTTCAAGAAACTTCTGAAGTGTATCAGATAATAATAAGGATTGGTGATCTTCATATACTCTTGATGTTAAATCTCGAAGGTCGGTTTTCGTCGAACATGGCTCATGCGTATTTTTAACACGTAGTATGGGAAGCTCAGCCTGTAGCGACGCTGGCTGTCAGTCCAGGGTTTGTGAGTTCGAATTCCAGCTCGGCCCATATTCTTTCCCACGTTCGGCAAAAGTCAAAATGAAGTGCGGCACTCGTCTTCCACCAATGGGCTAACAGTCTATATGGAGAAGCAGCATATACTCGTGTGAAGTGCTTGTGTGAGAAAGCCATGAAAAACATTGGTAGGTGAGCTGGCATCCATGGTATGACGGAAAATCGTTCAAAGCGTTGTTTAACCCAAATTAACCAATCAATATATCTGTTACAGGTATCAAGAAACCATTGAAGTTGTCTGCCCAAGACAGAGACATATTGGCCTAGAATTGGATGGCGGTTATCATGTTTGTGAGACACTCATGCCAAATAAATCGTGTCTCGCCTATTCGTTTGGGTATGTACGCAATCGGTTTGTTTATCTGTCCATGGTGTCTGATGGGGAACTCCATACAACACGTGGAACCGAGTATTTCATATTTAAACGTGACACATAATCGTTGCGTATTACATAGTTGTTATTATAGTTGTAACCTAAGGAGAGTGAATGTGTTAACAATTGGTAACTGAGCCCCAACAATTTTAATCGAGGGAAGTTAGGCTTGGAAAACTATATTTTTTTTGTCAATTGTGTATGGCAGTGACGTGACATTTATTTGCATTATAAGCTTCAATAAAACGCGAATCGTATGTCGACAGTGTAGGTTTTATTTGTGATGGGCTAAATTAGTAAAAAGCTTGTTTTGTGTTGTTACACTTTTTATGCGGAGCCTTGTATGCTTTGCATCTATTTTCTTCTTAGACATTGTTTAAATAATTCATGAGGCGTTTACCAATTTTAGGTTCTTATTGCCTCTTTAATTTGGCATTTAAAAAAAAAGTATATATTTGCGTAAACTATGGCTACTCTTCTAGTTTGTTGTCAGGTCATGTGAACATATAAGCGGACAGTGCTGAGACTTCAGGTTCTCCGGAGTCTAAACTGAACGCAGATGAAAAATTTAAACCTCCAAATTATTTTAAATTTTATTTGTATACAGAAACAGAAAGGACTATACGTTTGATGACGGTCTGGCGGCCTATTACAACTGTGAAGTTCATTCCTTTGACCCAGAGTAAGTATTAAAGCTTTTTCTTGAGAAGAAAATGCATTCGTTGCCTTTGTTGACAAATGTGTCTTGGGTCTTTACAAATTAACAGCCTTACCATGTGTTGTGGAAGTAAATTATTGTCGTCAGTAACGAAGGGTATGTGATGAGAGTGTATGTCTGCTCAAGTTGGTCTAAGCATTTCACTGAACGCCATTATATCATGAGTTTTATTTAATTTCACACATTCTTCACCCGTTTCTCGGTGACACCATCGTCGAGACCCAATTTATTCAGTTCGTTATATATACAGTGTGCAAAGTCTGAAGTTAACTTCCCCTACCATTACATCATAGGGTCAATGGTTTTGGTGAAGACTAAAGCATAACGTTATCAAATTACAGGGACTATGAAAATATGTCAGACCTTTATAAATGTGTTAACCTTGACAATGTAATACAAGATTACTGGGTTTTTTCCGTAGGCAGGGGGAGGGCGAGTCCTGATGGATTCCGATCTTTATCGTTTCTTGAAATAATTACTTTTTGAGCCGATCCACGAAAAAAAACAAAAACATTATGGCCTCTGCGGAATGTATCGACCCAGATCAGCCTGCATACTCCGCGCAAACTATTCCGGGCCGACACATTCCGTCATAGGAGGATAGAGGTATAAACTTTAAAGTAACGAGTCTTGAAACAGAAAATCGACAGGAGGCGAAAGCCTGTCCAGGTTAGCCCGCGTGGCATGCCTAGGCTGATTCGGGTGGATACTTCGCATAGACCACAATGTTAGTTTTCTCGTGGAACGGCTCAATTATGTATTGTCGGTAAATCTGCATGCCTTTTCGAGATATATGGGACATAAGCGGTTTGAAATCTGTTTTTGAATTGTTTGTACTATTCTTTCATAATGAATGCTACAATCTGACTAAAGTACACGATCTGACCAAATGTAATGCGTAGCGTTAATAAGAGATGATTTTAATGAGATTGTGAATGCTATTGCATGCAAACCCATTATGTTGCCCGTGTCGTCTGCTTCAGAGGCCTTTCAAGAATCCCTTCACTGCCTCGGTGGTGTATTGGTAGAGCATCCGGTTCGGGTGCTGGGAGGCCGCGGGTTAAAACCCCGGCCGGGTCATACCAAAGACTTTAAACTGGTAGTAATGGCTGCCATTCTTGGCGCTCAGGGTTGCAGGTTTAGCATTACGACTGACTGGCTGGTGTCAGGATAAATGGACCAGAAGTACTAATAACTTACCCAGGAAACGCCGCAATATTACTGAAGGATTGTTGAAAGCGGCCTGAAACACAAAACAATAAAATGTTACTATTACCTTCAGTGACACGCAGGTGGATCATCAGCATTCCGAGCTTGTCTACTTTCACAAAATGGGCATTGGAGGTAAAGACGAAATCATAAAACATACCTGGAACATCAAAACATTTGATTCCATCAGAAAACTCCTACACCACGAGAACGTAAGCATTATTTACTTCATTCGTCTAAAATCTGTAAAAATATCAAGACATGGTCTGAACATCATGCATGCGTGCATCCCTGTATCCCTGCGTGCATCCCTGCTTTACTGTCAGTAGTGACCCTTTCCCACATACAGCATATCTGCAGCAGAACACTGAAAACATCTAGTGTAAAAAAATGGAAAATTCCCATAAATGAAGAGATAATTACTAAAATATGTTGAAAACATTGTGACAAAATGAGAAATTGCTCGTTTTGAGCAATTTCCTCTTTTGGCCCATTGTTTTCAAAAGTCGTCTGCTGCAAAGGCGTCAGAAAGCGTTGGCATTTTCCGCCTATATAGATCTTGATCAACTTGTACATCTGAGCAGTATAATCTGACTGCATTATAGGTCAATAAGTGAGGTCATTGTAATGACCTTCTGACAGGCACTGTCCATTTGGACCGGATGTTCTGACATCCGTGTACGGGTAGATCATTGCATACACCATATATTGTCATATATGAGCTAAGGTTGGGTTTTCTTGGAGCAAAAAATAAGTAATCGTTTCTTACTAGAAATTCTTACAGACGTATTTTAACACAAATGCAACAGACGGCTTTAGAAAATATTGTGGCAAAAGAAGTAATAACTCATCATAAACGATTTCTCATTTTGCCACAACGTTTTTAGCTCGACTTTTGAAAAAACGAGAGCTATTGTCATGACAATTGTCATGACCCTGGCGTATTCACTTTATACAAACTTTCCATATGCACAGCCATTTTATAAAGTCGTCTGCTACAGTTGCATTTTATGTGGGAAAGAATTGATCTTAGTTATAATGCGTTTTGATAGACAGTGTACTGATAATATGTACGTGTATTTTCATAAGCAATCCGGTCCACATTTATTTATCGTGTATTTTCATAAGCAATCCGGTCCACATTTATTTATCGTGTATTTTCATAAGCAATCCGGTTCGCATTTATTTATCGTGTATTTTCATAAGCAATCCGGTCCACATTTTTTTATCGTGTATTTTCATAAGCAATCCGGTTCACATTTATTTATCGTGTATTTTCATAAGCAATCCGGTTCACATTTATTTATCGTGTATTTTCATAATCAATCCGGTTCACATTTATTTATCGTTTTAACCCTTTCCCTCGTACAACAATTCTGCAGCAGACCTTTTTGGACATATTTTGTCAAAAAATAGAAAATCTCTATAATTGAATGGATAACCTATGACAAAGTGGAAAACATTGTGGCAAAAGGAGAAATTGCTCGTTTTGAGCAATTTCTTCTTTTGTCACTATGTTTTCAAAAGGCCGTCTGCTGCAGAGGCGTCAGAAAACGTCTATATGAGGGAAAGGGTTAAACTAAACTGTTTTTACCCATAGATACAAATTAATTGTGTTCTTCAATTCTTGAAATAAAACCGCTCATTAATATAGATAATGTTAAACTTGGGTTTCCGTCTCCTTATGAGAACATTCGTACTTTGATCCTGCTTTCCGTGGTTTATTTGTAAGATCGTAAGCCTTTAGAGTTGGAGACCAGGGTTCGATCCCCGGTCAGGTTATACCAAAAACTTAACCCTTTCCCTCATATAGACGCTTTCTGACGCCTCTGCAGCAGACGGCTTTATGAAAACATAGTGACAAAAGAAGAAATTGCACAAAACGTGCAATTTCTCTTTTTGCCACAATGTTTTTCACTTTTTGTCATAGGTTATCCATTCAATTAACGAGATTTTCCATTTTTTTACAAAGGGTTAAAGAATGGTAATATTGACTTCAATCCTTGAAGCTCAGGATTCCGGTGATTTCATCCCAATTGATGCACCGGTGTCGGGTTAAATAATGCCGGTAGTATCGGTAGTTCTGGTAATTTCACCCTCCAAACGCCGTGCTAAAGCTGAAATACTGTTGAAAGTGGTGTATAACCGCCATTTAATCAAATCACTCAGGTCATAATCCCAATCTTAATTTTACTTAATTTCAGCAACAACTGACTTTATTAAAGATCGACGCAGAAGGCGCCGAGTGGGCCGCATTTAAACAGATGCTCGAAAATAAAAGTTTACAGCGAGCCAACGTGACAATGCTAGTGGTGGAATTCCACACGATATTCTACACGAGAGATATCTCCTATTATGTGTCAGTTTTGCAAACGATGCGCGGACTGTACGAAGCGGGATACCGGCGATACTTCTATAGAATGTGGCATGGCGGATGTATCTTTACAAATTCACAGACAGGATTAAATAGAACTGGTTGCCATGAAGTACAATTTATGAAAGTTATGTGATTATGGGGCGTCCAGCAGTACAATATGTTTTGTTTAGAATTTTTGTTTTTGTAAATGTTTTATAAGTAAGAGTTAGAAGATGATACAGAGAAAAAATAACATAAAACAAGTGTGTGTGTGTGTGTGTGTGTGTGTGTGTGTGTGTGTGTGTGCCTGTGTGTGTGTGTGTGTGTGTGTGTGTGTGTGTGTGAGAGAGAGAGAGAGAGAGAGAGAGAGAGAGAGAGAGAGAAAAGAGAAAGAGAAGAGAGAGAGAGAGAGAGAGAGAGAGAGGGAGAGAGGGGGAGAGGGGGAGAGGGGGAGAGAGGGGAGAGAGGGGAGAGGGGAGAGAGAGAGAGAGAGAGAGAGAGAGAGAGAGAGAGAGAGAGAGAGAGAGAGAGAGAGAGAGAGAGAGAGAGAGAGAGAGAGAGAGAGAGAGAGAGAGAGAGAGGGAGAGAGGGAAAGAGGGGAGAGAGGGGAGAGAAGGGAGAGGGGGAGAGAGGGAGAGAGAGAGTATAGTGAAACATGTGTTCTTAATTAATTACTTGTTATTTCAATGAGTGAGAGAAAGAAAGAGATATACGAAAGGATGAGATAGAGATATATATATATATATATAAAGAGAGGGGTTAAAATAGATAATGGGAGATACCGAGAGGGGAAGAGAACAATAGAAAGAGATCGAGTTAAAGTTCGTAGGGAAACATGTGCTCTAAGTTACATGTTATTTCAAAGAGTGATAAAAAGAAAGAGATTTGGTGAGAGAATGAGGGAGAGAAAGAAAGGGGGTGAGAGAGAGAGAGAGACAATGTGGGGTACCGAGAGGGAGAGGGTTGAGAGAGAGGAGTGCATATACCGAGAGGGGGAGAGCAATAGAGATAGAGAAGTTAAGACAGAGGATGGGAGATACCGGTAGTGGGAGAGTTGGCGAGTGAAAGAGGACGATTTAGAGAGTTGAGTAAAACATGTGTTCTAAATTACATGTTATCTTGATATTTAACCCTTTCCCATATACACACACTTACTGAAGCCTGCAGCAAACAACTTTTAAAAACAGTGTTGAAAATAAGAGATACTGTCTTAATGAACAACGTCTTCTTTCGTCACAATGTTTTCAACTTTATTAAATGATAAAATATGAAATCATGGAGGTTTGTTTGACAAACATGTTTTCACATGTGTCTGCTGCAGATTTCCTACCTATGGGAAAGGGCTAAATAAGTGCGTCCTATTATTACCCGTGATCCGCTCCTGTTCAACCAAACGTTGCCCGTGTGGCAGAAGGAAGCTCAATAGAAATATACAGCCACAGTCTGACCCTTGCCTGAACCGTGCCGAGCCCCGGTAGCTCAGTCTGTAACGACGCGGGCTGTCAATCCAGAGGTTGTGAGTTCAAATCCCGGCTCGGCCAACTTTCTTTCCGACGATTGACAAAAGTCAATGCGACATGCGTCATTCGTCTTCCACCAATGAGCTAAGTCTATGTGGAAAAGCAGCCAGTTGCTTGGGAAGATTGTTTTGTGGAGTACTGGTGTGCGAACACCAGGAAATGCATGAGTTGGTGAACTGGCCGCCGTGATATAACTGAGAAATTTGTTAAAAACGGCGTTAAACCCCACACAATCCATCAATGCTTGGACCGTAAGAACCGGCTAACTGAGTCTGAACCATTAAAGGCAATGCAACTCTTGATCCCCAGCAGGTAGGATGCTATTGGTTTCAAACCTTATATAGTTTTACCTCGATTTCAATATAAAGTAGAAGGATAGCTAATGATGCTGTGAGTCTGTACGTATGTTTGCCTGGGTCGTCACTGTTCAAATATAAATAATCGCCATCACTGCCCCGCCCACAATCCCCTCCCATTGTCTAACCCGGAGCTACTCATATCTCATGTATTTGTCTTATATAGGGGTAAGGATTTAATTTAGGTGCCTTCTAACTAAACGTCTTAACGTTTACGGAAATTGCTTTCTGTTAGGTCATACAATAACCCTTTTTAGGCAGCATACATTTGATTCATCGATGCATTTTTGAGCCGTTCCACGTGAAAACAGTATGGCCTTTGCGTAATGTACGGACTCAGATCAACCTGCGCAGTCTGCGCATATTAATCGAGGCCGACACATTCCGTCTTAGGGGAATAGAGATATAGAGTATAAACAGAAAATCTAAAGGAGGCGAAATTGTCTGTCCGGGTAAGCCTGCGCGGCATACTTAGACTTGATTCGGATCGATGTTGGTTTTCTCGCGGGACTGCTCAAGTATTAAAACATTCCGTCCATTTTCAAGTGAGTACTATATTGTTTCTATGACCCTGAACTAACATGATAAAATCGTGTATGAAAGTGTAGTTTTTAAATCTTTCTTCTTTGAAAACATTTGGAAGCAATTGTGATTTTTAGATACGTTAAGGTATAGTTTTGATTTAGAGAGGAAAACATTGTACACAATGAAGAAGTTCTTTCAGTACATCTTTGACTGTATCAAATTTCCTCTATATTCCCAACGTCGTCTTAAAGTCGCGTTCCGTAAATGCATTTGACGGTTACATTCTGAGATCGATGTTGCTATAAACATGATTAATTTCTAAGTATGTGCATTATTCATTCCATTTGTCAGTATGAATAGTGTCGTTTGATGCCTTAACAACCCATGAGATGTAGTTTTAAGACAATAAATGGAAATTATTTATAATAACATCTGTCTTATGAGTTTATCTTTTCACCCGATGCTTACTTTCTCAGAGTTTTTTGTCATGAACAGATTAATAAGCGTTTTATTTTCCTCCTAATTTCTACAGAACGAAGTTGAGCGTGTATCATAAAAGTCGACCCGCTCGAGCACGAACAATCATATTATGTGTTTTGCTGTCATTCATTACAATCATGTTGTATCGGGTTAATGATAAAAGAGATTATTAGATCAATAGTTTAAAACCCTTTCCGACGTGCCGTAATTGTTCTAAAGTCGTCTATTGCATAATCGTATGTATGTGGGAAACGGTTAAGCACTATCTACCTCGTATCTCATAGACAAGTATGTGTACACCTGAGATTCGTTCAAACGTCTATAAACGTTTCCATTACTCACGCAAACATCCTTCGTTCGGACAAACATTGTTTTCGTTCGGACAAACATTATTTTCGTTCGGGTAAAAAACGGTTCGGTCGGGCAAAACACCCTTTGTTCGGACAAAACACATGTCGTTCAGGCGAAACGAACTCGTATTCAAACGAAACACTGAACTATTCTGGTTTGTTTGGTTGATTTGGTTTAACGCCGTTTTCAACACATTTTCTGTCATATTACGGCGACCAGTTCACCTACCCATGCATTCCCTGGCTTTCTCACAAATAGCAACTGTCTGAATTTCATATAGATTTTTAGCCCATTGGAGGAAGACGCATGACGCTGGTTGCATTGATTTTTTTCTGCGAAATGTAAAATGTCGTAAAGAATGTTGACCGAGGTAGGATTGTATTCACAACTCCTGGATAGACAGTCCGTGTATTTACCTACTGAACTACCGGGACGGGGCCCGAACTATTATTGGTTTTCGCGAAACAAATTTCGGTTACAAATTATTTTGAGCGCTTGGCTTATACATGGCATGTTGACAGCATTGGCCACGTGCCTAGGGAGACATTTCTATTGATTAATTTACCCTGTTGCAAAATGTATTTTTCCATTAGCATTTCATGTAAGGCACATAGAATAATATGTTAATTTTAATCAATTTTAGATCATTGATAGTGGTACATATGGTTTGTTCCCGGAACGCCTACTCGATTTAATCTCTACCTGGTCAAAATTGATGATTAGGGGGCCTTTTAAAGGGAAGTTATAAGTGATAGATTTATGTGGACTTAATTGATAAGATAATTGAACATGGTCAGATTTTTCTTTTATAAACAAAAAATATTATTTTGTATTACGCTTCAATCTGAATTTAAACACTTCAAAACTTTTACAGTTGAAAAAAAATGGTATTTGGATGAAATGTGATTGAAACGTATTGTTGAAAATGGGCCAATGCATGTTAAAAGCGAAGGCTACTTTCCCCACAACAATTTCAAGTGGTACACTTTCTAAAAAGGCAACAGGTTAGGGAGCTTATTCTGTTGGCAAGAGTTTGGATTCTCGTCTGCACTTGTGATCGGTTTAAAAATATTTAAACTACATAAACAACTACACAAAATAATACAATTTAAACTATTTGTATTTGTTATCATATTAATCAACATAATATAGAAAATGAGTATTTGTAAACATGCTTGTGTATGCATAGCACAGATAAAACATATACATATATACAACAGCACATGATATACATTAGATAGATGCTATTTTCACACAGCTAAGCTCCCAACTGGATGAGTTGGGATGCTGAGTCATTAAATCAATCACTCCAGTTTGGTATCTCTTGATATAAAGCGGGTTTCTTCCTTACTTACCGTAAATTGCGGCAGTGCATGTACTAGTTTATACTCTTGCAAAATCGCTGTAAATCCCAAACGAGGCTACGATAATTTTGGATTGGAGTCACAAAAGCTTCAAGAAGTTGTAACGCGATCGTAGAATTGACTTCGGATTTAAAGTGAAAAAGAAATGATCATTACAAAATAACAGAAATTTAATATATAAAGAGATTGTGTTTCAACAAAGCAGTCTGTCCTGTCTATATTTATGAAATCTAATTATAAT
>JASEVX010000003.1:42147732-42310232 GCA_031761405.1 Serripes groenlandicus
GAACATTTAGGAAGCTTGACAGAAGTAGTGATCATACATCGCAGGGAGGCAGCATGTCGGGTCAGCTGGTACCCCGAATCCCGAACACTCGGTTACAATTCGTCGGAGTTGGCGTCATCTTGGCCTTTGTTTTCCTTGTTACCTTTTACTTCTCCTCCGACATAAAAGGCAGTAAGAATACCGGTCCATTTGTCCATGAGGGCCCGCCACTAACTGGAGTTTATCTGGTAAGTTTGAATGCTTTTTATGCGGGGGATTCAGCTATGCTGAATACCTCCGTATATTGTCATGCCCAGTTTTCAGGAATTTTGTCAGAATGTTTGTATTAATGATTTCTAGGTCAATTTCAAATATGGATCATATTGGGTCAGAAACACTGTAGAAGCCGGGTCGAATATGGGTGAAGCCGGGTCAAAAACTAGATCACTAGGCCATATTGAATGGACATCTTGTTAACACTTTGGAGGCCTTATTTTCAACTTGAGCATGTTGAAACCTTATCGGAATGTTTGTCTTGATGATATGTAGGTCAAGTTCTAACATGGGTCAAAATGTTTATCTATATGATATCTAGGCCAAGTTCGAATATGGGTCAAGCTGGTCAAAAACTAGGTCACTAAGCCAAATTGAATGGAAATCTTGTTAACACTCTAGAGGCCACATTTTTAAATTGAGCATGTTGAAGCTATCAGAATGTTTGTCTTGGTGATATGTAGGTCAAGTTCGAACATGGGTTATGATGGGTCAAAAAGTAGGTCACTAGGTCAAATTGAAGGAACAGCTTGTTAACAATCTAGAGGCCGCACTTTCTGCTTTAGCAGTTTAAAATGTTGTCAGAATGTTTATATTAATCATATTCAGGTCAGAAACTAGGTCACTAGGCCAAATTGTAGGAAAATCTTGTTAACTCTGTAGAAGAATCTTTTTTGGCTACAGCAGCTTAAAATTTGGTCAGAATTCTATCTAAATGATATCAAGGTCAAGTTTGAATATGGGTTATGCCGGGTTAAAAACTAGGTCACTAATCCAAATTGAAGGAAAATCTTGTTAACACTCGGGAAACTGCATGTTTAGCTTGAGCATGTTAAAACGTTATCAGAATGTTTTTCTTGGTGATATCAAGTATCAAGTTCTAACATGGGTCATGTTGGGTTAAAAAGTAGGTCACTAGGTCAAATTGAAGGAAAATCTTGTTAACACTCTAGAGCCAACATTCATTTCAGTACTTTCGGTACTTTGATTGTATGATTATCTACACGAGAAAAATAATGCGAGTCATCAATTGAAGTTAAAAAACAGTATCAACTGCGATACATATTTGGATTTGTATCAAGTAATGATATCATAAATTGCATGGTGGTTTTTTTTCAAATGAAGTGAATGTCCTTGAATTGAAGTACGAAATTAATCGAATACGAAAGAAATGATTCAGAAATGGTCATTATTCAGTAAACAATATTTTTATCTCCGTTTGTTCTTTCTTTCATTTGTTTCCTAGCAAACAAACATCTTAAATCACAATAATTAACAATTAAATAATCGTAAATAGTATGAAATAAAACGATATATAAGGTTTATCAAACACATATTTATAAATTGAAAACATCAATTTCTTTTCTACTGTATCAATAACAGTTTTTAAACAACCGTAATATTTTCGAGGCATTTTACGGATGAAAATAAATGCGAGAAGAAACAGAATCATACGTATTTTCTTCTTGTTTGGAGTACTGGTGTGAGAAAACCAGGAAATGCATGAGTATGTGAACTGGCCGCCGTGATATAACTTTGAAATTGTTAAAAACGGCGTTAAACCCAAATAAATCAATCAATCATACGTATTTTCGAGTGCAAGTTACGAATGATGTATTAACGTATCCGCGGTCAATTAATTTTCCATCACGAAAATACGATGCAGAACATCTCACAAAATACAAGATTCCAGTGACCAGTACATACACTCTAACAAACACTCACACGCATATATATATATACATGGTATATACGCCGTGGTCGAGTGGTTAGAGTCGGGGATTTGAAACCGTGTGTCCCTGGTTCGATCCCCAGTCGCGGTATGACGGTCATGGTGGAGTGCCCTTGGGCAAGACACGTTTTCTAACCTAGTACTGGTTTGTTTACCCAGGGATTATGAATAAGTGAGCAGTCGCAGTGATATAACTGAAATAATTATGGCAGATGTAATAGAAACGACGGTATCCAACACTTATACTATTTTTTCGCAACTCCACGATTCCATTCCTTTGGGTACCGGCAACTTAAGGTTTTTGTGTTAAATTGCTGGGGATTTATACTCGAAACAAAACAAAAGAAGGTCAACATAGGTCAGTGATGAGTCAACAATTATAATACCTTGAAGCAAACATTACGTATTGATTATACCCGAGTCCAAACAAGGAGGGTTTACTGCTCTTTTCACCACAATATCTCTCTTATTACCCAGCACATTCCATTGAGTACACACACCATAGGGTTTGCTTGACAAATAAGAAAGTTATAACATGAAAAATGCCCCATATCTGGAGATCTGGAGATCTGGATAATATATCTCGGGCCCGATCTAACCATTGGAATAATCAAATATTTATTCCCATTAATAGTGACAGGTGATTGTGTTATTCCATTCCCACGTAAATACGCCTCTTCGCGCCTCTGCAGCAGTCACATTTTGAAAGAAGGTGAGGAGGGGAGCAATTGTTAAAAAAGAGCAATTTCTCCTTTTGCCACAACTATATTCATTAGTTTTTACTTCGATTTATTGTGGTTTTCCATAGTTTTGCTTGGGTGGTTTTTTAAGTCGCCAACTGCATAACTATTTGATTATGTGGGAAAGGATGCTTGACTAATCGAAAGGCTTATTTGAGGTTTGATCCTTCAGTCAAAACGTTTAAAACACTGAAGCGAAAAAGTTAAGTGAAATTGTAATTAAGAGCATATTCTCTTTTTCCACAATATTACATACCGAGGGCTTGGCGTGAATCGGTTGTAACTAAAATCGGTATTTTTTAACCAAGGTTAATCACCTACCCATAAAGTCTTTATAAGCATTAAATCATTTTTCTTAGTAAACAATGAAAATGTAGGTGCCATTGCTCGTTCTGAGCAATGGCACCTAACTTTGTGTTGTTTACAAAGGAGTTAAAATTGTCCCTAAACTAGCGTTTCAAAATAGGTTTTTAGTTACAACCGTTTCACACCAAGCCCTCGATACTCTGTATGAAATAACCGATCTATTCTGTTACCCCCTCGGTTGTGTAGCGGTAGAGCATCCGCCTCGGGTGCGGGAGCTCTCGGGATCGGACCGGGTCATACAAAAATATTTTAAGAATGATAATAATCAGGGGCGTAGCTTTGCAATAATCAATGTGTAGGCCGTCTCGTGAGAAAATCAACAGTGTGGACTCTGCGTATACCTAAAATCTGATAATGTGGATTTTCTGTTTCAGGAATAACTACTCTATACATCTATCCCCCTAAGACGGAATGTGTCGGCCGGATCAGTCTGCGCGGACAGCGCAGGCTGATCTGGTCGATACATTACGCAGATGTCTATCGCCGCAGCTGCATATTGTGGCATTTGGAGGAGAATGATAATAATCAGAGGCGTAGCTTTGCAATAATCAATGTGTAGGCCGTCTCGTGAGAAAATCAACAGTGTGGACTCTGCGTATACCTAAAATCTGATACTGTGGATTTTCTGTTTCAGGAATAACTACTCTATACATCTATCCCCCTAAGACGGAATGTGTCGGCCGGATCAGTCTGCGTGGACAGCGCAGGCTGATCTGGTCGATACATTACGCAGATGTCTATCGCCGCAGCTGCATATTGTGGCATTTGGAGGAGAATGATAATAATCAGGGGCGTAGCTTTGCAATAATCAATGTGTAGGCCGTCTCGTGAGAAAATCGACAGTGTGGACTCTGCGTAAAGTATCGACCCGGATCAGTCTAAGCATGCCACACAGGACTACCCGGATAGACACTTTCCGCCTCCTGTGGATTTTCTGTTTCAGGAATAAATACTCTATACATTTACCCCCCTAAGACGGAATGTATCGGCCGGATCAGTCTGCGCGAACAGCGCAGGCTGATCTGGTCGATACATTACGCAGATGTCTATCGCCGCAGCTGCATATTGTGGCATTTTGAGGAAAAATGTGTAGGCACGTGCCTACAGTGCCTAAAGGGAACTACGCCTCTGATAATGGCTGCAACCTTGACGCTCAGGATTGCGGTGTTAGCATTACGGCTGCCTGTCTGATGTCAGGATAAATTTACGAGAAGTACTGGTAACTTACCGCGGAAACGCCGTGATATAACTGGGGTATTTGTCTGCTACTTATGTGTCAAAACACGTCTGAATATGGGAAACGGTTACGGTCGACTGTTCTTGAAGTATAAGGGCTACATTGACAACATATGCACCAGTGTTGTATCAATGAAGATATACTTACGTGAACATTTCATACGCTGAGTGTGACCTACATTTTCCGCTTGGATGACCCTGATTAAGAAGATTGGTAAATAAAAACTAAATACCAAATAACCAAACTTGGTTTAGATGGTCGGCTTAGGTGTATTATACGCCACATAGGCGTAATTTGCGTACGTTATACCGATTATTGCATGTACTTTGTGTTCGAGTGGTTTTTTTGTTTGGGGGGGGGGGGGGGGGGGGGGATTTAGTTAAGGTCCAGTAATTGGAATCAATAAACTTAAGCTGTTATCGAGGCTTGCTAAAATTTACAATCTATTAGTACATCCATGCTTCAGAATGTTTTGACTTTATCCCTATGTGCGTCATGTTTAAAGCAGACGATCTAAGAAACACTTTATTAAATGAATGACTGTTAAGCCAGCGGTCTAACGGGCGATGGCTATCGTTCCAGGGGTTGTGAGTTTAAACTCCCTCTTGGCCATTAAATAGTTCCGATGCTTGACGAACGTCATTCGTCTTCCACCAATAGGGTAAATAGTATATGTTTAAAGGTAGCCAGTTGCCCTGAAATAATGTTGTGTGGAGTACTGTACAGAAAATTGGGATTTAATTGGGATTTAATTTAGAGCAAATTTCCTTAAATGTGCAAGTAAAGTTCGGAATTTAAGGAAATTTACCTCTAAATTAAATCCAAATTTTCGTGCAGTGTGTTTCGAGAAATCCAGGAAACCCACGTTTGGTGAACTGGCCGCCGTGATTTACCGAAATACCGTTGATCTCTATCAGGAAGAGACGTGTTTGTGAAGCAATCATTAACATCAATAATTCAAAGTGTCAGCTTCCTCCCACCACACGTACAGTGCACAGAGTCGGTGACGTGTGAAACACGATACAGCGTATTGATTGACTTCCACAGTGACAGCATTGCAACCTGCCACGGCGAGATAAAGTTCGAGTGCAACCCCTTTCTCTGGAACTGACGAATTTAGAAACATTTCTAGCAGATCATGACTTCTGAAAACATGCTCAACTCTATATCAAAACTGTGCATGTAAATCATATTTCCCCGATGTTATTCGACGACTCTTAACCCTTTCCCTCATACAACAATTCTGCAGCAGACGACTTTGAACATACTTTGTCACAAAAAAGAAAATCTCTATAAATGAATGGATAACATATGACTAAAAATGGAAAACATTGTGGCAAAATGAGAAATTGCTCGTTTTGAGCAATTTCTTCTTTTGTCACTATGTTTTCAAAAAAACGCCTGCTGCAGAGGTGTCAGAGAGCGTCTATATGAGGGAAAGGGTTAAACCGATTGCTGGTATCGTTATTATTTATTGTTTACACACTTGTTAGCTTATCTTAGCTTAGCTAAGTACGGGTGAGCGATTGAGTTGGGTATCACTTAAAAGAGTGATGGATGAAACACTATATTAGCCTATGTATTGACTTCTACAGTGGCAGCCTGCAACCTGCGAAGCTGGTTAGTGACAGCAATTGAATTCACAGTCCTGGGTGATCATCTTCGTATGTCTGTTCGTTTACGGATTTTTAGTAGAACTTAGTAGCAAGTCGCCCGCCCGAGAAGACAGAAAAGTTTGTGGAGAAAGCCAGGAAACACTATTTATCTTCACTAGCCCACCTTATTACTGGAAGTAGAAAGCGGCGTTAAACTCCAAACAATCAAATTTCCTTTACTGTAAATACAATGTGATGGGAGGTATTTCTATAAGAAATTCGACATACAAATACAGTTTGAAGGTGTTTTATTTGTATATCAAACGACCTGGTTATGCAATCAATGTTGTTGAACATGTTTGCTGCCAAAGACAATTAAAAGGTTTTTGCAAACAATGCATACTGAGCTGTCTCTCCTGAAATATACATTGGTTGGCACTTAGACAATATATTTTACCAAATTTCCTGATGGACGAACAATGGATTGGTTAAATCTTTCAAACATGGACTAATCGATATTGTGATATTTGGCAGTGGAAGATAATCCCTACCAGCACTTTACAATTGATCTATTCCTATACTTTATGCCATGTGTATTTATTTCAGAAATTCGACGGTTCCCAATATACAGATAAAGCTGGGAGGATATTTATACCAAACGACCAGGTTTTGTCCAAGATGGCTTTGATTGAATTGGAGGAGCTGTATCATAGGTACGGTTATGCTATATTTTTTCCCCAGAAGCTATGACAATGACTATATTGAACGTTTTAAATGTTTTCTCAGGAGCTATGGTAATGGCTATAGTGAAAGTTTTATAGTTTTTCACAAAGCTTTGGCAATTACTATAATGAACATTTGTAAAGATTATAGTGAAAGTTTTAAAGATTTTCTAAGAAACCATTGTAATGAATATATCGGAAGTTTTAAATGTTTTCCTAAAAGCTTTTGCATTTAATATAGTAAATGTTTGAAAGATTAAAGTGAATGTTTTAAAGGCTTTCTCGGAAGATATGGAAATTACTGAAGTGAAAGTTTTAAGGTTTTCTGAGAAGCTATTGTAATTGCTAAAGTTTCGATTTAGAATTATTCATACCAAATCAATTTTTTTCAAAAACAATTAGAGATATAGCTTAAACACTTACAATATCTTTTTACCATCAATACCTCCACCAACAACCAAGAGCGCATACTTAATTGAAGGTTTTTGTAAGAATAAGGACCCGTTAACGTTGCTTATAAATAGTATGATAAAGTAATTGCTTCTGTACCACCCAAAATAGTTTTGTTTTATTGGCAAGAATGAAAAAATCGAGCATGTTGTCCTCTGACAGCTCTTGTTATATGTCTCTTAGACGATCTTGGTCGCGTAATTTTTACTGTGGCAGTCACGTAGAGGGCGGTGAATATTATATACATTGGTACTAACCGGCCTGTTATGTATTCATCATTCAAAGTTCAATTAACGCAGACTGTACACTGTATTCGAAATGTCTTCCAGGTATCAAGAGAACATTCAGTTTAGTTGCCCATTACAACTCCATGTGGGAGATGAATTTGAAGGTGGATATCATATCTGTGAACCTTATGTGAAGAAAGATGCTTGTATGGCCTATTCGTTTGGGTATGTAACGATCATCACGATCATCACATCGCGATCATCACGATAATCACGCAAATTAAATATAATTTCGTTGTTTAAAGAGGTCGAGTCCCGGTAGCTCAGCCGGTAACGACGCGGGCTGTCAATCCAGGGGTTGTGAGTTCGAATCCTCGCTCGGCCAGCTTTCTTTCCGACGTTTGACAAAAGTCATTGCGACATGCGTCATTCGTCTTCCACCAATGGGCTAAGTCTATGTGGAAAAGCAGCAAGTTGCTTGGGAAGATTGTTGTGTGGAGTACTGGTGTGAGAAAACCAGGAAACACATGAGTAAGTGAACTGGCGGCCGTCATATGACTGAGAAATTGTTAAAGACGGCGTTAAAGCCCAATCAATCAATCAATGTTTAAAGAGATTTCGTATAGTGTCTTTTTTTCTCAAAATAACTTTCATGATTAAAATTATAATTAAATGAAACATTGACATATCAAGGTGGATGACTGTTTGTCTCTACTATAGCTTTATTGATACCAGTAAATGTCCATGTTTGTGAAAGTTTATATTATAATTCCAAAACAGCTATGTATAGTATTCTAATTTCTTTGAACACATTTGTTATGGATCAGTATGCATAGGACTAGACACGAAGGAGTATACTGGTCTTTTCCCACCTTTATTTATCTTATGACTCGACCAATCCCTATGTTGTTGGTATTCAAAAGAATCGTCTCACTAAGGCGAGTCGTTTGAGTACCCACATTCACATAGAATTTTCATTGTACGCATATACATTAATTAACCCTTTCTCTCATATAGACGCTTTCTGACGCCTCTGCAGCAGACGGCGTTTTGAAAACATAGTGACAAAAGAAGAAATTGCTCAAAACAAGCTTTTTTTTTCCTTTTACCACAATGTTTTCCACTTTTGGTCATAGGTTATCCATTCAATTATAGAGATTTTCTATTTTTTAACAAAATATGTTCAAAGTCGTCTGCTGCAGAATTGTCGTTTGGGGGAAAGGGTTAAGACCCCAAATCGGTACTCGTGATTGAATGTTTCTCTAAGCTAGAAAACTTAATTGCTCTTGTTGTTTTCTTACAGCATTCGGAAAGACTTCACCTTTGATGAAGGACTGGTATCACTGTTTGGATGTAAAGTACACTCATTCGTTCCCTCGTAAGTAGTGATTACCGTTGTTACTTTGAAAATGAAATCACTATTAATATCTAATAATTACAAGACCGGACAAACACATTTCGCCTCCTGTGGAGTTTATGTTTCAAGACTCGTTACCTCTATCCCCCTGATACGGAATGTGTCAGCCCGGATTAGCCTGATCTGGATCGATACATTACGCAGGGTCAAACATTTTTGTTTTTTTGTGGAACAGCTCATAATGTTAACAACGGGGTAAAACAGCATTAACCCTTTCCCACATACAACACTTTTGGAGTCGACAACTTTGATAACAAAACCACTGTAACTAAAAGGATACTTATTCCATATAGTTGAAAACAATGTGAACATTTTAACTTTTGTCACATTGTCTTCATTAGTCGACTGCTGCAGAGACGTTTGAATGTGGGAAAAGAATACATAAAAAAATTAAATTAAGCTGAACACGCCCTGGATGTGTACTCTTGCATATTCATAAGGTAAATTCACAGAGACATAATTAATATTCACACTGTACGGTATTTCAGAAATGGTGACGACGACGGTAAACATTTAGACGGCATTACGTTCCATAAAATAGGGCTCGGTGGTCGGGATGAAACCATCCACGAAGACACCAACGACCTGGCAGTTATCCATACGATGGACAGCATTCGTCATAAGTTCTCCCATGATAATGTACGTACGACTTAAAGGGCTCTCTGTCTCTTTATATAAATTAAATTAAACTAATAAAACATGTCTTGTTATTAACTGATTCCTTGTTGATAAAACATATCGTGGGCTTCATGCAAAACGGTGGTAACTACATATTGTTACAATAGATAGTTACAACTGTTTTGCATGAAGCCATCGATATGTGCGATAGCGTGATATCAGGGGAGGCAACCAATCTAGTCTTGTTATTGTACTTTTAATTTTAGAATCTTCTCTTTTTGGAGTTGTATAAATAAAATTCGATACTTGTTGCATTATCAAAAGCATTATCTTTCGTATAAAACACAGAAATGTTGTACAAAGTGAATTTCAGTGGTAGTATTTAGAATTGTTGCATTATCAAAAGCAGTATCTTCAGTAGTAAACATAAACAAATTGTACTTACAATGGTTCAGTGGTAGTATTGAGCATTCAATTGTTGCATTTTCAAAAGCATTATCTTCAGTATGAAACACATATTGTACTAACAATGTTTGAGTCTAGTTATACTCCTGCTCGTCCTATCTGATTGGTCCCATCTGCTTGTTTCCATGTTTTGATAATGCAAGCAAAAGCGCATATCGAGGGCTTGGTGTGAAACGGTTGTAACTAAAATTGGTAATTTTTTACCAAGGTTAATCACCTCGCCATAAAGTCTTTATAAGCGTTAAATCATTTTTCTTGGTAAACAATGGAAATTTAGATGCCATTGCTCGTTCTGAGCAATGGCACCTAAATTTGCATTGTTTACAAAAGGGTCATAATTGCCCCTAAACCAGGTTTTCAAAATAGGTTTTAAGTTACAACTGTTTCACGCCAAGCCCTCGATATCGTCTATAACTGGCTGTCAAAGAATTTGCGGATTGTGAAGACATAGCATAGTCCAGTCATCGATGATAACCAAGGGTTACGAATCGAATAATCTAGGGTCACCCATCTAGGGTCACCCATGTTTCTAGAATTGACTGTACCTTTGTTTGGTTAAGAGACAGAGGTCAAACTTTGTTTGTAGAACTGTTCTTGTTGCGTCTGTAAATTATCAATATTTATTTACATAGGTTGAAAGCGGGAACGACGATAATTGTGCATATCACGTGTGGTTCACATGCATCTTTATGTCTACTGAAATATATTTTAAAATTACCCAAAATGAACAAACTAGTAATTTACTCTGGTGGCTTCTCATGATTAATTCCTATTAGCGTTCGTTCTCTCAAATATATGTTAACCCATCCCATATAAGGACGCTTTCTGATGCCTCTGCAACAGACGATTTCCACACAAAAAATGTAATGAGCAATTTCTCCATTTGCCACAATGTTTACAACTTGTGTGGGAAAGGGTTAAACAGTCTTAATCATTTCAAGTATATTTAAATCATATTTGGCGTATTTGCCAATCTTTCGGAATCACTTTTATATCATCTCTCTGATTTTCAAAAGCCTGTCATTTTGTTTTTTCGTTTACAAGGTCGAAAAGTGTTTTCTTCTCTCGAATATCGTAAATCCTTTTCGCTAACAGACGTTTTCTGACATATCTGCAGCAGACGGTTTTTGAAAATAATCATGGGCTATTTTTCTGAAAACGAAACCCTTTTCTCATTTCAGAAGCCGATAGATATTGTGAAGATGGATATCCGCGGGCAAGAATGGCTAACGTTCCGGCAAATGCTGGACGCCAGAAGTCTACAAAATGCCAAAGTAAAAACTCTGATTGTCACATTCAACATTGTTAATGAAAAAAGAGACCGTGATTCCTACCTATATATGTTAAATATCCTGCGAGAAATTAACGCCATAGGATACCGCCGTTATTTCGTTAGAATGTGGTGGCATAACTGTGTCATTGTAGATGGTACGACGCACCTGGAAAGAACCGGATGTCACGAGGTCCATTTTCTTATGCCACGTGATGCGTAAAGGCCTATGCTATCCAAAAATCATTAATTTATGTCTAAGCAACTAGAGGTTCTTTTTGTGAAATGGGTGGTGTATTATATGAGAGTGTTTACCTATTCAATCCCCTTGTGACATAATAAACATGTAATGGTGTATACTACAGCCCGATGTATGCCACTTAAACCCTTTCCCACATACAACAAATCTGCAGCAAATCTGCAGCAGACGACTTTGAAAACATGATCACTTAAACCTGAAAATTCTCCATAAAAGATAGCTTTATTGTTAAATAAAGTTGAAAACATTGTGGCCAAAGGGGAAATTGAAGTCGTCTGCTGCTATTGCGTCAAAATGCGGCTGTAGGTGAGAAAGGGTTATTTTCAAATGCCATTTCCCTTATACAACAAACCGGCAGCAGACGAATTTGAAAACATCAAGGCAAAATTATTGAAACTCTTTATAAAAGGTTAGAAACACAATGTTTTTTTAAAAGTCCTCAGCTGCCGAGGCCTCGAAATGCGTATACATGTGGGAAAATGTTAAACACAGTGGTGAGCATACAAGCTGCACAAAATTCAGGACCGCCTTGGTGATGTTAGGGTAGAGCATCCTACTCGAGTGGGGGAGGACGGGGTTTCAATCACCGACCGGGTCATACCAAAGACTTAACACTTTCCCTCATACGGCAATTCTGCAGCAGACGACTTTGAACGTATTTTGTCAAAAAATAGAAAAATCTCCATAATTGAATGGATAACCTATGACAACAAGTGGAAAACATTGTGGCAAAAGAAGAAATTGCACGTTTTGTGCAATTCCTTCTTTTGTCACTATGTTTTCAAAAAGTTGTCTGCTGCAGAGGCGTCAGAAAGCGTCTATATGAGGGAAAGGGTTAAACAATGGTAGTAATTGCATTCCCCCCATGGCGCTCAGAATTGTGGGGTTAGCGCAACGACTGTCTTGTTTTGGTGTCGGGATAAATGGACCAGTAGTACTGGTTACTTACCCAGGAAACGCAGTGATATTTAAAGAAAGAAACAACTGTTGAAAGCAGCATTGAACGCCATACAAATACACAAACAAAGTGGGAATTCAACAGGATATTGGTTGAAGACTTATACATTTATCTTTTCATATACTTTAACAATGTGTCGTTTATCCCACGGTGTGTATATTCGTCAAGCAATCGTTGATGACATTACAAATGCGACATAACGTTATACAGTCAATCCCCTGCTAAAGACCACCTTGAAATATCAATTCCCTGTCTATAGCAACCACCTTTTTAATTTACCAATTACTCATTTTCTGCATACATGACCCTGTAATGAAAGACCACCTGTGATCAAAGACCAGAATGATGCCTTTACATGGGTGGTCGTTATACACGGGTTCCACTATACATCTGTATACATCATGTCAATATTGTCTATTCAATATACACACTGCATTGTGATGCATTTCTAAATGATTGTCCCAGTTGTTACCCATTCTTCAAACAGGACAAGTGCAGCTGTATTACCCACTATTATATACCTGGTGCTGACATTTATGCAAATATGTAATATTTTATACTTTATATGAATTAAGCTCTATAAGTATCAAATTTACCACCACTTAATCTTTATCAAGATACAATATGTTGTTGTTTAAATCATGCATCCATTCTGGTGTTGGGGAGACCATAGTGTGCCCAAGTGGTCGAAAATATGATAAACAAAAAGCGTGGTTGATTTTTTTTTTATGATCAAAATAATATCTCTTCAACACCAGAACGGACTGCACTTAAATTTCAATTTGTTTGTATCTTGATAAAGACCGTGTGGACGAACATTTTATAATCATAGAGTTTTATTCATAAAAAAGTGTTTAACTGACTTGCTTTACTTTGGAAGATCTAATATACAAAGATGAGATGTATTATACTTTTATAACTTACATATTTTTAAATCGATTTTAGAGTGTGTGTCAGTAATTTCGCCGTGTGTGTTTTCGAAGACTAATCACAAGTATGACGAATGTACATACATACATGAACATACTTCATAATCTTATACCCCATTACTTAACCCTTTCCCACATACAACAAATCTGCAGCAGACGACTTTGAAGACATAGTGATAAAAACCTGAAAAATGTCCATAAAAGATAGCTTAATTGTTAAATAAAGTTGAAAACATTGTGGCCAAAGGTGAAATTGCTCATCATGAGCAATTTCAACTTTGGCCACAGTGTTTTCAAAAGTCGTCTGCTGCTATTGCGTCAAAATAGGTCTGCAGGTGGGAAAGGGTTAACAAACATGATCAGATCGATATTGTCGCGCCCCTTTGGCTCGGGTGCTCACTAAAAAAAATTGCAGAGTCTGACCCTTGCTTGAACCGTAATCTAAAGCCAGCTAGATTGGTCTGGGCGATCAGAGTCGATGCAACTCTAAGGGCTCCAGAATGATATGTCTGTTCTTAGCTGTAAAATCCTGAACTAACACTATTTATGCAAATACTTAATATGTTTGTATAACTTACATATATTTTAAAAAGGATTAAGACTATGTCCGTGATCTCGTCGTGTGTGTGTGTTTTCGCAGAACAAATCACAAGATCGTTAAGTATTGGGGATAAAGATTATACACCTCTGAATATCAACGAATCATCGTTGTAATTTAATTAATGTTACACTTCTGTAGCTGCCAAACCATACCAATTCGTCCAAACGTTTCCTGAAACCGCCATACATATTTTCCAGTGTAAACGTTTTTGTACTTTATATATGTTATTTTAATACGCTTTCACACACAGTTTTCCTATATCCATCCGTCCTTTCTCATGTTTCAAGCCACGATAGCTCAGTCAGTTACGACGAGGATTATGAACCCAGGGGTCGTGAATTCGAATCACGGCTAGTCCATTCATTCTTTCCGGCGATTGATACAATTCATTGTTTAGCTAGCGTCAATCGTCCCAATGGACTACATGTATCTAGATTTTGTTTGAAGATACCGACTAACATTGCAAGTCATTTACCAGTTCGGTCGTGTCCTGGTTCCATATACTGTGTAACGTGATTTACCACGCTACACCTAGATATGTTACTCTGTTCACTGCTATTGTACTGCAAAATAGGCAGATACGATAACACCGTGAACATTAGTTGAATGTTAGTATAATCCAGTCCGTCAATGTACAGTATTTCTATTATATCTCGAGTCACCCCTTTCCCTCATATAGACGCTTTCTGACGCCTCTGCAGCAGACGGCGTTTTGAAAACATAGTGACAAAAGAAGAAATTGCACAAAATGTGCAATTTCTACTTTTGCCACAATGTTTTCCACTTTTAGTCATAGGTTATCCATTGAATTATAGATATTTTCTATTTTTTGACAAAATATGTTCAAAGTCGTCTGCTGCAGAATTGCCATTTGAGGGAAAGGGTTAAGACACGTAAACATGTGAATTCCGAAGATGCTTGAATACATAGTGTCTGAGGGACCCAGGGAAGATTGGTATTTATAACCAAGTGGGTTACCCTCTATAAATAAAAATAAACAAGAAATATATTTTAAAAAAGATAAACGTCGAACAATATGTGAAAACACTAAGAAATGCATCATATGCGCATATTATTTGACTTGAATATCACAGACATATAAACACTGTGTTTATATGTCTCTGAAAATCAGAAAGGTTTTGCTTAGTTTGAAAAAGGCTTCTAGACAAATTTGTGTCATGACAAATACGTCACATGACCGGAGATTACGCGAGGCTCCCAAGGGGCGTATACGTTTCAATTGACGATAAATAACTGAGAACTTATCATGTTTCAAAAATAATTAATATTTTGCTCTTAAAAATTATATTTCGTACGTTTTCACTGATTTTTTCACTGATATTTATTTCTTAAGGAAAACAATTAAAAGTTAGTATACAGAACATTTCATTTTAAAACTGCACCTTACAAGTGCCTCTCGTAGTATCTCCAACTTGTCTATGAACCAATCAAAACGTTTCATTTCCTTTATTTCTTCCCCATTATTCATTAAATACAACATTTGATTGGTCTACAATCTAGATCATTTGTTTAACATCTAGGTCAAAACTGAGGTTATACGTCTATCGACGAAAGAAAATTACTTACTATATTACCACTCATCATTCAATTGCAGTGATCCGAATGATGGTGGTTAATTATATTTCACGAGACGTGGTTGTCTGCATCTTCGCTAGTCAAGGCTACTTCGTACATAAGCGTTCCCGTGAGAAATGGGCAAAATCACCCTTGGCTTGCGAAGATGGGTTTTCTTGTAATGTGTGATTTATTTGTAAATAGAAAATATGATTGATTCTAATAAAAGAGGAAATCCGAAAAATATAAAATGAATAAATTAATAATGTACTTTTATGTCTCTTTTTCGTTTTTATATTCCATGTACATCACTTATAGTGTACCGTGCACCTGGTCCTTCACGGCGTAAAGCCATCGCGGGTCACACATTCAGGCACTAACTTCGATGTACGTTGCTTAACCCTTTTCCCTTATAAAGACGCTTTCTGACGCCTCTGCAGCAGACGGCTTTTTGTAAACATAGTGACAAAATAAAAAATTGCACAAAACGTGCAATTTATGCTTTTGCCACAATGTTTTCCACTTTTTGTCATAGCTAGGTTATCCAAAATACGTTCAAAGTCGTCTGCTGCAGAATTACCGTATGAGGGAAAGGATTAACTTTGTGAAAAAGCCAACCATTCTACCAACGTCGCTATAAAAGCCTGCTTCTACAGCATGGCTGTAGAGGTGGTATTTGTACCTATACCCCATTCCCGTTACAAAAGTACTTCTCGTACCGACATATAATCGCGGAGGATTTGTTATTTGGCGTCCTGGTTACGATCCTAGTCGCCGCGGTCAATGTGGAATGTACGTTGGCACAGAGGTGACATGTGTATGTTTTTATTTATCTCGTGCGCAGGACATACTAAGTCGTGCGCACGACTTAGTAACTCGTGCGCACGACTTAATTATCTCGTGCGCACGACTTAGTATGTCGTGCGCACGAGATAAATAAAAACATACACATGACACCTCTGTCCCACCGTAGGAATGACATAGAACAAGTAACCTATATAAAAGTCCGTGGTATTTGTGATTATAAACCGCATTTTATGGTAAAAGGACTGCCATGGTTGTGTAGTGGTAAAGCGTCTGCCTCGGGTGCGGAGGGTTGCCATGGCAACGGAAATGAACCACTTCAAAATTCTTCTACTGGTCAGATTGATAACAAATTGTATGGATCCGTGAAACAACAGGTTGGCCGCCGTGCGGGGTTCATTTTTCCTATATTTATATATTGACAAATTTAGAAAATCTTTTTAACCGAAACTATTGGCCTGATTTCAAAATGTTTTGGCACAGATGGCTTTTGGGTGCCCCTCTATCAAGTGTGTTCAAATCATTAGGATCCGTATAAAAACATGACCGCCAGGGTCGGGCTAGTTTTCCTTATACATGTATGTCTAAATGAAATCTTCTTTTCCAAAATTACAGACCGAATTTTATTATGTTTTTGCACAGGTGGTCGTTGTGAGCCCGTCTACCAAAAATGTACAAATTCTTGGGATCCGTAAAAGAACATGGCCACCAGGGGCGAGACTATTTGTCATTATATGTATATTTTGAATACTACAAGCCGGATTTCAAAATGTTATGGCACAGATTGTCCTTGGGTGCTCCTTTACTCTACAAAGATTGTTCAAATTATAAGGATCCGTAGAAAAACATGGCCGCCAGGGCGGGGTTAGTTTTTCTTATATGTCGATTGTGAAAACTTGAAAAACATAGGAAGAAACTTGAAAAACGAATCCTCTTCTCTAAAAATACTTGCCGGATTTTAATTTTTTACTGAAATAATTCAAATAATTTAAATAATATGGATCCGTAAAAAAACATGGCTGCCAGGGGCTGGGCTAGTTTTCCGTAATTAATTCATAAAGAAAACTTAAAACATTATTCTTGGCTAACATGAGGTTGCTGTGATTTTAAGTTATTCCAAGTTGTGCAAGCTGTGTTGTTTGTAAAATCACTACTGCCAGGATGTGGAATCTTTGTTCATTTACAGGTGATTCTGTGCAATAATATGGCAGGTTGATGATGTCACAACACAAAATGCAATGATTGTGAGACATTGAATCAAGTAAATGATTGCCTTAATCCAGTCAGTCCGATGGATGTTCTTGAAATATCAGAAAGAGGTCTACCCCACCTCTCTAGCTCTTCATCTTTTATAGATGAAGGGCCATCTGTGTCATTGGAAACGTGTGTCATATATCTATATGATTGGTGTCTAGCCCACCCTTCTTACCTGACAAACGAGCCGTTCAACGAAAAAAAAAAACATTATGAACTTATGTTTAATGTATCGACCAAGATCAGCCTGCGCAGTCCGCGAATGCTAATTTCGGCCGACACTCCGTCAGTGGGATAGAGGTATAGAGTAGTTATTTCTGAAACAGAAAATGCACAATGGCGAAAAGTGTATGTCTTTAATAAGGGTGTGCGGCATGCTTATGCTGATCCGGGTCGTTACTTTACGCAGAGTCCGCAATTTTGGTTTTCTCGCGAAGCGGCTCAAATGTGTGCTCCTACCATCTGTGCCAATGGTAAGTTTTATTTAAAAAAAGCCATTGGAACTGAGATTGATATTGTTTGAATCTAGCATTGTTATTAACGAATCATAACAAATTGAAATTCAATTGGTATTTAGAATGTTCTATGATGAGTCAAAGAAACAACAAGAGCTATGTGTCTGATTTTTGTGTACGAAACACGGTACAAATTTCCTATATACTTTCATTGCCATATTGAATATATAATCACATACTTAAACAGAATAGACTTGATACTGTTAATAATTATAATTTGTTAAAGAAATAATGTAGGTACTTTAGATGTGATACTGTGTATTACAAAATTCTTCAAAGGCTTTTTGCTGTCTGTTCACATTTTACTACAAACAATTTCCCCTCCTTAACCACTTTGGTTAATTTTGATGAAACATCATAGGGATATAACTTGGGTGGTACCTTTTTAAAATTGTTCAAGGAAAATAATTCCATGCATAACCGAAAGGGAAAAAGGGAAAAAAGAAGAAGATATTCCTTACAAAACCTGTATAAGGCCTAAACTCTTCTTATCTGAAACCAAAAGGCCTAGAGCTTAGATAGTTGATGTGTAGTATTTTACACTGGACCTTTAACAATATTGTTCAAATTATGCCCCTGGGGTCAAAATTGGCCCGCCCCGGGTCATCTGATTTGCATAGATATACATAGGTGAAAACTTCTCTTCTAGTCTGAAACCAAATGGCCTAGAGCTAAGATATTAATTGTGTAGCATGTTCTAATGGTCCTCTACCAAGATTGTTCAACTTAAGACCCTGTTATTAAAATTCGCCCCGCCCCATGGGGATCGACCGTTTTACATACAGAGCAATATGAGAACAAATTTAAAAATCTTCTTATCAGTTTCTTCAAGTCATATCAATTTGACAAAAGTCAGATAACATTGGTAGGCTTGTTGCAAACGGAGCTAGCTGGGCATTGGCCTCTTGTATCAGCTTACCTGATAGTAACATGCGTTACTGTTGATGACATAACACATCACATATATATGTTGCATAAATCAAGTGAGCGATCCAGGTCCATCATGGGTCTCCAAGTGGTTTGTGTATATACAAGTAATTATACTCGATTAAAAGATTCGTTATAAAACAAAGTTTCAACATGTCAGTCCTTCGATACATTTGGTTATTGATAAGCATGGTGCATTTGTCATTAAGAAATGGGATTTTACATATTTGTTTTACTTTACTTGTTATATATGAAAAACAGTGCTTTTCAAGTCTTAAATAATCATGGGTCCGCTGTCAATTAAGTTACACAAGACACATGTTAATTTGTTATCGATTATCTATGTATGAGTGTGTTTACACTTTCCCACTGCAGACGCTTTCTGACGCCCCTGTAGCAGATGCTTTTAACAAAAGATCTGGCTCCTGTGTAACACAATGAGGGTAGAGGTATAGAGGTATACATGTGAGATATTAGATCCATGAGTGTATAACTATATACGGGATATCACGTGTATACGGCGCCAACCCAGTAGTATATAAATGTATGTTTTTGTGGATGCGGGGGAGAGAGATTTGCATAGATAGAGAGACATGCAGAGATAAGGAGGAGACGTATGGGCTCTCTGGGGAGTCAGAGAATGATAGTTAGGCCTTAGAGAGAGAGAGAGACAGTCATGAGACTCTAGTTTACCTATTTAAATAAATAAATTTATCACTATACGATCTCGTTTATTTACCTGTGTTTTCCTCGTGGACAATTTGATGTAGCTGGCCAGAGTGCTACATAAGTTATTTGGTGCCGTGACCAGGATAATCGAACTTGTGTTGTGTCGGACATGATGTGCGTAGTAATATGATATGTAGTGTTGGACACTTTGACAATTGTGTTGCCGTATTGAGCCATCCAGAGACGTTTGCCAGTGAATCGTAAGTTACAATCTTTTGTTATTCCTTTTACGTAATTGGCAAGGCAAAATGACAGAACAAATGTTTTTAGAATTGTTTCAGTCCGTAGATGGACACATGACTAATATAAATACCACTATGGGGGCTCAAGGCGTGGCAAAAGTTGTTCAAAGATTTGATGGTAGTAATCCAAAAGAATTTAAAGAATGGATTAAAAGTATTGAAAAGTTTGGTACGTTAACTGGAATACCTAATGAAAGGGTTAAATATATAGCGTATCAGGCAAGCGTAGGCCCTGTCAGTGATTTCATAAAACGATATATTGAACAGTACGCTGATCACACCTGGAATCAAATTAAGGGGGAGTTGAAAACGCGGTTTGGCGAAGTAGTAGATTCTCAGCACGCTTTGCTGATTTTAAGGAAAATTAGACAAAAAACGGGGGAAACGGTACAGGTTTATGCCGAGCGCATGTTAAATATGGGGGAAGAAGCTTTTGAGGGACAGGATCAAAACGCTATACAAAGGCAACTTGTGGGGTGTTTCATTGATGGGCTCAGGGAAGATTCTCTTAAAATGAAAATAATGAGGGAAAACCCACAACTCTTTCAGAACGCTGTTACCATCGCTACCCGCGAGCAGAATCTACGCCGGCGATTTCAATTGCGAACGGGTCACGCGCCGGGCGCGGGCGGAAATCATCAAATTGATGAGGCCGTCCCGATGGAGGTAGATCACTATAGACAGAAAATTAAATGTAATTACTGTCACAAGATAGAGCACCTCATTGCAGATTGTAGAGCGTGGAAAAGTTACGTGCAAGTAAGTATTGTGCAAGTCAGGCAAGATAAGGGTCGATACAGAAAAAGCGTTATCTGTTATCAATGTGGAGAGCAAGGCCACTATGCTAGGGAATGTGTAAAAAGAAACAATGGATCTGCTGGAATCCATAATTCGGGGCAACATTTTAACGCAAATACTTTCCACATGTAGTAATCGGGTAGTTGGCTGTACAAACAGAACAAAAATACTATTTTTATACAGTCTTCAGATTCACTTTTTCTCAAATGTTGGAAACAAAAATAGAGAACATATTGCTAAATTCTTGTGAGGTATGCTCGCACTCAATCGAAAATAAAGACCCTTCCGCAAACAGTTCATGTTTGTTATTGTTAGGTATTTAAACATTCGGAAAATCCTCATTTGAAAAGGGTTACATTGGAAACAAGCCCAGAGTGCTTATCACTAATGCTGTTGTTAAACTTTCCTGGGGTCGTTTCTCCGAGAAAACTGAGTTCGATAACTGCGACGCGCCGCCGATATACAAACAACAGGTCATTAAAATTAGGCGTAAAAATAGAGAATATGTGCAGACACAGATGTTAGAATGAAAATGTATACAGGTATGCACCCTCTCATTAAACTCAGACCATATCGCACCAGTTGAACAACCGTAAAGTTACAGACATTTAACAAGCAAAATGGTGTTTATAGAGGGGAAAATAATGAGTGAGCTGTCAATACCAATGATAAGGCTTGACGAAAAATTCAAGGTATATCTATCTGTACCAATTATATCTTCGAAACCACTTTATCATGTCCAATAAACATTGCTTACTTTGGTAACCATGGAAAACCTTACCTATAGTTTACCATTTATACAATTGGGTTATTATTTCTAGGGTGGATCTACATTAAAGTTCGTATGTAATGATTGGAATTTGAAGTTAAATCACCTATTGACTTAATGGAGCTCAAACAGCAATGCACTGCATCCATAGAGTATTTCACACTCGCAGCATCGTCTGTTGTAGGAGTTTTGCAAACTTTTCGGAAATTCAAATTCCCACGACTTTATTTGAAATAGAGTACTTGCCTATCGATGAGTTAATTAAAGAGTTAAGCTGCAGTATATAGAATTGTATATCTATTGTAACCCTATACTACGTGTGAGGACAGTATAATCTCATCGAGATCATAAAATATCATCGTAAAATCAGGGTTGGGTTTGTGCTAACACGGCACAACTATAATGAGCTGTGCGGTGATCTGCCTGGTGATGGACACATGTTTAAGTGTCCATTAAAATGATAAAGAGCGGGGAAAATACTAACAAACCGGGGAATCAACAGTTTTAGATACATACCTGTGGGTATATTGTTTTTCTAGAAGATAACGTCAGCTGTTGATTAAACGTAGGAAACTGGACTTTCTCTTTACAGACAGATTATCAATGAATCATTATCACGTTTATAATGACCACCTGTTAAGATTATTGAATGAAATTCCTGGATAAGTTACTATGACATTTATGATCCTTACCCACAACCGATATCAACGCCGTGCTTCAACCATCTGGTTCGGACAAATGAACAATTTATTCTTTGGCTACTTGATTATAACTGCAGATTTTGGTTTTTAAGATTTTGTTTTGATATTTGTAATTGTGCATATAACATGTAGTGTTTAGTTTATGCATGCACTGTTTATTGTAGTTATTTTCAAATGTGTAGGGCTGCGTCAACCCATTGTGTTACTTATATATTTGTACAATTTTCTTGGTGAAAATTTATTAAGAGGGGGACGAATGTAACACAATGAGGGTAGAGGTATAGAGGTATACATGTGAGATATTATATCCATGAGTGTATAACTATATACGGGATATCACGTGTATACGGCGCCAGCCCAGTAGTATATATATAAATGTATGTTTTTGTGGATGCGGGGAGAGAGATTTGCATAGATAGAGAGACATGCAGAGATAAGGAGGAGACGTATGGGCTCTCTGGGGAGAGTCAGAGAATGATAGTTAGGCCTTAGAGAGAGAGAGAGTCATGAGACTCTAGTTTACCTATTTAAATAAATAAATGTATCACTATACGATCTCGTTTATTTACCTGTGTTTTCCTCGTGGACAATTTGATGTAGCTGGCCAGAGTGCTACACAAGAGCTACACTATTTTTAACTTTATTCAATAAATGTTCTTTGATTAAGAGAGATCTTTCACATTTTGACTAAATGATTGTAAAGTTGTCGGCTGCAGATTTGTTGTTTCACAGGCGTCCGAATTTCTATCACAGCAAAAAATGCGGAAAATTACACAATACCTCGTTAAAATACTCAAAATATCTCTCTATATTGTCTTTACGTTTTGATCAAAATGATCGTAATGGTAATTTTCCGCACGTGTTACTATAAATAGCCCATCTATACGTTCATATAGTGTCATTATTATTACACTATATGGACGTATAGAGGGGCTATTTATAGTAACACGTGCGGAATTCCCCGTATTATTACGATCATTTTTATCACAGCGTATAGACAATATATAGAGACTTTTTTAGTTTTTTAACGAGGTATTGAGTATTTTTCCGCATTTTTTACTGTGATAGAATTTCGGACGCCTGTGGTTGTTTGTTGGAAAGGGTTAAACTGTTGGGATGTGTATTTCGTATGGTTTATACTTATCACAGACACACCGTTTTATTATCCCGGGAAACTCAACAAAAATAAATTCAATTTAACGTAAACATCTTTTCAAACTTAATTATCTTCTGTAGCGAGGAAACCAGATCGACCTAATTGTTGAACGAGTAGGGTAATATTTATCTAACGTTAATAGGTCAAACCGAAACTTGAGTAATTTAATTTAAACCAGGTATAATCCATGTTATAAAATAAGTGTAAAAGCATCACAAATCGTGTTTCACACACATTTGAGAACGACCAGTTTCGGTGACCTTAGCTTTTAAGGCTTAAGATCATTAGAAAAAAAGCTTTCAGTTAATACATATAGGGCATAGAAAATAGCTTATCTACATATTTTTTAATTTAGTTGCTTTTGATTGATGTATTTGTGAGTGTCCCTGTGCAAGAGTATACTAGTAATAATTGCATGAAATAGTTAATTCAAAACGGCCTCAACCTCTCTATTTCGGCCGGCCGGAGATTTCAACTGCGCAGATATTTTTCATGGCCACAAACCCAAATTCAAACTCAAGCCATCCTTAGCTATAGTAATCCTAATCGCTCAATTGTTCCATCATGGTTTTGAAAAAAATCTACTTCGAAACAATAACTTACATGTATTGCCATAAAATTACAAAACTACTGGTCCTGGCAAAGTTACACTAGGAAGAAGCATCTGCACTAGCATATATACCTTTTTTATGCCTCCATAAATGAAGGCACAATTCAATTAATACATGTGTGACTGGAAATTCGCAAACATCACCCCACTCTACATTCTAAAAGAAAAGTGACCATAGTGCACCAAAGGTCCCGTGATGAGCGGGTTCTGACTTCGGGATTGTTCCACACAACCGGCGCGAGTACTGGTGAAGTCTCCAGGAAGCAAACATCGAGCGTGATTATTATAAGCTGAAAGCTTGATTCGCAATCGATGTAAAATAAATAAGTTTAACCCTTTCCCCCATACGACAATTCTGCAGCAGACGACTTTGAACATATTTTGTCAAAACATAGAAAATCTCTGTAATTGAATGGATAACCTATGATAAAAAGTGGAAAACATTGTGGCAAAAGGAGAAATTGCACGTTTTGTGCAATTTCTTCTTTTGTCACTATGTTTTCAAAAAGCTGTCTGCTGCAGAGGCGTCAGAAAGCGTCTTTAACAGGGAAAGGGTTAAACTAACTTAGTTTCTAGAAATGCCGTTATGCAGAATTGAAACCCAGTTAATTATGTTCAACGCAATAGAATGAAGCCTGAGTGTATGTGGACTGTATTGGTTGAGAGAGAGAGAGAGTGTCTGAGAAAGAGAGTTACACTGAGCGGGAGAGAGAGAGACTCAGAGTGAGTGTGTCTGAGAAAGAGAGATACGCTGAAAGGGAGAGGGGTAGTAGAGCGAAAATTAATATAAGAAGAGGCTTAATTATTAATATATATGTAATGCTGAGTGCTGACACTCAACACTCCGCATAAGTTGAATTGTTTGTATGTTAGAATCCTATTGAAATAAAATAATTTAATTATATTATGATTGCACTTGTAATTTTATTTTACCGTTTAAGAAGGCCTCATGGGAGATGAGTGTTAACTCACTAAAAGAATCGCCTTCTTAAAATAAAGTATACTTATTTATATTATTATTATTTTTATAAACGGTCAGTCTGATCAGTTGAAGATCCAAGCTAGATACAATACAATATTACAATACAATACATGTTATTACATTCCGGCACATTTGCCTATAATAAATAGCAAACAAGTATGTACAATTTACAAAACGTAATCCCTTTATGAGAAGCAAAAATAAAATAAATAGTAAATATTAACTAAATGTTTCGATAATATAAACAATGACTATAACAATTGAGGCAGATATATTAGTGCATACCAATATCAAACTATATAACTGTATACAGTCTGATATCTGCTTAAACCACACATCCATATGATTCATATCCCACAATGTACATCGATAGCATACTCATACATGTACATATACTAGTGTAGAATCATAGCTCAATGACCATGTTTTCAATCTTTTTAATTCAACGTTGTTTTTTTCTCTGAAATTGAGAATGGGTCTGTTACTGCACATGCTGCCTTGTTGATTTGCATAGATAATTCTTTGGAAGGGCAATTGCGTTGTATAATTTGGGTCACTGCCACTTTTACCCTTTAACATTTTTCAGGGTTGTCAAAATTAACTGAGAGCCATACAAAATTAACAGTTAAAATTGCTCTTTGATCTGTTTGTTTTGCTCCCCTGGGGGCCCTACCAGGGCTTTGCTCTTGACCCACAAGGGGCCCTGACCCCCAGCCTGATCGGTTACGTAACTTTTCTCATTTGATCTGTTACATTAAAACATTTTGACAACTCTGCTTGTAGAAGCATTTTCAAGGCCTCCCCTGGACAAAAAATTCCTTTCACCAACACATTCGCCAATTTAAAAAAGTTGGAACCAAAGTTGGAGCCAACTCTGTTGCCAATTATTTTTACGTGGAAACAATTCAATGGACAAAGGTAACAGAAAAAAACACATTAATTCTTCTATTAATTCATTTACCAATAGCTCATTTGTAACTATCATAACAGCATTTGCTTTGCAGCAAAGTACACATTTGTCAATTGCTTGAGTTTGTTTTTGTATTTTGGCAGGAGGTTCAGAATAGAGACAATCTAGTTTACGTTTCGAAGCCATTTTAGGAATGGTACTGTTTGAATGATTTGATTTTGTTTACTCTCGCTGTGCAGAGTTTATATATACGCTATAGTTCATTTAAACAGTTACTTTTGTTTTTCACTAGAGTTTCATAAAACTATTGGGTCCACACTTAAAATAAACTTCTTTAATTGTCCGCACCCGAATGTGTTTGGTCAAACATAATCTTGATTATGGACGAAAACATGTTCAAATTAAAAAAAAATATGTCCGAGCAAACAGTTGACAGCGTGTCTCTATAATTGACAATAACAACATCAGTTAATCGGTCATGACAATAATTCATCCAATTAACAAGGAGGTAAAAGTAGAATTTGCTAATAACTTAATAAGGAGCCTTTCTTCTTTTGCCACAATGTTTTCAAAAGTTGTTTGTTGCAGAAACTCTGAAAATGTGTCTGCATATATATGCGAAAAACTAAATCTGTATACAGTGAGAATCAAAGTGCTGTTTTTGGCTTATTTGTACACATTGACATTTCTCAACAGTTTAGGTTCAGACCAACCTGATATTCTGCTCTGTTTCTAACAAACTTGTGTAATTAATAGTAATTCTTGATCAGAAGCAGACTTGCAGATAAACAGCCTGATGTGGATCTAAACTGTTTTGTTCACAAAAGCTAACTTATAAATACCTTTTCCATGGACAGGTTTATTTCTGTTTTAGTGACAACAATGAAGGGACCCTCTACAGAGGCCTATGTGCTTCACCTGGGAAAGAGAAACAAGCTGAGCGACATCAAATATTTAGAGTAAGTTAATATCGGCTACAGTCCTATTTTCTTAAAACCTTTCCCACTGCAGACGACTTTTGACGCAATAGCAGCAGAAAACATGCTGAGCAATTTCTCCTTCGGCCACAATGTTTTCAACTTTATTTAACAATTAATCTATAGATCTTTTATGTATATTGTTGCAAAAGGAGAAATTTTTCATCATCGGCAATATTTTTTTGTCGCAATGTTTTTAAAACTTGTCTGCTGCAGATGCATTAAAAATGCATCTTGAGGTTGGATAAGGTTAACCCTTTCCCTCATACAGCAATTCTGCAGCAGATGACTTTGAACGTTTTTTGTCAAAAAATAGAAAATCTCCATAATTGAATAGATAACCTATGACAAAAAGTGGAAAACAGGTTGGATAGGGTTAATACTTTCCCACATATAGACGCTTTCTGAAGCCTCTGCAGCAGACAGCTTTTTGAAAACATGATAGTGACAAAAGAAGAAACTGCTCAAAACAAGCAATTTCTCCTTTTGCCACAATGTTTTCCACTTTAAGTCATAGGTTATCCATTCAATTATGGAGATTTTCTATTATTTGACAAAATATCTTCAAAGTCGTCTGCTGCAGAATTGTCGTATGAGGGAAAGGGTTAAGACCCCGAATTGATAAATGCAGCTTGTATGATCATAATTCATACCAAGTGTATGCACATGTATCTGTGAAATTGTGGTGTTCCAAAATTACGGCCTTTCCTGCATATACAAAATCTCCAGCAGACGACTTTGAAATCTATGCAAACATTTGGAAATATTTTATAAAAGAAAGTTAAATTATTGAAAATGATTACAAACATTGAGCAATTTCTCGTTTTGTCACATTTTTTCAAAAGTTTTCTGCTGCAGAAACCTTAGAAAGGGATGTATGAGATAAAGTCTAAAGGGTAAACCCTTTTCCGCATACAGATGCTTTCTGGCGCCAAGTTGCCTGCTGCAGATTTGTTTGTATGTGGGGAAGGGTCCATCACAAGTACTATCGATTTTCCTTAAATATTTTCTTCTGTTCATTATGTTAAATGTTATATTTTACTGTTTTTACATTGCAGTTTATCAAATCACAATCTTGACTCTCTGGATGTTAGCATCTTGAACAAACTGACTTCTTTAGAGGCTCTTGATTTATCCTGGAACAAGCTGACCCAAATCCCAGCAGATCTAAGGTTGAAGAAGCTGCGTGTATTGGATTGTTCCAACAACGATTTTAGTACAGTGGAGTTTGTTGGCCAGTTTGATCACATAGATGAATTATATATTGACGATAATGAAAATCTTTTAGTATGTATATATACTTATGGCTGCCTTTTATGAAATCTATTACCTGTTATGATTTTTAGCTTGACTATTCGAAGAATATGAGAGTTACATTTGTATACTAGCTACTACTCATCCTGGCGTCGGTGTCCGCGTCCACGTCACACCTTGGTTAAGGTTTTGCAAGCAAGTACTTAAATACTACATGTATTGCATTGAAACTTTCTACAACCCTACCCAATTATCACACCTATATAGATTATCAAGTAAGATAACTCTATCCTGTATTTTATGCAAGTTATGGCCCTTTTTAACTTGGAAATTCTGGTTAAAGTTTTGAGTGCAACTAAATTAAGAGTCCATATCTCAGTATTTACTTGATGTATTGCATTGAAACTTTAAACAAACCTACCCAACACCTATGTAGAGTATTAAGTTAGATAACTATATCCTGCATTTTATGCAAATTATGGCCCTTTTTTAACATAGAAATTCTGGATAAAGTTTTGTGTGCCACTACATTAAGAGTCCATATCTCAGTATTTACTTGATCAATGCATTGCATTGAGACTTTCTACAACTCTACTCAACTATCACACCTATGTAGATTATCAAGTAAGATAACTCTGTCCTGCATTTCATGCAAGTTATGGGTCTTAACTTAGAAATTCTGGTTAAAGTTTTGCGTGCAACTAAATTAAGAGTCCATATCTTAGTATTTACCTGATGCATTGCATTGAAACTTCATACAACCCTACTCAACTATCACACATATGTAGATTATCAAGTTAGATGACTCTATCCTGCATTTTATGCATGTTATGGCCCTTTATTTTCCTTAGAAATTCTAGTTAAAGTTTTGTGTGCAACTACATTAAGAGACCATATCTAAGTAACTACTTGATGCATTGCATTGACACTTTATACAACCCTACCCAACCATCAAACCTATGTAAACAATCAAGTATGATAATTCTATCCAGTATATTGTTTTACCTAGAAATTTGGTTAAAGTTTTGCATGCAACTACATTAAGAGTTGATATCCTAGTATTTACTTGATGCATTGCTTTGAAACTTTATATACAGTCGAACCTCGTTAAACCGGACGCCGTTAATCCGGAAAATTCGCGATCCGGACAAAAAATTCAGGGAACGGATTTTTTATGCTTAATTATTCTCCGTTAATACGGAAATTCGCGTTCCGGAACCGGCCAAAAAAATCGGGAACGGACTGACCATTTACACATATAATCCGTTTCGTTAGTCCGGAAGTCCAAACAGTAATGTACATGACTGTACAGCATACAGAAAACATAGACAGTATAGGTATATGTTTTTACTCAATTAGTCTGTGTCATTGTTTTCTGTAGTGTCCGTTTGTCCTAAAAGGTGTTAAAGCTGTATACAATGTAATAGCCTAAGGCTGTTCAATAATCTGCAAGCGCGTGTCATTGTTTACTTTGATTAGCAGCCATAAAATAGCAGCCAAATTGTCAAACAGATCTAAACTGATTTTGAGACTAAAATTTCGATATTTTGACCCAGAGACAAGTGTAGATCTGACAAAAATAATAAGTTGTTCAATATTTTTACATTTTGACGTTCATTTTTTCAAAAACGTACATGTTTACGTACTGGTTATCTATGTGTTGTAAATCTCATGATAAAGCTTTGCTTACGACAAACAGTATCTATAGGTAAATGGTAAATACAATATCGCTGACAGTTTGCAAAGCTATTTTGAATGAATTTCCCTCAATTATAATCATGTATCCGCGCAATATCTGGGGAAATATTGCCCATTCTTTGACTCCTATTGTTATGCTAAGACGAAAATTTGGCGTAGGCAAAATAAGAAATCGTTAATCCGGAAGATTCGCAATCCGGACTTTTTTCACTGGGAACCAAAGTGTCCGGATTAACGAGGTTCGACTGTATATACAAGTCAACCCTTCCCAACTATCACACCTATATGAATTTTCAAGTTAAATAATTCTATCCTGCATTTTTTGCAAGATATGGCCCTTTTTGGACTTATAAATTCTGGTTAAGGTTTTGCATGCAACTACATTAAGAGACCATATCTTAGTAACTACTTGATGCATTGCATTGAAACTATATACAGCCCTTTCCAACCATCATACCTGTGTAAACAATCAAGTACTATAACTCTATCCAGCATTTTATGCAAGTTATGGCCCTTTTTTTACTTATAAATTCAGGTTAAAGTTTTGTGTGAAACTACATTACAATTCCATATGTCAGTAACTACTTGAAGCATTGTTTTGAAAAATTACACAACCCTTACCAATTTCACAACTACATACACTACTAATTAAGATAACACAACTAATAAAGATAACTATCATGCATATGATGCAAATGGTTACCTTTTTTTTACTTAGAAATTATGGGTAAAGGTTTGCGTGCAACTACATTAAGAGTCTACTTGATGTATTTTATTGAAACGTTATACAACCCTTCCCAACCAACCATCACTCCTATGAAAATAATTAAATTAAATAACTATATTTTGCATATAATGAAAATTATCTACCTTTAAAGTTTAAGAAATTCTGGTTAATGTTTTGCATGCAGCTACATTAGAGTCCATATCTCAGTAACTTTTATAAGCAGTGGAATAGTTGAGTGCGCTGTCCTCCGACAGCTCTTGTTTATAAACAACTTACAATATTACCTATATACTTATTAAAATGAAAGGAATTAAATCGGGGGAAAATGGTAAATTGTGGTAAATTTGAATAAATAATTTGGTACAGAGATTAAACATTTTTGGAAATTGATAAAATTGCTTGTTTTGTAGCTGTTAAAATACTTGTAAACTAAGCATTCACTCTATTTGCTGAGATGGACTATTCTTACAGTGAACTTTTCAAGTTTAACCCTTACTCACATACAATAAATCAGTAGCAGACGACTTTGAAAACATTAAGGTGAACCATATGGACATGCTCTATAAAGGTAAGTTTAACCCTTACCCACATACAATAAATCGGCAGCAGACAACTTTGAAAACATTAACTTGATTAACCCTCTCCCTCATATAGACGCTTTCTGACGCCTCTGCAGCAGACGGCTATTTGAAAACATAGTGACAAAAGAAGAAATTTTGCCACAATGTTTTCCACTTTTAGTCATAGGTTATCCATTCAATTATAGAGATTTTATATTTTTTGACAAAATATGTTCAAAGTCGTCTTCTGCAGAATTGTCGTATGAGGGAAAGGGTTAAGGCAAAACATATACATTCACTAATAAGGAAAGTTTAACCCTTTCCCACATATATGTACCAGCTGCAATAAATCAGCAGCAGCAGGTAACTTTAACCCTTTCTCTCATATAGACGCTTTCTGACGCCTTTGCAGCAGACGGCTTTTTGAAAACATAGTGACAAAAGAAGAAATTGCACAAAACGTGCAATTTCGCCTTTTGACTCAATGTTTTCCACTTTTTGTCATAGGTTATCCATTCAATTATGGAGATTTTCTATATTTTGACAAAATACATTCAAAGTCGTCTGCTGCAGAATTGCCATATGAGGGAAAGGGTTAAAAACATCAAGGCAATACATATGGACATTTTCTATAATAGAAAGTTTTACCCTTACCCTAATAATACCCACATACAATAAATCAGCAGCAGAAAACTTTGAAAACATTTAGGCAAAACATATATTGAAATATCCTCATTAAAGGAAAGGTAAATTCTTGATAAGATTTGGAAATGTTGTGACAAAAGGAGATATTGCTCCAAATAAAAAAAATCTCATTTTGCCACAAAATTTTCAAAAGGCTTCAAACTTGTCTACAAGTTGGAAAGAGTTAATAATTATATTTAGTCAATTTTGATCATGAAACGTATGATGGTTTAGCTATTGTGATCAATCACTGTCTGTCTGTCTATTAATGTTTTACTACAAACAACTTCCCTTCCTAAATCAATGGATCAATTTCCAAATTAATTTCACATGAATGTTCCTTATGTTGTCCTTTTACAAAGGGGAGAGTCAAAACTTCAAAATCTTCTTGTTAAAAAGTCAGGCCAAATTTGAAAATATTTTGGCATGAATGTTCCATTTAAAAATACGATGACCGAGAGAGGACCATCATGATCCTCATGGTTTAATACCTCGCAGGTACACCTTTATCCCTTTCCCTCATACGGCAATTCTGCAGCAGACGACTTTGAAATTATTTTGTCAAAACATAGAAAATCTCCATAGTTGAATGGATAACCTATGACAAAAAGTGGAAAACATTGTGGCAAAAGGAGAAATTGCACGTTTTATGCAATTTCTTCTTTTGTCACTATGTTTTCAAAAAGCCGTCTGCTGCAGAGGCGTCAGAAAGCGTCTATATGAGGGAAAGGGTTATCCAAAGAGAGCATTAGGGTGTCGAAGCTAATGTGAAGGATTAAGTAAATTTTAATTCTGAAGTCAAGGTATTTACTTGAGTAGAATTACTGATATGGTCCGGACAAGTCACATGTAAACTGACCTTTTGTGTTTGGCGATCCATCGAAATACAAAATCAGCTTGAGCATCCTTGCAGGCAGATAGAGATCTACCCTGTTTGCCATCTTTTGGGGCCAGCATCCTGCAAGCTTCTTCAATGGTTATGACAAAAAATTGACGAGATACAAATATGTAATAATATAAGTGTAAATAAACTTTGTCTTGTAGTTTGAAAAATGAATTATTGCTGTTGAATTTGGTGAATTGTCAGTTTCAACAGCAAAATGAAGGATTTGTGAAGGATTTCTTAATAAGGGAGAACTGGCTCATTATATCGTATATTTCAGATGGACGATCAGTATATAGCAAAAACATTGTGCCCAGCTTTGAGACGCATAGACTCCAATTCAGATCTAGGCTTAGTTCAGACTGGAATGAAGTTATTCCGGGGTCAACTTACACCACAAGTATGAAACTTAGAACATATATTAATGTTTACCTATCCACTCAGTGCAGTGCAACAGACGATTTCTGGAAACATTGTTGTAAAAAGAGCAATATCTCCATTTGCCACAATGTTTTTAATCTTTTCATAATTATATTTTCAATTTTAGAGATTTTCCATATTTTTCCCTATACATTTATTTTCAAAGTCATTTCATGCATATTATTTTTATGCCCCCGGAATCACCGATTCAGTGGGCATCTAGTTTTTGGCCTGTCTGTCTGTCTCTTTGTCTGTCTGTCGAAAAAAACTTTAACCGTGACCACTACTTTTGAACCATAACAGGTACGGCTGCCATATGTGTATTCCTTGTGACATGACCTTTCTGTCAATACCAACATTTTTGACCTTGCGACCTTGACGTTTGACCTAGAAGTTGCCATTCGGGGGCATCAGTGTTTCACAAACACATCTTGTTTATTTGGGAAAGGGTTTAGTAATTTTGTATTGTACTATAAAAATTTACTTTTGAATGAATGTAATTATTTCCCTATTTGTGCTTGAACATTAAAATATAGAGCTAACCGGTAGTGTGCAACAACATGGCTTTGAAACTGAAAATAATTCAGTTAAAGTTGTTTTGCACCCCAAAACAATTGGTGTAACATATTGTAGTGGATTTCAGTTATATCATGGCATTCAGTTCACATGTTATTCCTTGCTTTCTTGCACTAGTTCTTACTACAACATTCTTCACAGGTAACTTGCTACCTTCCCAATTAGTCTTTTGTGCTCATTTTTGGCCGGATTGCTCGAGCAATTCCGGTCTATAGATTGGCGATGTCCGTCTGTCTGTCTGTCCGTCAACATTTTGGGTAAAGTTTCAGGTTGAGGCAAAATCTCAGCACTGGAAAGGGTTACAAACTTGAAACTGTGCCTGAAGGTAACCAGTAACAAGTTCTATTGATTTCTATCGTTATTTTGACCTTGACCTTGGTTTGTCGATTTTCAAGGTCAAATTGCCGACAATCCGGCCTTACTGTCTTCAGCGGTTTCTTGTTGGAAAATGATTTGATTTTTGTTACAATTACTTTTATTAATATTTTCCCTCATGTAGACGACTTTTGAAAACATTGTGTAAAAAGGTGAAATTGATCAAAACAATGTTTCCAACTCTTTTTAATAATTAAGCTCTCATTTATGGATATTTTTACGTTTTTGTCAGTATGTTTCAAATGTCGTCTGCTGCAGAATTGTTGTATGTTGGAAAGGGTTATTCATTGGAAGGTATGAATAGTCAAGCTGGGGTTCTTCCCAATGACAACACACCTGCAAATGAATTCTAGTAAAAAGTATGGGGAATTCTGAATAAATCAAGTGCAATTAAGGACTAGATACGATAACAAATTGTGCTGCAGATGGCTTCCTCAAAATGTATCTGTGTTAATAGTTCAATGAATGATAAATCTCCTTTTCTAATGTCAGTTTCAACTAGATGCTCTTCGGAATGCGATAGTTTTTTTGCGTGCCCGAAAAACTTTGATTATCCTGGTTAGTTGATCACTTCAAAAATGTAAATAACGGCGCCAGGTCGAGAATTTTATATTTTTTTTATCAGAAAATCAATGCAAAATGATAAAATTATGCTAGATGGCCAGATTGTGAACGGTTCCGTTGGACCCTGTCAGAAAATTGTGAAGAACCTGTGTAAATGAGAATTGGTTTGTTTAACAGTTCCATCTATAAAAGGAAAAAATTCGCTGAAAAGTGTTAAACTGTTCAAGTTTATAAGCTGTGTATCTCTATGTACTGCACTTTATTTGAATTCTAGCCAACAGTAACTGTTGCTGTCAAATAGTCAGGCCCTGATAGCTCAGTCGGTAGCGACGTTGGCTATCAATCCAGGGTTTTGTTTATTTGAAACATGGCTTAGCCATTCATTATTTTGATGCTTGATAAAGTTATTATACCCCCTTAGAAGAAGAGGGGGTATATAGGAGTCACTGTGTCGGGCTGTCTGTCGGTCGGTCAGAAGCCATATTTTGTCCGGCCTATTTCTTACAAACCACTCTGTGGAATTCAATAAAATTTTACATGAAGCTTCTATACCAAGAGGAGATGTGCATATCCTAAAGGGGTTACAATTGCATGTTATTTTACAGAGTTATGGCCCTTTTACTTATTAAGTTATGGTGTAGGTCAAGGTGCTGTTTAGGGGGTATTTATCATCTTCAGTGATACTTCTAGTTATGACTAACTTTGTCTTCTACCACCAATTGGCTATATAGTCTCATGTGGAAAGGTAGCTCGTTGCCCCTGGAAAAATGTTCTGTGCAGTACAGGTTTGAGAAAGCCAGAAAACACACATTTGCTGACCTGATGACCGTGTTATTACTGAAACTGTTTGAAAATTGCTAAAACTCTAATGGATGCAGTGAAAAAGCCTTGCCACATGGACCAACACATGCACTCACTCACAAACGGACAATTTTGCCATAGAAAACTCAAAAGTTTTTAACCCTTTCCCTTATATGGTCGTATGGACCAACACAATGCATCTAAAAACATTGTGACAAACGGAGAAATTGCTCAAAACAAGCAATTTCTCCTTTTGCCACAATGTTTTCAACTTTTTTCAGTAATTATGCCTACAATTATAGTTTTTCCATATTTTTAAGTCGATATATTCAAAGATGTTTGCTGTATATGGGAAACAGTTTCATGATTGTTACCTGTTTTATACAGATTGAGGCTGTGTGGGAAGCGAAATACTCAGAGGTATACAGTTCTGGTGTGAGTCAATCTGAACTTGACAAACTTCATGAAGACTTCATACAGGCAGTAGATAGCACCATACTGAATTTTAATTCGGATCTTCCAAAGTTCAGAAAGTTTATGGTGAGTACAGATAGAAGATAGTACCATACTTAATTTAAATAATATTTCCCAACTTTTCAAAGATTTTGGTGAGTACAGGAAGTAAGAAACAAGTTTTGGTCCCTGGTAACAGTACAAAGGTCATGGTGGTGTGCCCTTGGGCAAGACACATTTTCTAGCCTAGTACTGGTTTGTTTACCCAGGGATCATGAATAACTGCACAGTTGCTGTGATATAACTGAAATGATGTTGAAAATGGCGTGAAACCCCAAGAAAACCCCTCCTAAATTTTAATTATTATCTTCCGAAGTGTTGAGCTATTTTGAGTGCCTGATATCCATTGTCAATTTTTAGCTCACCAGTCCTGAGCATCTGGCTAAAGGTGAGTTATTGTGATTGCCTACGTATGTCAACATCTTCTCCTCGGTAACCAGTGGGTCAATTGGGGTGAAACCTCTCAATGACCTCACCCAATTTCCTTAAAATTGTTGTGATCCATGCAGAGTTCTGGTTTCCATGGCAACCAAACAAAAACAACTTTAAAATTCTTCTTCTACCAAACTGGTTGGCCGATTTTCAAATAATTTTGTAGAAATGTTCCTTGCAATGGTTGACCCTCTTATCAGATTCCCTCAAGCCATGCTGATTGGTCAAAATACATGGCTGACAGGAGATGGGTCTTTTTTGCCTTATATGACTAAACAATCTTCCCTCCGAAAGTGTAAGGCCGATTTTCAAATAATTTTGTAGAAATGTTCCATGGTTGACCCTCTATCAGATTCCTAAAAGCCATGTTGATTGGTCAAAACAACATGGCCACCGGAGGGTGGGTCTGTTTTGCATTTATTACGGTTATAGTGAGCAAAGCCAGGTCCATTAGGTCCCTCTTGTTTCTTTAAATGACATTTCCTCCTTAATGGCTTGGTAGGAATAATCCTTTGGTGGTCCTCTTTGAAAGTCGTGCAAAGAAATTAATTTTCCATTTCCATGGCAACCGAAAGGAAAACCTTCAAAACTTTAAAAAACTTTCTTGTCTAAAACAGAAAGTGGTCGTCTACCAAGATTGCTCAAAGTGTGCCTACAGCAGTTTTTTTTTGCTCTCCTTCATTTTCTTAGATCAGTGATTTAGGGCGATATTGGCCTTCTTGTTAGCTCACCTGAGCTTTGCTCAAGGCGAGTTATTGTGATCGCCTTTTGTCCGTCGTGCGTCAACTTCTTCTCCTCAGTAACCAGTTGGTCAATTGGGATGAAACTTCACAGAAATCATCCTCTCAATGACCTCACCAGATTTCCTTCAAATTTTTGGGATCCATGCAGAATTGTGGTTTCCATGGCAACGAAATGAAAAAAAACTTCAAAATTCTTCTTCTCCCAAACTGGTTGGCAGATTTTCAAATAATTTTGTAGAAATGTTCCTTGGATGACCCTCTATCAGATTCCTACAAGACAAATTGATTGGTCGGAAACTATGGCGGCTAGGGGGCGGGGCTTATATAGCTAAAGTGAAGAAAAAAAAAATCAGGTGAGCGATCCAGGGTCATCATGGTCCTCTTGTTAGCTCACCTGTGCACGAAGTTCTAAAGGTGAGTTATTGTGATGGCCTTTTGTCCGTCGTCCATCGTCCATCGTCCGTCAACTTTTTCTCCTCAGTAACCAGTGGGTCAATTGGGATGAAACTTCACAGGAAGTATCCTCACATTGACCTCACCAGAATTTCTTCAAATGTTTGGGATCCATGCAGAATTCTGGCTTCCATGGCAACGAAATGTAAAAAACTTTAAAAATCTTCTTCTCCAAAACTTGTTGGCAGATTTTCAAATAATTTTGTAGAAATGTTCCTTGGATGACCCTCTATATCATATTCCTTCAAGCCATATTGATTGGTCGAAAAACATGGCCGCCAGGGGGCGGGGCTATTTTGCCTTATATGGCTATAGTGAAAACTTAAAAAATCTTCTCCTCTGAAAGTGTCTGGCCGATTTTCAAATAATTTTGTAGAAATGTTCCTTAGTTGACCCTCTATCAGATTCCTTAAAACCATGTTGATTAGTCGAAAAACATGGCCGCCACAGGACGGGGCTATTTTGCCTTATATGGCTTTAGTGAAAACTTAAAAAATGTTCTCCGAAAGTGTTTGGCCGATTTTCAAATATTTTTGTAGAAATATTGCTAGGGTGACCCTCTATCATATTTCTTCGAGTCATATTGATTGGTCAAAAACTATGGCCCAGGGGGCGGGGCTTATATGGCTAAAGTGAAAAAAAGAAAATCAGGTGAGCGATCCAGGGCCATCATGGCCCTCTTGTTTTTTTATTGTCAGGGCCATACTTTATTGACTTATTCATTTAAGTGTCTCAATTATTAAATTGTTATTCTTACCAATTTTAGTAGTACGATATTAGTATAAGCATGTTTCGGGGAAAGATTTACATTAGATTGAATTCATTCTTACAGTATTAAATCATAGTTTAAATGTTTCAATCGTTATGTTGTGTTTTATTTGATATTTTTTTATAATTTTAGATAAGGAAAATTGCTCGCGAGGTTATTGATGAAGTTAATAACAGAAACCAAAACGAACAGCAGAGTTCAAGGACATCTGATGGAAGCACTCCAAACTCTAGATACAGAACACGGGTAAAACTGGGAAGAACCCCCATTAAAGATTACAGTCAGGGTGTTCCCATGGATATAAGTGATCAACCGGTCATCAGTAAGAAAAGGAAGAGGGAAAGTACCTCTGAAGATTCACCGTCTCTCAAGAGAAAACGGACAGACACACCTGATAAAGTATTAGCCAATAAACCAACACATTCTGAGAAGAATCAGTTTACTGCGCTGAAGATGAAAGAGACTGTATCAAAGTTAATTCTGGTAAAATTATAACTATCAGTGCTTTCATTAAGGGCCAATTCCAGGAATTTTGAATTTCCTGATCAAAATTTAAAGGAATTTTTGTCAGAATTCTGGAAGTTTTGTATTGTCGTTAACAGGAATGCTTATTTAGGGAGTGATATTTCTTATGTCATTGATATGTGTGTCATAACTGGGACATTTGGCTTACACATTCTATTTAAACAAAAATGAATGTTTATTTATTTGATTTTAATAACTTTGACAAAGCAAAGGTTTGTTTGAGATACACATCTATTTAGACGAAAACATTTTTAAAGCTGTGCTGTCAAGGTCAACAATGTCATTATCACGATATGGCAAAGACGTCTAACTAATAGCTATCAAATCAACCCTTTCAATGCCCTCAAATTCGGCCTCCGGGTCGAAATTTCGAAAAATCTCGACAAAATAGTAATTGACATCCGCCATTTTGGAATCTCTCGGAAAGTACCTCTTCGGAATAGATTGATGACGTATTTATTATTTCAATTCTGACCAATCAAATTCATAAGTCAGGGAGCAATCCATTTGGAACGAGGCTACCGAGGCTGCATATTTTCCAAGTAGTTATGCATCCAGAATAAAAAAATAACTTCAATTCATAGTTTCCGAAGTGATAATTGGTATTAACAAACATTTTTAACAGATAAAGAAAAAGTCCCAATTTTATAGTTACTGAAGTGATTATCGGTATTTCTCGTCATCAAATATTTTTAAAAGATAAAGGAAAAATTCCGATCCAGTAGTCCAGTTTAATTACTCTTCTTTATATTCCCTGCAAACAAAGAGGTCGTCAAGGTGATGTCTGGTACACATGATAAGAACTCAGGTAAACGTGTAATTGTGCACGTGACAATTATTGATTTTATACACTTTCACCTTTTATTCTTTATTTAGGGTTATTCTGAAAACTTCCATGTGTAAATTTACGGACGTTTTGGGGAATTTCTGGACATATAATAAACGTAATAAACTTCCAGTGATAAATTTTCGGACGTTTTTTTTTATTTATTTTTGACGTATATTACGTCCACGTCCGCTTAATGAAAGCACTGAACTATAGTGGACTAACGATAATTCTGAACTCGACGGGGATCTATAAATTACTTCATACATATCACCATTTTTGATTGATCCCTAGATTTATGCTTCTTTCATTTATATATTGTCAAACCTAATTCATGCATATTAAAGAGTTTATTAACCAGTTTTTCAACGTAGTTGAAACCTGGTTATTAGAATGACGATGTCGTTGTTCTGGCTGTTGTCAGTGTTAAACTCACCTACGTTGAAGAATATCTTAATTTATGGTTGACATATTGTAACCAAACTTGGTATGTAGAAAGAGACCTTTATGGGAGTGCATTTAGGGGCCCTACGGTCAAGGTCGCTGTTACTTAAAATAGAAAAATGGTTAAAACTGAATATCTTTAGTTACAGTTGACATTTTCTAAACAAACTTGGTATGTAGAAAGAGTTTATGGAGAGCTTTTCTGGGATAACGTTTTGGGACACTAGGGTCAATGTCAAAGTCACTGTTACTTGAAATGGAATTTCTTAAGTTATGGTTGACATTTTGTAACCAAACTTGGTATGTAGAAAGAGTTTGTGGAGACCTTTAATGCGATTGCATTTGGAGCTCCTAGGGTCAAAGTTGCTGTTACTATAAATAGAACAAGGGTTGAAACTCGATTCTTTAGTTACAATTTACATTTATTTATGACTAAGCAGAGCTACAGATAAGCAGCGTATTTGCGTAAATACCCAATTAAAAATAGCAAAAACCCAATAAAAAATAAACTTACGCGTACAAAAAAGCATAGAAAAATCCAGTTACGCAAAACTTTATTTCGGCCTGCGTATGCGACAAAAGGTTGAAATGATATTAGAAACTGGAAATTCCGTGATTAAAAATAGATTTCGCCCAGAGGGGGATAGCTCTTATTGATCAAATCGTGGGATAATGGAATCTGTATCAGTCGAGAGATTGGTTCGCATTTCAAACTGTTTTGTACCGCGGAAACAAGCGCCCAGTGATAACAATATATTTCGCCTAGAGGGGGATATCTCTTATTGGTCAAATTGTGGGATAATGGTATCTGTATCAATCGAGAGATTGGTTCACATTTCAAACTGTTTTGTACTGCGGAAACAAGCGCCCAGTGATTAGTATACCAAATGTCGAAACGGGGAAGAAAGAAGTTCGATGTGACAACTCTTTCACAGAAAAACGATATATTTAAGTATGTTACGGTCCCCAAATCTACTTCTGATGCGGAGAAATACGCAAAAAGTATCATTGATGACATTATTACCGTGTGCGTAACTGATAGTGATAGCTACGGCATTGCACAATCAATCGTGAACGAAATTGCAGACGATGTTTTCACTCGTGTGCAGAAGCCTACTGCACATTCAGGCAGTCGCGTTTCGAAAAAAACGTTGAGAGATTGGATTGATAAGTATCCTTGGCTTATGATTAAGATGAAGATGAACAAATAAGACTTTGTTGTAAAACATGCCTAGAATTTAAAGACAAACTAAAGTTAAGCAATGTATTGGCTCATTAAGTCCTTCATATACATATATCATTTTCAGAAAATACCCAATTGTTAAAAAATTGTTGGGTATTAAAATTGGTGTTACCCAATTAAAAACCCAAATACCCAATTCTTGAAAAATGGTTGGGTACTGACCCAATTGATGCAAAAAGTTATCTGTAGCTCTGTGATTAAACATGGTATGTAACTGTTCCTAAAGTGGAAACATTTTTTCTACATTTGGCATATTGTTTTACACACACACAACATTCAACAAAGAGGCTTAATTATGATTCTCAAAACACAGGCTGAAGTTATTCTGTCAATCATTGAAAACCTAGTTTGAAAACAAGGCAGTGATTAAACTGTATTAAGAGAACATCTGGGGGCATCTCTATTAAAAGAAGTAACTTGTTCATTCTGTGCTGTATATACTTCAGAGGACTATGTGAGAGAAAAAATCAATTATATGAATACATAACTTTAATGTCATTTTGTGTTATTATAAAGTTATATGACAAAATATTATAAAGATTATCCTTATTTTGTATTTTACCAGCCAATGCTGCCAGACTTTGACCCAGTGCAGGTTATAAGATGTCATTCACAAGATAATAGTCCTACCGATGGCGATACTAAAATTTGGAAATGTGCTTTTGAACCACGGATAGGAAAACCGGGTATGTATTGTGCTTACAAATGATACGCTTCTCTATAAACTTGTATAAACACAATGTGCTTTAACCCTTTGCCACATACAAACGCTTTCTTACACCTCTACAACAGACAACTTTTGAAAAAATTGTGGCAAGAGTAGAAATTGCTCATAATGAGCACTTTCTCCTTTGCCATAATGTTTCAAGCTGTATTCAAAACTTACTTTCTAACAAAGAGATTTTCAATATTTTTAGCTCACCAATGCACGAAGTGCAAGGTGAGCTTTTGTGATCGCTCACCGTCCGTTGTCCATCGTCCTCCTCCGTCCGTTCACATTTTCCTACAAACGACTTCTCCTCCTACACCAGTTAACCAAATTCAAAATAATTTTACAGGAATGTTCCTTGGGTGGATCTCTTTCAAATTTGTTCAAAAAATTCTATTCCATGCAGAACTTTGGCTGCCACGGCAACAAAAAAGGGGAAATTAACCAAAATTAAAAAATCTTCTTGTCTGAAAGTAGAAGGCCCATGCCTTTGATATTTGGTAGCATCATCTAGTGAACCTCTACCAAGATTGTTCAAATTATAGCCCTGGGGTCAAAAATGACCCCTCCCCGGGGGTCACTTGTTTAACATAGACTCATATAGGGGAAAAACTTTTAAAAATCTTCTTGTCTAAAAGTAGAAGGCCCATGCCTTTGATATTTGGTATGTAGCATCATCTAGAGAACCTCAACCAAGATTTTTCAAATTATAGCCCTGGGGTCAAAATGACCTCCCCTTGGGTCTATTGTTTTACATAGACTCATATATAGAGAACAAACTTAAAAAATCTTCTTGTCTAAACGTAGAGGACCCAGGCCTTTGAGATTTGGTATGTAGCATCATCTAGTAGACCTCTACCAAGATTATTAAAATTATAGCCCTGGGGTCAACAAAATTATTCTTGTCTAAAAGTAAAAGGCCCATGCCTTTGATATTTTGTATGTAGCATCATCTAGTGAACTTCTACCAAAATTGTTCAAATTATAGCCCTGGGTTCAAAATGACCCCTCTCCTGGGGTCTATTGTTTTACATAGACTCATATAGAGAAAAAACTTCTTGTCTAAAAGAAGAGGCCCAACGCCTTTGATATTTGGTATGTAGCATCATCTAGTGGACCTCTACCGAGATTGTTCAAATTTTAGCCCTGGGGTCAAAATTTACCCCTCAGGGTAGCATCATCTAGTGGACCTCTACCAACATTGTTCAAATTATAGCCCTGGGGTCAAAAATGACCCCTCCCCGGGGGTCACTTGTTTTTCATAGACTCATATAGGGGAAAGAACACTGAAAAACTTTTAAGTTTGATTAAATCAGGTGAGCGATATAGGACCATCATGGTCCTCTTGTTCATAAGATGATTTTGAAGTTGTCTGCTGCAGATTTGTTGTATGTGGGAAAGAGTTATTTGGATTTCCCTATGTTAGCGTTCTTCTTTGGCCTTTCATACTTAATATTTACTGTTTACATATTCTGCCTTAAAATTGACACTATGAAAGGGTTTTTCACCGATGTTTAGAAAATATATCATTTATTGCAAATTAGTAATATGTTTGACGAAGCAATGGCAACACATTTTCTGGAGCAATCTATCATATTTTTACTATACATCTGTTTAAGCTAGATAAAAGGGAAATAAGTTGTCATTTTTAGCTTGACTATTCGAAGAATAAGGGGAGCTATTGTAGTCACCCCGGTGTCGGCGTTGGCATCGCTGTTGGTTAAAGTTTTTGTGCAAGCTAGCATTTACCCTTATAACTTACATACGCCTAGGCAAATGATCTTCAAATCTTCATAGCAAGTTGGTGATGCCTACACAGTTTGGAGTCAGTAGGTCAAAGGTCAAGGTCACTGTAACTTTCTATATAGAAACAGTTCATGGTTAATGTTTCTGTGCAAGCTAGCATTTACCATTATAACTAACATACGCCTAGGCCTATGGTCTTTAAACTTTGTATGGACATTTTTAATAGCAAGTTGTTGATGCCTATAAACTTTGAAGTCAGTAGGTCAAAGTCATTGTGACCTTCTATATGGAAACAGTTCATGGTTAAAGTTTTCGTGCAAGCTAGCATTTACCCTTATAACTAACATACACTTAGGCCTGTGATCTTCAAGTTGGTTTTGCCTAGAGAGTTTGGAGTTACAAGGTCAAAGGTCAAGGTCACTGTGATCATTCTATAAAGAAACAGTTAATGGTTAAAGTTTTTGTGAAAGCTAGCATTTACCCTTATAACTTACATACACCTAGGCCTATGATCTTCAAACTTGGTATGGACATACATCATAGCAAGTTGGTGATGCCTAAAGAGTTTGGAGCCAATAGGTCAAAGGTCAAGTTCACTGTGACCTTCAATACAGAAACATTCCTTGCTTAGGCCTATGCCCCTGAAACTTAGTTTGGGTAATGGTCATGATCAGCACTTGACTCAAACAGGTCATGGGATCATACGGTCAAAGGTCAAGGTCTCTTTGGCCTTTAACGAAAAAAACACTTTTTTTTGCAATAACTTTTAACTGGTTGCATATGGTGCAAATTGTTGCCCTACAGTTAAAGGTTTGCGTGCAACTACATTAAGAGTCCATATCTTAGTAACTACTTGATGCATTCCATTGAAACGTTATACAAACCTTCCCAACCATCACACCTATGAAAATAATCAAGTTAAATAACTCTATCCTGCATATAATGCAAATTATCACCCTTTAATACATTGTGGTTAATGATTAGCATGCAACTACATTAAAGTCCTTTATCTCAGTAATCAAATAAGCAGTGGAATAGTCGAGCATGCTGTCCTCCGACAGCTCTCGTTTTTTTTGGCCATGACTTGTCTTTTTTTTTACCACAGTCTTCAATGTGTTGTTTCATTCCTCTTATAGATTTTGATTGACCCCAATTGGCAGATGTGCACTTATTTTGATGTTTCTGCAGCAGAATACCTTTAAAACATTATGGCAAAAGGAGAAATTACTAATTAAGAGCGATTACTCCTTTTCCCACAATATTTTCAGCTCTTCAATAATTATACTTTTATTATAACCCCGCAAATGTAGTTTGAAGGGGGTATACTGGAATCAGCCGGTCGGTCGGTCTGTCCGTAAAAAATCTGTTCCATTGTACTCCTCCTTCAGTTTCTACCTGATTTACTTGATACTTGGCATAAATGTTAATCAGGAGTAGTAGATGTGCAAGACGCAAATTTCATGTCCCTGTGACCTTTACCATGACCTCTGACCTTGAAATAGGATTTTTTTTGCTTAAAATCTAATCAGTAGTACTCCTCCATCAGTTTCAACCTGATTTACTTCATACTTGGCATAAATGTTAATCAGGAGTAGTAGATGTGCAACACGCACATTTCATGTCCCTGTGACCTTGACCTTGAAATAGGAATTTTCTTTGTTAAAATCTAATCTGTTGTACTCCTCCTTCAGTTTCAACCTGATTTACTTCACATAACTGTTAATCAGGAGTAGTAGATGTGCAACACGCAAATTTTATGTCCCTTGACCTTGACCTCTGACCTTGAAATAGGATTTTTTTTTTGTTAAAATCTAATCTGTTGTTCTCCTCCTTCAGTTTCTACCTGATTTACTTGATACTTGGCATAAATGTTAATCAGGAGTAGTAGATGTGCAAGACGCAAATTTCATGTCCCTGTGACCTTCACCTCTGACCTTGAAATAGGATTTTTTTTTTTTTAAATCTAATCTGTTGTACTCCTCCTTCAGTTTCAAGTTGATTTACTTCATACTTGGCATGAATGTTAATCAGAAGTAGTAGATGTGCAAGACGCAAATTTCATGTCCCTGTGACCTTCACCTCTGACCTTGAAATAGGATTTTTTTTTCTTAAAATCTAATCTGGTGCGACATGCTCCTCCTTCAATTTTAACCGGATTCATTGAATAAAGAATGTGGTTCATTTTCTTCTTGTTTGTTTGTTTTCTGAAACTAGAAAACTAAATAAAAACTTTTTTCATGAGGAAATAGTACTTTATGCGGATTGTATTTTATGCATTAGAAAATGTTCTTGACAAAATTTCTTTAAAATTAGATTTGTATATTGCTTTTTGATATCATCTTAGTATTTCTTTTTGATACTGATATTCAAATTATCTGAGTCAAAGATAATACTGTGAGATATAATATGTGGCAGGGGTTGGGGCGGGGGTATTAATCACCTTTAGTGATAGTTCTAGTTTAAACAGATTTTTAGCTCGCCAGTACGAAGTACAGGAGAGCTTATGTGTTACCCCCGGCGTCGGCACCGTCGTCGGCGTCGGCGGTGGCGTAGACACCTAGGTTTAAGGTTTGTGTTTAAGGTTTTAATTTGGGTTTTAAGGGTTTATACCTTTAGGAACCATTTGTCATCCATCTACGCACACCACTACACCCGTCCTGACCCTGGGTGAAGGTCAAGATCATTTCTACTTGGTTCTACTTGGTTCAGTTACAAGGTTTAAGGTTTGCGTTTAACGTTTAACATATCACTCTGCATTCACTATTATGACATTGATTGCTTTCATATTTAGTTTATACATTTAGGAACTATTGGTCATCCATCTACGCACACCACTACACCCGTTCTGACCCTGGGTCAAGGTCAAGGTCATTTCTACTTGGTTCAGTTACAAGGTTTAAGGTTTGCGTTAAACGTTTAACATATCACTCTGCAGTCACTATTATGACATTGATTGCTTTCATATTTAGTTTATACATTTAGGAACTATTGGTCATCCATCTGCGCACACCACTACACCCGTCCTGCACCTGGGTCAAGGTCAAGGTCATTTCTACTTGGTTCAGTTACAAGGTTTAAGGTTTGCGTTTAACGTTTAACATATCACTCTGCATTCACTATTATGACATTGATTGCTTTCATATTTAGTTTATACATTTAGGAACTATTGGTCCATCTACGCACCCCACTACACCCGTCCTGACCCTGGGTCAAGGTCAAGTTATATCAGAGTTATTGCCCCTTTTCTGTCAAAAAATCTAACTTTTTCGTCACGTTTTCAAATAACTTTTTTTCTACTCAAAGGATTAGATTGAAACTTCTGACAAATGTTTATATCAATGTGTGTGATTGGTTCACAAAAGGGGGATAATCCAAATAATTTTATATCAGAGTTATTGCCCCTTTTCTGTCAAAAAATTAAATTTTCAAATAACTTTTTTTCTACCCGAAGGATTGGATTGAAACTTCTGACAAATGTTACTTTTTTTTTTATTCGATGTCTGTCTGTCTATTTTTTTTTTTATCCGGCGTCTGTCTGTCTGTCTGTCCGTCACACTTTTTTCGTCACGTTTTCAAATAACTTTTGTTCTACTCAAAGGATTAGATTGAAACTTCTGACAAATGTTTTTATCAATGTGTGTGATTGGTTCACAAAAGGGCGATAATCCAAATAATTTTATATCAGAGTTATTGCCCCTTTTCTGTCAAAAATTTAAATTTTCAAATAACTTTTGTTCTACTCGAAGGATTAGATTGAAACTTCTGACAAATGTTTTTATCAATGTGTGTGATTGGTTCACAAAAGGGCGATAATCCAAATAATTTTATATCAGAGTTATTGCCCCTTTTCTGTCAAAAATTTAAATTTTCAAATAACTTTTTTTCTACTCAAAGGATTGGATTGAAACTTCTGACAAATGTTTATATCAATGTGTATGATGGGTTCACAAAAAGGGGGATAATCCAAATATTTTTATATCAGAGTTATTGGCCCTTTTCTGTCAAAAATTTAATCTACTCAAAGGATTGGATTGAAACTTCTGACAAATGTTTATATCAATGTGTATGATGGGTTCACAAAAGGGGGATAATCCAAATATTTTTATATCAGAGTTATTGCCCCTTTTCTGTCAAATATTCAAATTACTTTTATTCTGCTCAAAGGATTGAATTGAAACTTCTGACAAATGTTTATATCAATTGTTGTGATGGGTTCACAAAAGGGGGATAATCCAAATATTTTTTATATCAGAGTTATTGCCCCTTTTCTATCAAAAATTAAAATTTTCTGACAAGGCGCCGGCAGGTGACACACGTGCTCCGGGGAGCACTCTATTCTAGTTGAACTTAGAATTTTTGTCAAAAGTATTGAAAAGGTGTATTATCTTGCAATAGGTGATACTGTGCGACTTTACCTAATACTTTAACTGTTCTGAAGTAGGCCCTGATATACGATGGCCCTGATAGGCGAGCTATATTGTCCTCCGACAACTCTTGTTGTACTTTAGTCTAAATGTCTCTTATTCCGTCTGAAAGCGATGTAAATACTATACAAACAAAATTAAAATCCTGGTTATTATAAAGGGTGATGTTTGGGTAGCATGTCACATAGGGATCACTTCTTTGTCATCCGTCTGTCTGTGTGTCCCACTTTTACTTAGTGAATTTTTGGCATAAGAAAGACTTGTTTCTTTGACCACTGTTGTTAGTTATGTTGTCTGCAGCAGACTGCTTCTGAATACATTGGGGAAAAAGAAAAAAACAATGACACAGCTCTAGTTCACAATGAGCAATTTCTATTTTACTTTAGGACTAACAAAAAATAATCTTGTTTCTGGTCACGGGTCTCAAAATCAACAGGGTCGGTAGGTAGGGAATTTTTTTTTAAACCCTTTTCCTAATAAAGACATTTTTTGAGGCCTCTGCAGCAGACAACCTCTGAAAACGTTGTGGCGAAAGACTTGCTCTTGATAAGCAATTTCATCTTTTGCCACAAAGTCTTGGACTCTAATTAATGATTAAACTCTCATTTATATTTGTGCAAATATGTTTTCAAGTCCTCTGCTGCACAGCTAGATTACAAAAGTCATGCATGCATTTTTTAATCAATCCAAGACCCTATGTGATTGTCTTATGCTGAAAATCACTTGCCGTTTGCAATAAAAAGATCTGAAATGCCTGTAAGTCTAACAATCATGAGGATTTTATCAATCGATAGTACAGTGAGACAGAATGAAAGATAAACCAGGATAACTCGCTCAAATAATTTGAATCCGCCATATTTTTCCCAACACGCGGTTAAATTGACTAAACTAAATTGTTAAAAAAAAAAAAAATATGACCATACTCCCTATACTTTTTGTATGAATAAGATATATATACCGAATATTATGTTGTGGGGTGGATAATTGAGTTTGTATTCCACGACAAGTAGCGTGGAAAAATCGATATATTAAGAGACCGTAGGTCGAGTTGAGATATGGATTTCCCCACGCTACGCGTCGTTAATACGAACTCAATTATCCACCCCACAACATAATATTCCTTTTATTATATACCTACAATCTATGAGCAGCGAAATGTATTGAGTATACATTTTATTAACCGTAAAATTAAGATTATGAAGGGCGGATGAATATCGCTTCAATGATTACGCCACGCCCCATAATGCATTCCAATACGTATGCCCCGCCCAATATCATCAACAAACCGGTCACGTCACTGTATGACATCACAATCTTGTATTTACACCGCATATAGATACGGAATTTTAATCTGTCGTGGTGTATTTGCGCATGTCAATCTGTGTGTATTTCCACCGGAAAATAAACAGGCATATAATAAATACAAATATTTCGTTAAATATTTGATAAGTTTAGCTTTCAATTCGGTAATCGAGCAACACACTGAATGAATATACGACATTGAAAATGTTGTGATTTGTGTTTATCTTATACGATGCATTGTTGATTTCGATCAGCTTTTGTCTTACAATTTGAAGCGGATAATTAAAAGGCAAGCGTCTATTAAATGCCGGACATGCAGACTATTTCTTGTGAGACCTGATCGTTCTAGGCAGTCTCCTGCGGCCCCTGCAGTATCTTCTGCGCGGCCATCTTGGGTAATGTTGTAACGTTGCGTCACGAATCAAGAGGTTTATTTTTCGGCTCTTGAACAGCGAGTGGGGTCTTAAATTTCCATGCCCGTCGTAGTACAATAACAAATAATTGTAATTTGTTTAAAAAAAGAAGTGTAGTCGGGGTTTGTATGGACGGTCGGTCGGGAGTCCAGAAACAATACTATCTTTTTTTAGGCCTTAGCAGCACTGTTTTCAACTCATTTGAGTAATTACACTTTCATTATGTCTCCCCCTGTATACAGGGGAGATATATTGTTTTTGTCCTGGGCGTCTGTCTGTCCTTCTGTCTGTCCGTCTGTCCGAAATCGTGTCCGCTCCATATCTCCAAGACGGCTTGAAGGATTTTCATGAAACTTGTGTCAGATGTTCACCTCATGAAGGCGATGTGCAGAACCCATGTCCCGACCATACAGGTTCAATGTCAAGGTCAGACTTGAAGGTCAAAGGTTTGAGCCTTAATTTCGTGTCCGCTCCATATCTCCAAAACAGCTTGAAGAATTTTCATGAAACTTGTGTCAGATGTTCACCTCACGAAGGCGATGTGCAGAACCCATGTTCCGACCATACCGGTTCAAGGTCAAGGTCAGGCTTGAAGGTCAAAGGTTTGAGCCTGTTTTTCGTGTCCGCTCCATATCTCCAAAACGGCTTGAAGGATTTTCATGAAACTTGTGTCAGATGTTCACCTCACGAAGGCGATGTGCAGAACCCATGTTCCGACCATAACGGAGTTATCTCCCCCTTGTTCAATATTTTAATTGTGAAAACTTTGTCCAGAGCAGAACTCAGAAACTACTTGAAGGAATTTATTGAAACTTGGAATATAGATAGATGGCAATGTGAAGTTGTGCACCTTGCAATAATTATGAGTTATCTCCCCCTTGTTCAATATTTTAATAGTGTAAACTTTGTCCAGAGCAGAACTCAGAAACTACTTGAAGGAATTTATTGAAACTTGAAACATAGATAGATGGCAATGTGAAGTTGTGCACCTTGCAATAATTATGAGTTATCTCCCCCTTGTTCAATATTTTAATAGTGTAAACTTTGTCCAGAGTAGAACTCAGAAACTACTTGAAGGAATTTATTGAAACTTGGAATTTAGATAGATGGCAATGTGAAGTTGTGCACCTTGCAATAATTATGATTTATCTCCCCTTGTTCAATATTTTAATAGTGTAAACTTTCTCCAGAGCAGAACTAAGAAAGTACTTAAAGGAATTTATTGAAACTTGGAATATAGATAGATGGCAATGTGAAGTTGTGCACCTTGCAAGAATTATAACTCTGGGCTACTTCGTTGCAAAGTTATCTCCCCTTGTTCAATATTTTAATAGTCATTGACAAACTGCAATGGGGAGACATATGTTTTTTCATAAAAACAACCTTTCTAGTTTGTAGAGATTTTCTATATGTTTGCTTTGATGTTTCTTAATATGTATGTTGCAGAACTTTGGTTTTGTGGGAACGGCTAAACCAGGTTTAATAACAACAATGTGACTCATATGTTTCACTTCTCCATCATCTGTTTGTCCGTCTGTCACACTTTCCATTTCTGACTTATTTGCAGGCCAATCATTGTAACATTGACAACTCTCATTAGTATTGTAGTCTGTTCATTAGCTCGTCTGTTTTTCGAAGATACCCTTGGTGTCTGCGTCAGCACAAAACTTTAAACCTTACCTCAGAACTCAAAAACCCTTCAATATTTTCAGATGAAACTTGATAAACATGTTCCTAGGAATAATATGCATGTGTTTACCAAATCAGATAACTCTGGCTTTAATAATTATTCAGTATTGCTCCCTTTTCAACTTCAAAAACAGAGGAGCGTTTTGTGCAATTTCTTCTTTTGTCACTATGTTTTCAAAAAGCCGTCTGCTGCAGAGGCGTCCGAAAGCGCTTATATGAGGGAAAGGGTTAATTTTTGTCATGTTTTTAAATTCAGGCGAGACCACGGAAATCGTAGCATCCTGTGGTGGGTGTATTGTATGTTTTATTGACTGCCATACTTGTAAAGTAATGAGACGATATAAAGACAACAGCAGCACTGAGGTATAACATTATGATGTTTTATTATCTGTGTTTAAACTCTATCCCACATACAGCAAATCTGCAGCAGACGACTTTGAAATCATCTTGACAGAACATTTATGGAAAAAAATTCTATTAATAGGAACGATTTTTGAATGAAGTTGATAACATTGTGGCAAAAGGAGAAATTGCTCTCTGATCATGAGCAATTTCTTCGTATTGCCACAGTGTTTTCAAAAGATGTCTGCTTTAAGGGCGTCGGAAAGGAATAAGTTACTAGTAATAGGTTATTTCAAATTGATCATAATTTTAAAATAGGAATATATATCTTATTTTAACAGAAAGGAATTGTTAAATAAATTGATTTTATCATGCTGTAAGTAATGTCTTTCCCTCTGGATTTGTGGGTATAGTATTACGACTGATTCACTGGTGTCAGGATGAATGAACCAGTAGTACTGATAACTTACTGGTAATATTGGTATTAACTATAATTGAGCCCATCAATGGGGAAAAGGTACGTGTTGGACAGTCTGGTCAAAATCGGAACTTTTCACGTAATCCTTCAACCCTTCCCCACATACAACAACGACGACTTCATAAAAAAACACGACCAAAATTGGATACTCCCTTTAAATGAAAGTACAATAGTTAACAAAAGTGGAAAACATGCTGACAAAAGAGAAATTGCTTGTTTTGAGCAATTTTTTCTTTTGTTTCCATGTTTTCAAAAAGCTTTTTGTTGCAGAGATGTCAGAAAGGATCTATATGAGGGAAAGGGTTAACTTACGCTTGTTAGAAGCTTCAGTCGACTTTTGTAGATTCTAGTTAGACCTAATAGATGTACAGGCTGATCTGAACCTTCACTGTTCAGAAATGCCAACTTGTCCTTTTTTCCTTGGATGGGAAATTATTTGTAATTTCTGCTATTCATTTTGACTTATACTGTTTACATAATAAATATGATTGAAACATTGAAAACAATCTCAAAATATTTAATAACGATTTTGAAACATGGTAGTAAAAATTCTACTTTTCAACCATTACATGTATTTTTTAAAAATTGTCTGCTGCAAATGCAACAACTGTTTCCTATATCAGGGAATGGCTTAACCCTTTCCCTCATACGACAATTCTGCAGCAGATGACTTTAAACAGATTTCGTCAAGACATAGAAAATCTCCATAATTGAATGGATATGACAAAAAGTGGAAAACATTGTGGCAAAAGGAGAAATTGCACGTTCTGTGCAATTTCTTCATTTGTCATTATGTTTTCAAAAAGCTGTCTGCTGCAGAGGTGTCAGAAAGCGTCTATATGAGGGAAAGGGTTAATTTGAATATCTTTTTCAGTCATTTTACTGCCTAGCTTGGACCACACTGCGGGCAGATGGAGATAAACTGAAAGATGATGCCAATATTTTAGCTGTTGCTGGTAAGTGCACATGAAGTATCTAAACTTTTGTTTAATTTTTACATTAATATAATGACCTTTAGCACCTCATGCAGCAAGCAATGTTTGAAAACATTGTGGTCAAAAAAAAAAAATGTTCAGAACAAACATTGTTTGAAACATTGCAGTAAACAAATAAAATTGTTAAAAACAAACAAGTGTCCTCTTTTCCAACACTATTTTCAACACTATATCATTACTTCATTTTCAGTTTTCCATGTTTAAATGATATCCTCGTATGTTTTAACCCTTTCCCACATACAATGGATCTGCAGTAGACAACTTTGAAAACATCAAGGCAAAACTATGATCGATAAGGAAATATAGTAATTGAATAGAGTTGAAATTACTCATCATGAGTAATTTCTATTTTTGCTACCCTGTTTTCAAGGGTTGTCTGCAGCAGATTCATCAAATTGCGTCTGCAAGTTGTATAAAATAGCCTATAACTATCAGCTATGTTTTCATTGTTATATACCTTGAAGCTTCTGGAGGAAAAGATTGTAACATCTGAACAATTTAGATTCATTTCAATGCAGTATTGAACAAACATTGTCAGAAAATAAAATATCCCTCAATTTCTGTTGTAATTATCACTAATATTTTCAAAGGTGTCTCTTTCAGTGACATCATGAATACGATATCATGTCAACAGATGGATCATGGATATATGAATATGTTTAGTAATCTGATTAAAAGTAATCAGGGAGTGATGTTAGGCTCATAATGTTCAATTAACCCTTTCCTTCATACGACAATTCTGCAGCAGACGACTTTGAACATATTTTGTCAAAAAGTAGAAAATCTCTATAATTGAATGGATAACCTATGACTTAAAGTGGAAAACATTGTGGCAAAAGGAGAAATTTCTTCTTTCGTCACTATGTTTTCAAAAAGCTGTCTGCTGCAGAGGCGTCAGAAAGCGTCTATATGAGGGGAAGGGTTAATACTTGTAAATCAAACATCAAGCGTGATTAACAAAAGCTGAAAGCTTGTTTCGCAATCAATGTTAAATAAATAAGTTAAAACTAAACTAAATAAATTAAATATCTGATTTTTCTTCCCTTGTAGGTCAGGACAGCACAGTGAAGTTGATTTACCCGAGACAGCTTGTTAAATATGCCGCACTAAAAGGCCACAAGGACTATGTGTCCTCCCTGGTGTTTCATCCAACAAAACAAAATATATTGTTCAGTAAGCTTGTCATTATAATTTGGTCATTAAATACTGGCTCATCCTATTATAAACCTCAACCAAATAGAATCAAGTCCTTATTGTTGGTTCATGCCAGACATACAAAATTACCATAGAACGCCAGATATCAGATAATACACTGTCAGCTAAAGAGTGTTTACCTTTCCTTTTAGAGCTGTATCTTTTGTGTAGGTGTTGTAGCAACCACTTTGGGAGCGAGGAACCAGGGTTCAAATCTGGTCAGGTCATATCAAAGACTTTGATTGATTGAGGTTTAACGCTGTTTTCAACAATTTTCAGTCATATCACGGCGGCAAGTTCACCTACTCATAAGATTCCTGGTTTTCTTACACCAGTACTCCAAACAACATACTTTCCAAACAACTGGCTGCTTTTCCACATAGACTGTTAGCACATTGGTGAAAGACGAATGACGCTTTTCACAGTCGGAAAGAATGTTGGCCGAGCTGGGTTTCAAACTCGCAACCCCTGGATTGACATCCAGCATCGCTATTGACTGAGATACTGGGGCTCGGCATAGCAAAGGCAATGTAAATGTTAGTAATGACTATCTTCCTAGGTGGTCAGGGTTTGCAGTTATAACATTACGACTAATACATGAATGGTAGGATAAATAACACTGGAAGTACTGGTAATTTACCCATAATCTAAAATACTGTTGAAAGGAGCTTAAAGACACAATTAAACGAGAAAACAATGGATTTATACGCCCTTTTACTGACATGGTTTTGTGTAGAGTCAATTGCTTTAAAAGCAGCTGTGAAAGAACAGAAAAAATATAATATTTGGAAGTAGAAAACTGTTATAGTGATGCTTACTTGAAAATACTGTGAAGAATGGTGACATGGCTCAAAAATAGTATTGCAGAAGGATCAAAAGTCAAATGTTATATGGATATTGTTAACTTGATCTAACAGCACATTACTGGCACTTTGTATAATGGTGTTTGTTTGTCTGTCCATAAACAATTCATTAGATCTACTTCACAACATGAACCAGTGGTCAGGTTTTCTTGAAACTTGGCAGGAAGCATCTTGGCATTAAAGTTGTACGAATGATGACCATTTGGGACTTATAAAATTATGCAAGTGACTTTATTTTAAGGTGGATCAAGAGATGGGCTTATCATACAATGGGATATTGGTGTTCCTGACTTTAAGGATTATAAGTCTACCAAGTGGAGGTAGGCGATTCTATGTCACTGTGGAAATAATTAAACATTCATAATTGGAAAAGCAGCTGTTAAAACTTTAACCTAATATAATCTTTTTAAAATCATCAGAAGGAGAGAGCAGCAACTCGGGAAAGTCAAATTTATTTTGAAACATGATTGTAAACATTGTGGAAATGGTGAACGTACTCGTCAATATTGGTCAGACATGCGACTTCTATTTCGCCTGCAATACTTCTATAATATCTTTGATTATCTCCCTTTTTGTATATAAGAACTATTTTGCCTGGAGCGTGTGGCATGATATTAAAGTCAGGAATTATGGCAAAGTGAGTAAGTTTTACTAGAATTAAAGAATTGTATGTGTAGCTTACTCATTGTTTTACTCTTCACCACATACAGGCGCAATTTTGACTCTTCAGATGATAATTGAGAAAGAGAAATTGCTCAACTAGAGCCCTTTCTGCTTTTGCCACAAGGTTTTAATTGGCAGGTTGTTTTCAAAATCATCTGCTGCAGATTTGTTGTATTTGGGAAAGGCTTAAATTATTGAAAAGGGCATTTCGGTGAACAACCCAACCCCACTGTTTCAGTCTGTTACTAAAAGGTAGATTGTGCCATTATCTGACAGCTCATGTATTTCAGTAAACTGATGGTGATGAGGTTAAATAAAACAGATGCAATTAGTATGGTGATCAGTCCTACCTTAAATGTTCTACTTGCTGGATGTGAACAATCCTGTTTCGGGTGGAAGTTAAGTGGACTTGAAAAGAAGGAGAAAACAGTGTAAGTGTACAGTGTGTTTGAGCAGAGTTCTGTTGAATAAAAAAAACTAAGGTATTTGTGACCAGTTTGATCTACTACATTTGCCCTAACATACTCTTACTTTTTCTTTGATTGAGTCCTAATCAAGTAATAAGTTAGTTACACTAGGTAAATTTGTATACCTTGCCAACTGTAAAAGAAACAACCAAAATACTTCTTTATACTTACTTATAGAAGGTTTCATTAACTTCTGTAAAGCAGTATCTATTTGAATCCTTTATCATTGATGTGCAGGTAAGTCTTTTTCCACACAATTAATAATTACCATAAGGTTTGTTTCGGCAGATCCCCGCTGATATTGTCTTTTATGTACATACTTATTCTTGAAAACCAATCTCTGTGTAATTATTACAAAGTTCAATAAGGCTCTGGCTGTGCATCCTAAAAGATTCAAAAGAAGACTGTTTCACATAAGTTTCTGTAAACTTCTATGAATAATATCAGAGAACAGTGCAAAGTCAGATCAGACGGTGTGGATGCATTGGCTGATCTGGTTCTGCAATGATTGCAAAAACCTCATTTTTGATTTTTTTCGGAACACCACTTGTATAAAGTTTTAACCATCATTGTTCATCGGCTGTTTTTCGAAGAAAAAGGGTGGACTATTGTAATATCCTTGACGTCATGGTCGGCTGCGTCGTCAAAATACTTTAACCTTACCTTACTCATACTGGTGCAAGAAAACTTGTTTTCCCTGCAGGCCAGATATTACGTTCTTTCTTTTGATCATCTTTGTGGTGCAGTGGTTTAAGCATCTGCCTTAACCCTTTCCCTCAAACAACAATTCTGCAGCAGATGACTTTGAACATATTTTGTCAAAAAATAGAAAATATCTTTAATTGAAAGGATAACCTATAACTAAAAGTGGAAAACATGGTGGCAAAAAGAGAAATTGCTTGTTTTGAGCAGTTTCTTCTTTTGTCACTATGTTTTCAAAAAGCCGCCTATGGCAGAGGCGTCAGAAAGCGTCTATATAAAGGAAAGGGTTACAAGCTGGCCATCTGGGTTTGATCCCCTGTTTGGTAATATCAAAGACTTCCCTCTTTGGCGCTCAGGGTTACGACTGGGTGTTCATAATGACTGATGCATTGGTGTCAGGACAAATAATCCTGTTTGTTCTGCAAAAACAATCCAAGAAAACACTGTTTTGGTTATTATTATGACTGATGCATTGGTGTTAGGACAAATAATCCTGTTTGTACTGCAAAAACAATCCAAGGAAAGACTGTTGGTTATCATAATGAATGATGCATTGGTGTCTGGGACAGATAATCCTGTTTGTACTGCAAAAACAATCCAAGAAAACACTGTTGGTTATTATTATGAATGAAATGCTGTTGAAAACATATTTTAATCAAATCTAACAATGTCATATAAAAGGTTAGGTCACAACAGCTTTATATATGTATAACAATGTTACCTTCAGATCTCCAGATTACGAGTTTATCCACCCGAAACACAGTAAAGATGAAGATGAGGTTGTAACTGTAGATAGTTTGTCCATCTTGAACAACAGCATTATTGGTAAGTCCTGTTTTATGATGCAAGTTTATCAGCTATACTGGAGTTGCCATGTTGGTCTGTCATCATGAAATATGAACATGTTAAACCCTTTCCCACATACAACTGCAGCAGACAACTTTGAAGACATTTAGGCAAAACTATGGAAAATCCCTATTAATGATAGTATGCTTACTGAAAAAAAGTTGAATAACATTGTGGCAAAAGTAGAGCAATTTTTCATTTTGTCCCAATGTTTTCAAAAGTCGTCTGCTGCAGATTGGTCAAAAAGCGTCTGTATGTGGGAAAGGTTTACGGCAAACTACTTCTTCGATATTCTGCATCTTTAACCATTACCCTCGTACAGCAAATCTGAAGCTGACGCTTTTCCACCACATACATACGCTTTTTGATGCCTCTTCAGCAGACGACTTTGGAAACATTGTGACAAAAGGAGGAATTGCTCACATCAAATAATTTCATCTTTTGCCTGAACGTATTCAACAATTATACTTTAATTTAACCCTTTCCCACATATAGACGCATTCTGACGTATTTGTAGCAGATGACTTTTGAAAACATTGTGACAAAATGAGAAATTGCTCAAAACAAGCAATTTTACCTTTTGACACTATATATTCAACTTTTTTCAGTAACTATACTTTCAGTTTTAGAGATTGTCCATGATTTTGCATGATTTTTTTTGGGAAAGGGTTAAAGAGTTCATATTTTTGCCAAGATGTGTTCAAAGTCACCTGCTACCGGTACATATTTGTTGTATATAAATGGGTTAACCTTTACTCACATAGATATGTAACCTAATATCAAATGCAGTCAATATAATTATGCTAACACACACTTAACTTAAACCTGATTTTGAAAGCCAAAGAAAGGTATAAAATTATTAAAGTGCAAGCCAAGGGCACATTTAATGACCTAGGACACATGTGCAATATTTCAATGCATTTACTAAAGTACTTACAGAACATGTAAGGTTGCATGAAAAAACTTAATCATAATTGTTTGATGCAGATGCCTAATCCAGGGTAATTAAACTAGCTCAGAGTTAATCCATTCTCACATACAACAACCTGTAATAGATTACTTTGAAAACGAACACTCAAATATTGAAAATCTCAATAAACAAATACATAATTATTGTCTTTAAAAATTATTGAATCAAGTTGAAAACATATTGACAAAATAACATTGCTCAATTTGAGCAATAATTACTCCATTTGTCACACAATGATTTCGAAAGTCATTTGCTGTAGATGTCTTATAAAACGGCTGCATGTGAGAAAGGGTTTAATCTATTCCTTTTGTGTTTAAGTAAGCAAGTGTGTGGGCAGCAGTAGCCTGTATTTGTGGGATTTAGAGACCACCCTGAAGAAAGCAAAGAAGAGTTCTGGATGCAGTCGAATACCGCTGCTGTCTCTACAACAATTGGAGTATGTACCCCTGGATGTGGACTATCTTTATACAACAACTTGTAAAGGTATGCTTTTCCAGAGGCAATGAAACAGAGGAGTTAACTTGTCTTTGCCTCACACTAATATCTCTGTTGTAACACGTCAAAACCCTATGTTATGGGTACTTTAAAGAATACTCTCAGTAACGATGACAATTCATTAGAGGACTAACAACATGAGGTTATTAATTTCTTCTTCTTATGCTGATGACTTTTGTAAACATAGTGGCAAAAGATGAAATTGCTCACAATGAGCAATTTGTCCCTTTGCCACGATGATTTCAACTGTAATTAAATTATTTATTGATTGTTTGGTGTTGAACGCTGCTTCAAAAAAACAAATACAGTAATTCATGGAGTTTTTTTTGTAAGCTACCAGTATTACTGGTCCATTTATCCTCGCCAAAAATTCATATTGATGATAGACGAAAATCATTTTGACAAGCAAATCATTTTGACAAGCGTCATTTATTTTGCAGGAAACACATGAGTATGTAAACTTGGGGGAGGTGATTTAACAAATGCTGTTTTGAAACAGTTTTTAATTCAATTAATTTATTAACCTCACTGGAACTACAGTTATATTTCATGAACTTGGATCTGATCAAGTTTTAATCCTTTTTCACATACAACAAATCTGGGCAAACGACTCCATACATCTATGCACTGATTTTTAAAATCACTTTAGATCGAAGTCAAATTATTGAATAGAGTTGAAAACATTGTGGCTTTAGGAGAACTTGTTATTTATGAGGAATTTCTTCTTTTGCTACAATGTTTTAATAAACCTGTCTGCTCTAAGAGGTATCGGAAAGCTTCTATATTTGGGAAATGGTTAATCATCAAAAATGACTTTCATCAAAAAGTTCTAGAGTATGGCATTTATAAACGGAATTTAACAGAAAAGGAAAGATGTGTATAGTAATTTACGAAAAACCATTTGAATTGTCTTCAAATTTTGTTGGGGATAACTGCTGGAAAGACTGTTTGTGCGGAATACTGGTGCGAGAAAGCTTTTAAACACATGGGTAGGTATAAAGGTTAACTGACAGCCATGATATGACTGAAAAAATGTTCAAACGGCATTAAAATCTAATTTAATCTATCAAATCAGATGAGCTATGTTGGTGCTCTTTTAATAGATGTTACTGTAGAAAACAGTAAGTTTACATTGATTTGTTTATGATGAAATGATTAACCCTTTCCCTCATATGACAATTCTGCAGCAGACGACTTTGAACATATTTTGTCAAAAATTAGAAAACCTCTTTAATTGAATGGATGACCTGTGACTAAAAGTGAAAAAAAACATAGTGGCAAAAGGAGAAATTGCTCGTTTTGAGCAATTTCTTCTTTTGTCACTATGTTTTCAAAAAAGCTGTCTGCTGCAGAGGCGTCAGAAAGCGTCTATATGAGGGAAAGGGTTAATATAAATAATACATGATTTTTCATGTTCATTTGTAGATGTTCTTGTAGTTGGAGATGACAAAGGCAATGTTCATATGTTTAACCTGAAACAAGTATTGCAGAGGAAAACATTCTCTGAAGACCAACTTTTACTGGCCTCTAACGTAAGTATGATTCGAAATTGAGATGATACAACTATAAATACAAGAGTGTGTAAATTCGTTACATGTACAAATTTATACTTTCCCACATGTCGATGCATCTGCAGCAGACCTTTGAAAATATTGTGGCAAAAGGGGCAAATTATTCACAATGTTTATAACTCAATGATTATACTTTCATATATCGAGATGGTCCAATTTTTTGCCTGAATATTGTTTAACACTTTCCCTCATATAGACGCTTTTTGATGCCTCTGCAGCAGACGGCTTTTTGAAAACATAGTGACAAAAGAAGAAATTGGTCATAATGAGCAATTTCTCCTTTTGCCACAATGTTTTCCACTTTTAGTCATAGGTTATCCATTCAATTATAAAGATTTTCTACTTTTTGACAAAATATATTCAAAGTCGTCTGCTGCAGAAGAATTGTCGTATGAGGGAAAGGGATAAGTAATCGGCTGTAGATTTGTTGTGTGTGGGAAAGTGTGAAATAGTATTTTTGTATCATATCCATTCAGGCATTCTACAGTTATCTCCCTTGACTTTTTTGTTGCAGTTTGCCGAGATATTCAGTCAACTTTATTAACAGTTGTAACTTCTTTAGTATCAATTCAGACAAGTCTTACAATGGTCTTGAAGAAAAAGTGGCAGTATTTTATAAGTCATATCAGGGAAATAGAACCATCATTTTCATTCCATTACTATAATTTGGACACACTATATTTGCTGATCTAAGTATGTATGTAAACTAGGGATGGAAACGAGTATCAATATTAGTACATGTACTTGGTTAATCATATACTCTGCCGATTGAGTATTCGAAATAAATCTTTCACTTCAAAAAACCTGGTCTCTCTGAATATTCTGGCTATTATTCAATTACTTTGAATCGTCTTTTAAAAGTACGAACGTACGTTTGTGTTGGCCTATATATTTAATATTTGGTATTTGAAGTGTACGAGTTATTTTACTTTAAAAACAAAACAAACAAAATCGACAAATATACCAAGAAATTGTTTTCGCCTAAACATCCAAACATTTGGTGCAGACTTTAAAAGGATAAAAATAAAGCAAAACAAACAGTTAAATGAAAACAAATAGCAATGACAAACAACACTGTATAATAAGTATATATTAATATCATCTATGAAAATAATACATATAAATCAATATTTAGAAGTGGTTCGTACTTTTGGTTTTAGAATTAGACGGTATCTGTCATATTTATTTACATAACTTATAATATCAAATATACAATATCAAGGGCCGCGGTTGTTAACAAAGGAAACCCGGATCTCCTAATTTCCTTATAATTAATGTGTGTCCATTCCATTTAACCCTTTCCCTCATATAGACGCTTTCTGACGCCTCTGCAGCAGACGGCTTTTTGAAAACATAGTGACAAAAGAAGAAATTGCACAAAACGTGCAATTTCTCCTTTTGCCACAATGTTTTCCACTTTTTGTCATAGGTTATATAGGCAGAATTGTCGTATGAGGGAAAGGGTTAATTATATAGGAATGATAGAAGATAGTGCTAATGAGTTGATGAACAAGTTCTAAGCCAAATATTCTAACATGTATTCCTTACAACTATCCAATTAAAATGCAATGACAATTGTAAACACAATTTGACAAAGGTTTGAAAAATTGACGACCTGTTTGAAAGATTGAGGTTATGCTTTGAAAATTTAAGGTCAGTCACAGTAACCGTGAAGACAAAAAGCTTGTCCAATTGCTGACTGGAATGCCTGTGCTTGATGTCATCAAATTTGACAGGGAGGCTTGGCATGACCAGTAGGTGACCCCTTTTGATGTTAAGGTCAAAGGTCAAGGTCACAGTGATTTGCACATGTTCCTTACAATGTGATGCTAGGGGGCATAATATTTTACAAATGTCTCTTGTTTCATCAGATTTTGAGGTATCCTGAGATAGAGATAAACCCTCAGTTTAAGACGAAGATGGAAGGTGCAACTGATGAGGTATGTGGAAGTGTGTTTGTTTTCTTCAAAGTAATTTGTTATGCGCTGTAAGGAACTTTGGTGGCATCGAATTATATAAACAACTGGAAAATTATTCAACACTTTCCGACATACAACAAATCTGCAACAGACAACTTTGAACATAAATATAAGTGGAAAAAAATAAAAATTATATAGAGGATAATTGTTTGTTTCAGTGTGTTATCAAAATTTCTTTCATCGAGTGGAAAGCAAAGCTGATATTTTCAAGAGTGGCGTAGCCATGAGTGAAAATATAATCCTTTGCTTTTCACAAGCAAATTTGTACATTCTTTTAGGTCTGACATTTACTAATGGGTTTCCTTGGGATCAGATAATCATTCTAATACCCAGTGACACAATAAGATTTTAAAAATCTCTACAACTATTATTTTAATATAAACAGTGACTTGTGTTGATTTACGTCATTACATGTAGGCCTAATGGGCCTATTCAATGTGTTATCACAGATTTAGATGCACAAGTCATCTTTATTGTATCATTAAGTCAAGCTGTTACTTGTTTTTGAGACTCAGTTTTTCATAAATTATGTCAACAACATGGAGACAAAAGTAGTTTGCAGCAGGCCAGCAATATTTTGGGTACCAACTATCAAATTTTTTTTTTTTTTTTTGTTTGAACAGCCTTGAACTATTAAATGACTTTTAATTGTAAAAATGTGCAACTAATTTGTTTCTTAAATGATGTAGATTTTATGCCTCAACAAAACCTATTTGTTTTTGATTTTCAGGAAGCTGTTGTGAACAGTGTTACCTTGAGCTCTAGTCACGAATACCTGGTATATGGTACAGATACAAACTTGATCTGCATCTGGAAAAAGCACAGTAGCTAGGGGCTATTTTAGTAGACTAGACAGAACGCAAAGGCTTTATCAGGCTCTGAAAAAAATAAATAGCTAGGGGCTATTTTAATAGACTAGACAGAGTGAGTGCAGAGGCTTTATCAGCCAGGCTCTGGAAAAAACACAATAGGCAGAGGGGTTTGAGTTGTTAGACAGTTGTTAGACAGAGGGCAAAGGGACAGTTGACTAATCTTTTCAGTGTCTTTATTTCTTTAATCCCAAAATGCACTAACACTTTGACATTCTGATGATTTTTTCAAGTCATAGTGTTTTCAACTCAGTTCAATAATCAACATTTTCAGTTACTAGAAGTACTTCCAAATTTTTAACTAGACATTTTGAAAGAAGTCTTCTGCAGATTTATTGTATGCTGGAAGGTTGGCATTTGATTCAAATGGGAAAGTGGTCTGTGACAAAGTTGTGAATAGAAACACTTATTACATGCTTTACAGTTGATTTAACCCTTTCCCACCTTCAGATGCATTTTGCATATCTGCAGCAATTTCACATTTGGCCAGAATGTTTTCAACTTTATTTAACAATTAAGCTATCTTTTGTTGAGATTTTTCAGGTTTTTGTCACTATGTTTTCAAAGTCGTCTGCTGCAGGTTTGTTGTATGTGGGAAAGGGTTAAGTAGAAATTGATGTAAGAGGTGATTATAAGCTGATAAACGTACGGTTTCCAACAGTGAAATTAGGTAAGCGATAATTTTCACTGTTTACTGCGGCTTTAACCTTTTCCCGTTCTAACGCCTCTGCAGCAGACGATAAATTTCTCCTTTTGCAACAACGTTTTCAACTTATTTCTGTAATTTAACTTTCATTTTTAGAGCTTTTCTGAGTTTTTGCCTAGATGTTTTCAAAGTTGTGTGCTGCAGATTTGTTGTATGAGGGTAAGGGTTAACCGGCCTTTATATGTCACCAGTTAGACAAAGCATGATATAAACAGATCATTGGTTTGTTTAGATGAAAGAAAGATATATTTCATTAGGCGAACTCACACAATAGTTACTTTTCACTTGAAAACCACACTTTTGGTGAGCCACACTTTTTAATGCTCCCTCAGAGTCGGTTTATATTTACTCGCCTTACTCTGAAGCATAATTTTATTCTTCATATTTCACAGGTTTTATCTCATTATACCTTATTTTTTTGACATTTGTTGTAAATCTTATAGCAGATTTAAATTTGTTAAGATCAATGTACCATTTGTTCAGGTTGTTTTTGTCATATTTTTTGGTTTTTTTATTTTCTAGTTTTATGTATTTTACTTACTATTTTGTTTCTTTCATATAGATCTCTTACCTTTTATAGTTTATTGTCTTGCCTAACACTATGGTGTTGCTTTTCTGGTGACGGCGGCAACAAACAATTGCATTTAAATCAACCTTAAAGTTTCGTTTTTAAAAACGGAATGTATTATAGTTTAACCTGCGGCAGTCAGGTGGCTTCCAGTATGTTGTCAGCCAAATAACTTTCGAAGCCTTTGTATAATCAACAACATATTTGGTCAGAATGTGTTTTGGCATAATATCTTGGACAAGTGCGATAACTAGCAATATCGCTTTAGTCAATCGAGAGTTATCGCCCTTTAATTATAGAAGTTACCTTAAATTAGTCTTGTCAGCCCGATAACTTTAAAAGCCTTTGTCCAATCAACACCAAATTTGGTCAAAATGTGTATTGGCATAATATCTCGGACAAGTCTAATTAATACTTTTTACAGCCATATCGCTGTAGTCAATCAAGAGTTATTGCCCTTAAACTATAGAAATTACCTCAAATAGGTATTGTCTGATCAATAACATTTGAAGCCTTTATCCAATCATCACCAAATTTAGTCAGAATGTGTATTGGCATTGTATCTCGGACAAGTTTTATAACCAGCCATATTGCTCTAGTCACTCAAGAGTTATTGCCCTTTAATGACAGGAATTACCTAAAATCGGTCTAGTCCGCTCAATGACTTTAGAAGCCTTTGTCCAGTCACCACCAAATTTGGTCAGAATGTGTATTGGCAAAATATCTTTTTGATTACCAGCCATATCGCTTCATTCACTGGAGAGTTACTGCCCTTTGATGATAGAAATTACCTCAAATCTGTCTTGTCCGATCAATAACTTTTGAAGCTTTATCCATTCATCACCAAATTTAGTCAGAATGTGTATGGGAATAATATCTCGGACAAGTGCTATAATCGGCCATATCACTTGAGTCATTTTGTTTGATCATCACCAAATAGACAATATGTTGATGGGCAGAATATCTTGGTCAGGTTCGATAACTAACCATGTTATCTTAGTTACTCCACACTTATGTCCCTCAAAACGGAAAAACTGTATTAACAGTGTGCGCTCTCTAAATTTACCTGAAGTACAACCAATCATCACTATACTTGGTCTCAAAAAACAGGACAGGTGTATTTTGTGATGTTTGACGCTCTTTGTTTTAATTGTTCTCAATAAGAACAGGTGCTAGGTTATTCATATTTGGAATATAGTAACATCTAATACCCTTCTTCACATTGCATGCTGAAGATGCTGAGTGTAACCTTCTTTTTGGGGTAAAAAACATTATTTTTTTTAACACTGCTAAGTTTCGTTTTTTTACTTTTTCTCAATAAGTAAAAAACATGATTTTTGGTGGATTTTGAGAATTGGACATAGCTTCTTCACATTTTGGTAGATTGATTTCAAATTGTGCACGTATATTTCATAAATAAGGTACTTCAACATTTTCTTTTTATTTCTTGTATTTTTAGATCACCTAGAGCCAAAGGCTCAAGGTGAGCTATTCTGATCACTTTTTGTCCGTCGTCGATAACTTTTAGCTTTAAACATCATCTCCTCCTGAACCACAGAACCAATTGCACCCAAACTTGACAGGAATGTTCCTTTGGTGGCCCTCTTTCAAAATTGTTCAAAGATTTAAATTCCATTGAGAACTTTGGTTGCTGCGGCATCAGAAAGGGGGCAAAACGTCCTAACTTTAAAAATCTTCTCCTCTGAATCTGCATGTCAGATTCCAATATAGTTTGGTAGAAATGTTCCTTGGGTGGCCCTCTACTAAGATTGTTCAATGGCATGTTTCATCCAATGTTTAGTTTGGTTGAAAAACATGGCAGTCAGGAAGCATCAGAAAAGGGGCAAAATCATCTTGTTAACTTTTAGCTTTAAACATCATCTCCTCCTATACCACAGGACCAATTTCATCCAAACTTCACAGGAATGTTCCTTTGGTGGCCCTCTTTCAAAATTGTTCTAAGATTTATATTCCATTGAGAACTTTGGTTGCTGCGGCATCAGAAAAGGGGCAAAATGTCCAAACTTAAAAAATCTTCTCCTCTGAATCTGCATGTCAGATTCCAATATAGTTTAGTAGAAATGTTCCTTGGGTGACCCACTACAAAGATTGTTCAAGGCATACTGTTTGGTTGAAAAACATGGCAGTCAGGAGGCATCAGAAAAGGGGCAAAATGACAAAATTTGGAAATTCCATTTTTTTTTTAGTCCTTGTCTGATATTAAGAAAATTGAATAGGAATCTTACTTCAGTGATCCTCTACTTCTTTACAAGCCGTATTGATTGATTACAAAATCATAGCAACCTCGCGTCATCACAAAAGGGGTAAATTGAACTTTTAGCTACAAATGACAACTCCTACCATTCCACTCGACCAATTTCAACGTTACTTCACAGGAATGTTCCTTTGACGGTCCTCTTTCAAAATTGTTCAAAGACTTACATTCTATGTAGAACTTTTGTTGCTGCTGCATCAGAAATTGAGAAAAATACCCAAACTTTAAAAACCTCCATTTCCATAATCCATTTGTCAGATTCCAAGATAATTTGGCAGAAATGTTCTTTGAGTGACTCTCTACAAAAACTGTTCAAGCCATATTGATTTCGTTGACAAACAGGGCAGCAAAGCCGCATCAGGAGAGGTGCAAAATGATAAAACTTTATAATTCCATTCTTATTAAAGTTCTTGTTAGATTTCAAGATACAAATGGCTTTTATTGATAAACTATTTCTTTTACTGAGTGTATTAAATTTTCACAGATATTTGCAGTTAAATATTTGCTTCTAATTTACTATCATTCAGGTGATCGATTTAGGGCCATCTTGGCCCTCTTGTTTAACTTTGCATTTAGCTCAACGTTAAAGTTTTGTTATTTTACTATTTGTCTTTTACACTTGCATTGATAGGCAAAGCGGGGGACGGCGAGACATTTAATTACACGTAATTCTTGTTTTTGACAAGGTCTTCAAAAAAGTTAACATCTGATTGTTAGAATAGTAATGGGATAGGCAGGCATTAACCTTTCATTTTCATTCAATAACTCTAGTAAGGCTGATCAATTCAAATGGAATTGCGAAGATCCATAGCTTAGGCTTAAAGCTGGCAATTGTATTTGAGGTTACTCGAGTCAAGATCAAGGTTACTTAGTAAAAGTATAAGAAATACTCCTTCTTAAAAGGCTGATCAATTAAAATGGATCTTAACATGATTATTACATGTGTAGAAATTGAAACTGGGTCACTTTGATAAAAAAATAGGTCACTATGACAATAATACCCCCATGAGTGATTGAGGCGTATCATTCCCATATTGTTATTGTTTCCCATTCTCATATGCCTTTATATCAGCATTCCAGATGAATGGCATGTTTCATCCAATGTTTACTTAGTAGATAACTTGAATTTTTTATTTCCTTTTGCATTTAGAAATAAAACAATTCTTTCAAAGAATTAAATGTCTTATTTGAGATTTGAAACTTTCACACATACATGTACATATGTTTTCTGACAGCTGCAGCAGGTAATATTTGAATAGAAAATTGTGATATAAGGAGAAACTACTCATAATGACTATAAATCAGCAATATCTCTTTAAGCCACAATATTTTCAACTCTTTACAATCAGCAAACATTCCTTTATTTCGCTTAGATTTTTTCAAAGTCGGCTGCTTCTGATTTGCTGTATTTTAAAACTGTTTTATAAAATCAAATGAAAACCTGTGATTATTCATGTAAATATTTCAGATCAGGTAAATTTTATTTCTGGATTATACATCTTATACAAGATGTATTTACAACTGTTTTGTATAATTTGTAATTTAATCTTGTTAGCTTGTCTGTTTTTTGAAGAAAAAAAGTCCGGCCATTGTGATACCCTTGGCGTCGTCATTTTTTTTAACCTTGCCTATAACTTAAAAACCCTTTAACATTTTCAACTGAAACTTGGAACACATGTTGCTAGGAACAATATGCATGTCTATAGCAAGTCACATAACTCTGGCTTAAATAAATGAATCATTCAGTAGTACCCCTTTTTCGAAAAAACAGGATCCTTGGAGTATAATGTAAACATTATAAATCAGGTAATTTTTTTTTTCGGATTAAATGTTTTGCATAATTTGTAATTTAATCTTGTTTTTGTAAAAAATTATAACCTGTTCGATTATTCATTTAAACATTTTGAATCAGATCATTTTTGATTTCGGATCATACATCTTATACAAGATTTAGTTACAACTGTTTTGCATAATCTGTAATTTAATCTTGTTTTTGTAAAAAATGATAACCTGTTTGATCATGTAAACATTTTTAATTGCGTATTTTTTCCAGATTATAAAAGATGTACATGTAGTTACAACTGTTTTTCATGAATCCCACTTTCTGTTATCATGTAATTTGTGATTTGTTTGAAGGAAATACACACTACATCTGCAAATGGCACAAAAGTGAAAGGTGAAGAAAAAGTATTATTATATATAAAGTATGTAAAACAAAACTTCATTGCATTTTGATCACGGGAACACATTTTACAGAGAGAGTTAACATGGACACCCTTAAAACAAAAACTGCAACATCAAATTACGCATTACACAGGTATCGTATGGTATGCAATCCACGAAGAATACATTCCTACCAAATACGACAACTACCATGCCGTGCACGAGGAACACGAGCACATAGGCTATTTTCGGACCTACCGTTCCTCATGGATGAGTTTGAACATGAATACGTGTTTTCGTTCTGTAAAACTTTAGATTTATTGATTAAATATGTCGCATAATATCATATTTTATATGGTGGCCAATTAGAAAGTCGTTGAAGTGTAGATTAATGGTGGAAGACAGTGGTGTAGTTGTAGAGCGTCGACCTCTCTTACCAAAGGTTCTGGGTTCGAATCCGGTGATGAGTGGGTTCTGCCTTTGGGATTTTTCCACACAAACGGCCCAAGTTCTGGTTATGTCCCCAGGAACAGACATAGAGCCACGTAATAAATATGAGTTTAAAGCTTCTTTTGCAATCGATGTAAAATAAATAAGTTTAAACTACATAGATGTACATAGGGATCACTTCACCTTCATCTGCCTGTCCGTCATGCTTTTAACATACTGACAGATACATTTGCAGACGACACATGTATTTTCTCGAATACTCTAGTTTCTTGTTTATTCTCTTTTAGCTCACCTGAGCAAAATTGCTCAAGGTGAGCTATTGTGATCACATTTTGTCGTGACTGGTCAACTATTCTCTTGTTAACACTTTACAGGCTACATTTTGCATCCGATCTTCATGAAAGTTTATCCGAACATTCATCTCAATCAAATCTGGGACAAGTTCAAAACTGGGCCATATGAGGTCAAAAACTAGGTCACTAGGTCGAATTGGAGGCAGCATTTTTAACTTGAGCATGGTGAAACTTTGTCTTAATCAAATCTAGATCAAGTTGGAATGTGGATCATAGTGGGTCAAACACTAGGTCAAATTGAAGGAAAATCTTGTTAACACTCTGGAGGCTGCATTTTTAACTAGAAAATATTGAAACTTTGTCAGAATGTTTTTCTTGATGATATGTAGGCCAAGTGTGAATATGGGTAAAAGACTAGGTCACTAGGTCAAATTGAAGGAACATCTTGTTAACAACTGGAGGCTGCATTTTTAACTTGAAAATATTGAAACGTCAGAATGTTTGTCTTGATGACATGTAGGCCAAGTTTGAATATAGGTCATGTACGGTCACAAGTTCAAATTTAAGGAAAATCTTGTTAAAAGCACTCTAGAGGCAGCATTCGAATATGAGTCATATTGACCCTAAAACTACGTCACTTGGCCAAATTGAAGGAAAATCTTTTCAACGCTCTGGAGACTACATTTTTTATTTCAGCAGTTTTAAGACTTTGTCATGCGTCATGTGTTTTGCATTATAAATCTCATCGCATAACTCAGGTGAGCGATCTAGGGCCATCATGGCCCTTTTTTTAGCTCTACTGGCCAAAGGCCAGAAGGGCTTATGTCGTAGCGATTCGTCCGTCGTGCGTCCGTCCGTCCGTAAACAATTTCTTGTTTCTTGTTAACACGATACAGTCTTCACTTTTGATTGTATCTCAACCAAACTTATACAGTAGTTAGATATCCATGAGAGCTCGGTTCCTTTCGAAAACAAGCCACAGATCTGCCCATGCATGACTGGATTATGGCCCTTGAAATGGTCAAAATTGCTATAAAAGAGCTTGTTAACATGATACAGTCTTCACTTTTCATTGTATCTCAACCAAACTTATACAGTAGTTAGATATCCATGAGAGCTCAGTTCCTTTCAAAAACAAGCCACAGATCTGCCCATGCATGACTGGATTATGGCCCTTGAAATGGTCAAAATTGCTATAAAAGATCTTGTTAACACGATAGTCTTCACTTTTGATTGTATCTCAACCAAACTTATACAGTAGTTAGATATCCATGAGAGCTCAGTTCCTTTCGAAAACCAGCCACAGATCCGCCCATGCATGACTGGATTATGGCCCTTGAAATGGTCAAAATTGCTATAAAAGATCTTGTTAACACAATAGTCTTCACTTTTGATTGTATCTCAACAAAACTTATACAGTAGTTAGATATCCATGAGAGCTCGGTTCCTTTCGAAAACCAGCCACAGATCCGCCCATGCATGACTGGATTATGGCCCTTGAAATGGTCAAAATTGCTATAAAAGAGTTTGTTAACACGATACAATCTTCGCTTTTCATTGTATCTCAATCAAACTTATACAGTAGTTAGATATCCATGAGAGTTTGGTTCATTTCTAAAAAACGGCCAGATCTACCCATGCATGGCTGGATTATGGCCCTTGAAATTGTCAAAATTGCTATAATACAGCTTCTGAACACAATAGAGCTTCCATTTACTATCTGATCTTCACCAAACTTAGATGGTATTTGAATATTGATGACATATTGGTTCCTTTTGAAACAAGCCAGATCAATGCCAGTAGAGCATAGGCCCTCATGGGCCTCTTGTTTAAATATCATTTGCATTATGACACATGTGATTTGACATATGAAATATGTTTTTGATAGAAAAATAGAGTTCAATTTATGATATATTCTCCTTTGTTCTTTTATTATGTCCAAATTTAGTATCAGTGGAGACAACATAGTACTGACATTATAATCTTGTTGTTTCTGAGTAACATGTGTGACGTCCACTCACAGAACACTGTTTTACTGTGCACAAATCTTCAACAAATCTGCAACATAACATAGGACTTTGAAACGCATCAAGGCACAACATATAGAATATATCTATATATTTAATACAGTTGAAAACATTGTCGTAAATGGAGAAATTGCTCATTTTGAGCCAAACTATTGTTACTTTAAAAGTCTTCTGTCTGCATTTGGGAAAATGGGATTAAACGATTTTCCACAGGACGGAAACTATATTTGTTGGTCGAGCTTTAAGGTTACCTTTATATATAGTTCTTGGAGTTTGTTGTGAGTGTTTCCCACATAAAGCAGACGACTTTAAAAACCATTGTGACAAACGAAGAAATTGCTCATGATGAGCAATTTCTTCTTTTGCCACATATTTTTCACACTTTTAGTCATTGATTATCCATTCAATTTAGAGATCTTCCGGTTTTTGACAAAATATGTTCAAAGTCGTCTGCTGCAGATTTCATGTATGTGGGAAGGGGTTAAAAATGATACCAATGCACACGGTGTGCCTTTTCTTGAATTGACCAGAACGCCTCGGTGGAGTAGTGGTAGAGCTTCCGCCTCGGTGGTGTAGTGGTAGAGCTTCCGCCTCGGTAGTGTAATGGTAGAGCGTCCGCCTCGGTTGTGGGAGGTCGTTGGTTCGATCCCGGTCGGGTCATACTAAAGACTTTGAAAATGGTAGTAGTGGCTGCCCTCCTTGGCGCTCAGGCTTGCGTTTTTTTTTTTTTCCGACTGACTTGCTGGTGCCAGGATAAATGGACCAGTGGTTCTGGTAACTTACCAAGGAAACGCCGTGATATAACTGAACAATTGTTGAAAGCGGCGTTAAAACACCAAACAATTAAATGTATTATCGATTCTGAAAACAATGAATGACTTTTAGGGTAAACGTTTAACCCTTTCCCACATACAAATATAATTGTCAGAGGACTACTTTGCAAACTTCTCTAAAATCTATATATGAAAATATAATTATTGAATAGAGTACAAGACATTGTGGCGAAATGAGAAATTGCTCATTATGTACACTGAATCCTTTGCCATAATATTTTCAATTGATGTGCCTGAATGAATGAAAGGGTTAAACTTAACACAAGTCATCTTCCAGCCCGTCACCAAGATGTATTTGCATTATGTACACTGAATCCTTTGCCATAATATTTTCAATTGATGTGCCTGAATGAATGAAAGGGTTAAACTTAACACAAGTCATCTTCCAGCCCGTCACCAAGATGTATTTGTTGGCGCAACCATCTACAAAATGGCAGACTGGTTCGATCCTCGGTCACGTCATACCGAGGGGCGAGGACTTAAACATGATAGTAGCTGCATTTTCTCTTTGGAGACTAGGGTTGTGAATCGGCGACATAATACACATACAGGTAGTAAGTGGTACCTTTAGCCTTTCCCACATACACCAATTATGTTGCAGACAACCGTTTGAGAACATTTCTAAAGTGAAAGCATAATAACTGAATAATGTTGAAAATATTATGGCAGAAGTCTGTCGAAAATGCGTCAAAATATGTTGCAGGAAGGAATGGGTTTTTAACCATTTTCCGCATATAGACGCTTGCTGACGCCTCTGCAGCAGACGGCTTTTAGAAAACATAGCGACAAAAGAAAAAAATGCTCAAACAATGTTTTCCTCTTTTAGTCATAGGTTATCCATTAAATTATAGAGATTTTCTATCTTTTGACTAAATATGTTCAAAGTCGTATGAGGGAATGGGTTAACATGTAAACAAACGACCGTCGTCCTTAGATGCATTGTTGGACCAATAAAAGGCAGCGTCCCAAATATGTTTCAATTACATTTTGAACGGTTCTTAACGACCAACCAATTAAACCACTTATATATTATTTACGTAAGGCCTACAACGTATAATTTGCTCCATACAACAAATCTGCAGCAAACGAACGATAATATTGACAAAATCAAAGCGCCAATGGCACTATAGTGGCGATCGTATGGAAATAATGTTAGATTGCCAGAATGTTGTCTTGGTGATTTTTTAGTTACGTTCTGAAATTGGTCATGATGTATTAAAAATTAGGCCATTCCAAAGTTATGAAAAATCTAGTTTTAGCTCATTAGAATGGCTATTTGTAATCTAAATTGTTCGGGTAATCAAATGTTTATTACCAGGTCGCTAGGCCATATTAAGATACAGAAAAATTACAATTTTTGTTATTATAATATGATGAAAAGCAATCTCTTATTGCACATATTTATTAAATCACAAAAGGACAAACAATTGTTACTGCTTTTTCATAAATGTTGCTTAAACTAAAACACCTAGAATAAATCCCAATTTCTGAAATATTGATGACACATACAGTATTCACACAGAGACAGATATAGTGAAGACATCATACTACGCGTCACTATGTTACGTGTTGAACTTAAAATGATTGATTTATACATATTTGTTTTGAGAGGTCGAATGATTGATGATATACTCATTCGTGGACCGAGTCATTGAGTAAACATAAACACATTTTTCAAACTGTTTAATCCAAATCCGATCAGTGTTTCCTTAATTCTGCAGCTAACTATAAACCAACAATCAATAGGCATATTTGTTTATGATACCAAAATAGCAACTATCGGCTATACTTACAACATAGAAAAACACTTTCATCTCAAAGAAATAAAAAAGTATGTCCGTATCTTACAGTCAGTCACCTGCACAAGGAGTTCCAATAATACAACCGTGTATCGTCTTTCAAAAACATCATATAACAAGAGGGCAAAAATGAATCAATCACTCGAGTGATAGTAAATTAGTAGCAAATATCTCGGAAAATTTGATCAGGAGTGCAAATGAAACTGCAAGGGGTGGCTAAGAAATAGCTTATCAGTAAAGGCCATATGTAATAAGGCATTAAATCTTTGCACAATTTGAAATAGGACCACCAACAGAACATTCCTGTGAAGTTTGGTATATATCGGTCCAATGGTTTAGGATATGTCATTTGAAGCTGAAAGTTAATTTACCCCTTTTTAGATGCAACAACGCATATATATTCTAAGCGAACATTTTATGTAAAGGGTCAGTAAAGGAACATTTCTGCTAAATTTTCTTGAAATCTAACAAGAACTTTAATAAGAATGGAATTATACAATTTTGTCATTTTTCCCCTCTCCTGATGCCGCCATGCTACCCTGTTTTTCAACGAATCAATATGGTTTGAAAATCTTTTGTAGAGGGTCACTCAAGTAACATTTCTACCAAATTATCTTGGAACCAAACAAGCGGATTCTGGAGAAAAAATGATTTTAAAACTTGGGGCATTTTTCTCACTTTTTGATGACGCAGCAATTAAATTTATGTACAGAATGTAAGTCTCTGAACACTTTTGAAAGGGGACCAAGAAAGGAACATTCCCGAGAAGTAAAGTCTAAAGTGGTCCAGTGGAATGGTAGGAGTTATCATGTGTAGCTAAATATTCAAGTTACCCATTGTGTGATGACGCCTGGTTGCTATGATTTTGTAACCAATCAATATGGCTTGAAAAAATTAAGAAGAGGATCACTGAAGTAAGATTTCTATTCAAATTTCTTTAAAATGAGACAAGCACTTTCACACAAACGGAATTTGAAATTTTGCCCCTTTTCTGATGCGGCCTGGTTGCCATGTTTTTCAACCACCAAAGTGTATTGGAATCCGCCTCAGTAACCGAAGTTCTTCATGGAATTCAAATATTTGGACAATTTTGAACGAGGACCACCAAAGGGACATTCCTGTAACCAAAACCCGTACATTTCATTATAAACGTTATTATTGCATAAAATCAATTTCTATGATTAATACCATCATCTTTAAACAAAACCTGACATAAATCGCCGACTTTTGGCCAGTAGCCGTTAGATGCAGCGTCCATGTTTTGTTTACTAACGGTGCCCGGTTAATGCATATGAAAAACATCTAACCGGTCTGAAACGGCAAGTACGCGCGAGAATCGCTTTGTTTATTCACGTTTTCTCGCCGTTTACGCCCGGTTTTTGCAATGTTTCTGTATCCCTTAAGCGGGCGTAAAACATAGATTTTATGCAATAATATTTATAAATTTATTCAACAAATGGGAGATATTGTTCATTATGAGCAATTTTTCCTTTTGCCAGAATGTCTTCAAAAGTCATCTGCTGTCGTTGCCTGATAATTGGTCTACAAATGGGAAAGAGTCAAAGGATTGCAAGAATAATTCATCCTGAAAGTCTGTATTCAACCTTTCACACAAGCAGACACATTTTGACGCAATTATAGGACTTATGAAAACAATTTGTGGAGAAATTGGACATGCTTATAATGAGCCATTTCTACATTTGACACAGTATTTTTAACTCTATGCAATAGTTATACATTCATTTTTAAAAGAGGTGTTTTTTTCAAAGACGTTTTTCAAACTCAAAGTCGACTTCTGCAGATGTGCTGTATATGGGAAAAGATTAGCCATATGATCTTGAAAAAAATATAACTCACACACACAAGCATTCTGTTCCATCAAGTTACCAATTTAGATTTGTGTCCGTATATTATAATTGTTTATGGATTCAATGAGAATAGATGAAGATGATGAAAATATTGAATACGATGATAAAAGCTACCTTTGATATTTTATATTGAAAGTGATTAAGACAAAACACTGTTAATTTGATATGGAGCTGATTAAGTCTTTCTCATATGCACACATCTGCAGTAAACCACTTTGAAAAAACTTAATATTTTTACTAAAGGAGAAATTGCTCAAAATGTTTTTGTCACAATGTTTTAAACTCTTTCAGATAAGGAAGCATAGCTTAGTATTAATCTTGCAGTATCTCCATTATCCTTTTCTCATCTGCAGATGCATTTTAACATATTTATAGCAGTCGACTTTCTATTCCATTTTGGCAAAAGGTAAAATTTGCGGTGTACCGTTAGGGCCATCGTGCTATCGTGCACACGCGATGCCACGATAGCACGATGACACGATGGTGATGGTACGATGACACGATGGTGATGGTACGATGATACGATGGTGATGACACGATAGCACGATGACGACGGCGCGATGACACGATGGTGATGACACGATGACACGATGATGCGATATTACATCGCGCCATCGTCATCGTGCCATCGTGCCATCACCATCGTGTCATCACCATCGTGCTATCGTACTATCGTGCCATCACCATCGTGTCATCGTGTCATCGTGCCATCGTCATCGTGTCATCGTCATCGTGCTATCGTGTCATCACCATCGTGCCATCGTCATCGTGCTATCGTGTCATCACCATCGTGCCATCGTCATCGTGCTATCGTGTCATCACCATCGTGTCATCGTCATCGTGCTATCGTGTCATCACCATCGTGTCATCGTGTCATCGGGCCATCGTCATCGTGTCATCGTCATCGTGCTATCGTGTCATCACCATCGTGCCATCGCCATCGTGCTATCGTGTCATCACCATCGTGCCATCGTCATCGTGCTATCGTGCCATCACCATCGTGTCATCGTGTCATCGTGCCATCGTCATCGTGCTATCGTGTCATCACCATCGTGCCATCGTCATCGTGCTATCGTGTCATCACCATCGTGCCATCGTCATCGTGCTATCGTGTCATCACCATCGTGCCATCGTCATCGTGCTATCGTGTCATCACCATCGTGCCATCGTCATCGTGCTATCGTGTCATCACCATCGTGTCATCGTACCATCACCATCGTGTCATCGTAGCATCGCCTTCCTGTCTGACATGCGCACACGGAAAGTGAAGTAATGGAATACATCATGGATTCAAGTATTCGGCGTTATTGTGTGTCCGGTTATACGTATCTGGAGATACAGATGCTGCTGAGCAATGAAAAGGGATTTTATATAAGGTTCACAATCATGTGTTTAATCATTAAACGTGGGCTATTAACGCGTGCAAATATGTCAGTACAATATTCTTACACTTGTCAAACATAGGTACTGCTATGAGATTATATATACAGTTTATGTAGTATACAGAAAAAAAATATTTGTGTCATTAATTTTATAAATTAATTTTAAATACTTACCGCTTTCTTCCTCAGACGACATCATGACGCTAGTGGGATTCTATGCGAATGTCAGACAGGATGACGTTGCTACGATAGTACGATGGTGATGACACGATGAAACGATGACACGATGGTGATGGTACGATGACACGATGGTGATGGCACGATGGCACGATGGCGATGACGCGATATAATATCGCGTTATCGTCATCGTGCCATCGTAGCATCGCTCCATCACCATCGTGTCATCGCGCCATCGTCATCGTGCTATCGTGTCATCACCATCGTGTCATCGTGTCATCACCATCGTGTCATCGTGTCATCACCATCGTGTCATCGTGCTATCGTGGCATCGCCTTCCTGTCTGACAAAGCGATAGCACGATGGCCCTTACGGAACACCGTACTAACCCCACAATCCTGAGCGCCAAGGCAGGAAAGCCTGTCAAGTTGCACGGAGCTGCAGCATTCCGTGGCCCATGATTGATGATACCTAGCTATGATGGGTTTACCAACAGTGTATACCAGGAAATGCAAACAAACCTCGGAACACGCGTTGTCAAATGGTGGGTGTCTTTGGGTGCAGTTCTTTTTAACACATTTCTCACCTATAGACGCATTTTGTCACATCTGCAGCAGACGACTCTTGGAAACATTGTGGCAAAGGGAGAAATTGCTCAAAATGAGCAATTTCTCCGTTTGCGACAATGTTCTCAACTATTTTCAGTAATTATACCTTCATTTATATAGATTTTCCAAATTGTTTACTAAATGTCTTCAAAGTCGTCTGCTGCAGATTTGTTGTATATGGGAAAGGGTTAACACATTTCCCACTCGCAGACGCATTTTGACACATATTAAATGATAATCCTTTTACTGATTTGTAACCAAACTATGGTTCGCTTTTGGCTTTATTGACACCTAAGATCCATTTTTAGAACATCGTGTATTGTTTTTAAATTGCGAGTAAAATTCAGTGCGGGATAAGGGTGGAATATGATTTCTGACGACAGGAAACGAAAAATGGTCCGTCAATTTGTAAATTTTCTTTGCTTTTTTTGGTACTTCTAAGAAAAAAATCTAATTTTATACAGATTTCTGTGTTGTTTGACTTGTTGGGGACGAACCATAACCATTACCATAATGCTATGATGGTCGCTTATGGAAAATGTATTACTTCCCTTTGACCGTTGAGCAATATTTTCCGTTTGTCACAATGTGTTCTATAACATTCCATAATTATACTCTCATTTATTATGATATTTCAACATTCTTTGCATAAATGTTTACAATATCGTCTGCTGTAGATTTGTTGTATGTGGGAAAGGGGCTAATATATCAGATATATTTGAGCCGCGTCATGAGAACGGGGATCTTATTGTATTTGTGTACGGCATCAAATAAGCATATGAGCCGTCCCGCGAGAAAACCAACATTGTGGACTCTGCGTAAAGTATCCACCCGGATCAGAGTAAGCATGCCGCACAGGCTTACTCGGATAGACACTGTTCGCCTCCTGTGGATTAACTGTTTCAGGAATCACTGCTCTATCTATCCCCCCTTAGACGGAATGTGTCGGCCGGATCAGTCTGCGCGGACAGCGCAGGCTGATCTGGTCGATACATTACGCAGATATATTGATATGAGCCGTCCCGCGAGAAAACCAACATTGTGGACTCTGCGTAAAGTATCCACCCGGATCAGCCTAAGCATGCCGCACAGGCTTACTCGGATAGACACTGTTCGCCTCTTGTGGATTTTCTGTTTCAGGAATCATTACTCTATACCTCTATCACCCTGAGAGTCTGAGGGAATGTGTCGGCCCGGATCAGTCTGCGCGAACTGCGCAGGCTGATCTGGGTCGAAACATTACGCAGAAGCCATAATGTTGATTTTCTCGCGGGACGTCTCATATATGGGTGCAGAACGCGTGGGTCAGCATTTCTTTTTTATCATTTTTTTCATATTTTCACTTATATCACGGCGTTTCCAGGGTAAGTGACCAATATCCTTACACCAGCTAACCAGTCCCCGCAACCCTGAGCGCTAAGGAGGGAAAGCCATTACTACTATTTTTAAAGTATTATTTGGTATGACCCGACCGGGGATAGAGTTCGCGACCTCACGCACCCGAGGTGGACGGTCTCTCACAACTGGCACCGATGCTGTCCTTTTTAATCAGCCATACGTTCAAACATCAATGGTTACTTTAAATGTAGGCGGAATTCTAAATGCTCTGACGGGGCGTTGGACAGACACAGACTTGCCTAAATCCTCGCTATTCTAAAACCCAATTAGCTAAGTTGGTAGCGACGCGGCCTGTCAATCCAGAGGGCTGTGAGCGGTCCTTCTAGCTTCTCCGAGTGTGTTGACCAGCCACAGCAGCCGGACTTCTAGCTACTCAGGTTGTGTTGACCAGCCAGAACAGCGAAATGTCGTTTATATTTTTAAAAGAACCTCTCGTCATATGCCCTATTTGATATATGTGCAAGTGATCATATTCTGCACATTTGCAAATGTGATCCAGAAAACGCCCAAAACATTGATCTCAATATGTTTTTCATTTTCATCCTTTCTTTTTTATTCCAAGAGTGAGTGCTTAAATGTTACTGAAGCGGCATCAACAAGTGCAGTCCCAAATGTCATTCCTTGTTTACGGTTGTGGCGTGCATCATCCAAGTTATACCTAGGTGATAGGGTCGTCACCGGTACGCAAGAATTCCCACATGCAATATATCTGCAGCAGCAGCACACTAGCTGTATCTAGGCAAACCTATGGACATTTCATATGAAAGCATGCATACTTTTTTAATACAGTTGACAGCAGTGTGGCAAAAGAAGACATAACATGTTTGGAATAAATTTCCCGTTTGTCAGTTTTTAAAAGCCGTTTGGGGTATAACTCGTCGTTCGAATTACGCTTTAAAACATGAGTTTCAAAGGCTGCATTCCAACGATGAAAGTCAATATAAATCGGAACATTGGTGGTTATATCGTGTACTTAACCTCAGAAGGAACGTCAGCCATGATTAGCAATTAACATAGATAATCTTAAAATGAGCCATATCACACGAAAACCGACCCGTTGGTTTTTAATAAAAGTTAAGATTCAGATAAACATGCGCGTCCGCACAAGCTGGTCTGGATCTGTCTTGTTTGCGATCTAGTCGTTCAAGCAGCCTTGCTTCTAATCTAGTGAACGTTTTAAAGTATAGAGATGCGACTATACAAGAATGCCATTGTTAAAACCGTGATATCAATTAATGTTTAACCCTACGAATGTTAGTTTGAGTGTGGCGCGGCTCAACGGCCGTTTGTTTTCGTCGTAAATAGTTAATTACAATAAAAGCGTTCTAATTCTACCTTTTCCACAATGTTTTCAAAATTACAATAAAAGCGTTCTAATTCTACCTTTTCCACAATGTTTTCAAAAGTCTCAAGACAACTTGTGTTTCTTTTCAAATATTAAATGTGTTCCACCTGTTTTCTACCAATGGTTTACACAAGTACATCTTTTTAAGTTTTAGAAAAATGGGAGTTTCGAGACGAGATATATGAAAGGACTCATATAGAAATTTCAAACTAAAACACTGAACATACTTACTATGTCTTTTAATAATGTTTATGATCAAATGACAAAGTCTACAAAAATAACATGTATTTATTCATATAATTCCAATTCAATGACAATGCATTAAAACACAAAATACTGTAGCTGTATTTCAAATATATATCTCTCTAACAGTAACACACACACAGCCACACGCAAGCATACTTTGTAATAACACAAAACAATAAGGACTGCAGAACAAACAGCGAAATAAGGACTAGAATCTATAAAGGTATGATGGATAAATAAAATCTAAAATGTATAAGTAAAAATTAAGTCATCAAAATTTGAAGTCAGAATAAGAATAAATAAATTTATAAATAAATAAATAAATAAATAAATAAATAAAAAAAAAAAAAAAAAAAAAAAAAAAAATAGTATAATATATGAGAAGATTTGTATCGCCTGTGTGTACGAGGCATCACAGCAGAACAAATAATGAGAGAAAGTAATCTCGTTCATCGGTAACCATGGAAACAAAAGAACATTCACGAAACACTTTCACGTGAGAGATGTGTTGCTATGTCACACAGTGTATGGTAATAAAGGATGAGAGGAATTACAGAACTCGGACTACGATAACAGAGTTTGTATCAGTAGACCCTATGCCATGACTGACATAGAGTTTATCTCTATATAAACAAAGAACGCGGGGCCACTTCAAATTTACCGACTTGAAATCAAAGAGAGGCTCTAAACTCTCTAAACTCGAATCGAGTCGGTAAAGTTTGTCGTGCCACGGGGCACAAACATAAACTTGGTTCGTGTCAGGGTCTACACTGATACCCGATAGCCGTGACCCTTCTATTGTTTTGTGAGAGACTACTTTTCCCTCGTCATTCAAACAAAGTACTGTGTGGTTGACCGGATCGGTTATATAGAACCTTCCAGAACAAACAGCGAGAGAAAGCCAATTATAAGGAGGAATGTGTAAATCAATGTTTATGGTTTTTATCGGGACTCCGTCTGTAGACATCACGCATACAGACCAGGGACCATAACCAAGACGACCATCATTACTACCGAGCGTACAAATATAATCTCCATTAAAATCTATAGAATGACAGTGTTTCTCCGTTTCTATAGATTTAGTGATTACGGCAGGATTTTGTGTAACATCAATTATTAATATTCTATGTTTCCGTGGTAACGTAACGGCTAGCAGACATTGTTTATCCAGTTTTACTCGGTTCATTACAGAAATATCACCCGTGGACATAATACCCTGTTCAGTGGGTTCACTTTTACCCTGTATTTCTGTAACATCCCAAGGATTAGACCCTAACTGAATATATCTCTGTAAAAGGTTGGATCCTACATTAAATAGTTTTATACAATAATTATTAAAATCACAAATAACCCACCTTGTATTATCCAGTCCACATAATCCATATATCCAACAATCCATCTGATCCAATCCGTATTTCACATTAACTCTATCAACCATTGAAACGTTCTCTCTCTCAATCTTTTGCTCTCTCTTTCTCTCTTTTCTCATTTCCCCCAGAAACTCTCTACTTCTCGTTTCTCTCTCACTCTTCTCGCTCACCCATTTGATATAATTATGAGATTCATGTCCTTTAAAGCATTTATCACACAGATATTGCTCACATACATAACACAGATAAAACGCCACATTTTTACTTAAAGCAATCAAATTGTGCATGAGACAAACATTACAGAAAGCGTCAGTTTTGTCTTTACGCTGTCTTTTCCTGTCCTGACCTTCTTCTTGTATCTCTTCCTCCCTTATTTCGTCAAAGGCCAGCCTGTATATATTAACATCACTGCGATCAGAACTGCTTCTCTCATAATCTTCCTCCGAACTGCTGCTAGCTGTATCTGTTAAACGAACTAGTGCCTCAGCCATTATCGCAAGTCTCTGTAATAGAGGTAAATTAATTTGTGCAGTTCCAGATGTTAAATAGCTTTGTTCTTGTTTTATATCTTTCATTAATTTGATTTTCAAAACAAACAAGAAGGCCAAGATCGTCCTAAATCAATCACCTGAGTAATAGTATAGTATCAAATGCTTCTGCTAATAAAGTAGAACATTTGATGAACTGAAAATGAAACAGCTTATCAGTAAAGGATATTTGTAATAATGCATTATTTTAAAGTGGAACATTCCTTTGCAGTTTGGTTGATATTGGTCTATTGGTTTAGGAGGAGAGGTCGTTTGTAGCTAAAAGTTCCCTTTTCCCCCTGTTTCTGATGCTGCCTGGCATCTATCTCTTTAAACCAATCAATACGGCTTGAAGAAATTGTGTACAGTGTCACTTAAGGAAAATTTCTGCTAAACTATCTTGAAATCAGACTGTAACTTTAATAAGAATGGAATTTTCAAGTTTGTCACTTTGACCCTTTTCTAATGCCGTCTGGTGGACATGTTTTTCAACCAATCAATATAGCTTGAACATATTTTGTAGAGGATAACTCAATGATCATTTCTACCACATTCTTTTGGAATCAGACAAGCAGATACAGACAAGAAGAATGTTATAGTAAATTAGTTCATGGCATTTTTCTCCCTTTCTGATGCTGCAGAAACCAAAGTTCTGTATATAATTTATATCTTTGAACACCCTTGTAAGAGTACTCCAAAAGTAACATTCCTATTAAGTTGTCATTTGAAGGTAAACTTTAATTGTACCCCTTTTTTATGATGCCACCTGTATGCTGTCTTTCCATTAAGCATTGTGAAGTTTGGTTGAAATTGGTCCAGTGGTTTAGGCGATGTTTTTAACTAAATGTGACGACGATGACAGAAAATGATTCGTTTAAAAATATATCTGTGGATAAATGACGAACGGTAAAGATCAAGATCAGAATGCGCAAGTTTGAATGTTAATTAGGATCATTCTTCATACACATGTTATTAAAGCAGATTTTCAGAAGGTTATACTAGTAACTACATTCTATAGTATACGTTTCTGCCGATTTAACACGGAATGATACATGAGAAATGTAAGTTATTAGATTTTTAACTCTTACCCAGATGCTTTTATTCAAATGCCAATCTCAACAAACACAATGAAGACAACCAAGACGTCGATTTACAGACTCTGCTGAAAATACAAAAATATTATGAATTGATCATAAGATGTATATCTCAAATCAATATTTTTAATTCAGTCAATAAAGTAAATGATAAATAGAGTCAGTGCATTTTAAACGTATGTTTTTGACAGGTAGATCTAATGAGTCTTACTTCTGTGGAACATTGCACCTTTAAAACCTTTATAGTTTACCTGTCAGGTTAGGGAACTGAAAGTTATTTTCATGTAGTTATAGATAACAGATAATTTTATAAAACTTAAAAGCATAATTGCTTTTGTAGGTCCTTTTTATAATGGCTTGTTTTTCCTATATGGAGATATGTATTTTAAGTATTAAATCACATATATTGTTTTCAGTTCCTTTTATTCAGAAACTGAATGTTACCGATTCTTATTTAATGTTAACACTGGTACGAAAAAACTGCTGCATAGCTATCACGATTAATGGCTTACTATTTCTTACATATGATATCTGAAATACACACAAACATGTTCACTATAATTAAATTTAAATAGGACTTGCCAGCCCATGGTCACGACTCACGAGACAACAAAAGTTACAACTATGTTTTTAAAACGTAGATAAGACTTATCTATGTTCATGCTAAACCATCATACAGTTTATAATACATACTTACCAAGATTATTTTGATTAGATGCAGATTGAGGCTTCAAGCTTTACCAATACCACACATCACAGTCTCGCTGAAATTATAAATAAAAAATGAACAACTAGATAAATAAACTGTACATGTATCTCATTGTTTCATTTTGCTGCACATCCCGAGTCCTAGTAAGACTTCGTTCTTTATGTTTACACTGTAGAACTCATTGATTCTGAAAAAATAGTTTAAAGGACTCATTGATAGAAATCTTAAAATGACACTGGTATCTTATAAAATATACAAATTTATGAGTTTTGAAATGAAAGATATTTTCTTTTGATCTTCCGTATCACACTGTTGAAAGAAGAAACACATACTATTTAAGCATTTTATTATTATATTTTACCAAGATTTGTATAGAAATCCACCAGAGTACATATAATCTTCTCTACCAAGACCACGATGAACAACGATAGTAATGTTTCTCAACTGGTTAGCCTAGTCGTGTAACGCCCGTGTAGAGTTTTCAAAAATACGTCATAATTTCAGTGACGCAATTAATGACGTTTGAATGGACACGTGTCCTTGTTGATTGTTTACTATTTGAATGTTATCTTTACACATTAATTGGTAATGTAAATTACAAATGTGCGTGACAAATTTCAGAAATAATGGCCACGAAATGCGAGAATCGACGTTTTCGACAATGGTACCAGTGCAGATCCAGATCAGTGTGAGTCTCCGCGCAGTCCGATCAGGAACTACACTGTTCACAATCGTTGAGGTTATATGTTTTTACATTGACTATTAATGTTGTAGACTATTATTTATTTCTATTATATAGACGGTAGGGGGTGGAAATATAAGGTGTTTAAATAATATTCTGTTTGTGTTATGCCCTTTGATTGGGTGAATCTCAATCCATTTCTCGGTGCAAGATTGTCTGCAGATATTATTTAATTGTATACCGACTACTCGTCAATCAATATTCCCTTTCTTTCCTGTCAAAGTAGGAATAATGATTGGTTTTTATCAATATGTGTGCATACTGCCGATTGTGGGAAACGTCTTTTAAAATAACAATAACGCCAACGCGTCGATGTCTGCTTGCATCGATAATTAGCTAGTTGTTATATGTTTTTAAATATAATAATATATATATCAAACTACTTAATTTCGCAATAAATAACAACCATGACTAAACGCAGAGGTCAATATCGTGCAATTTGTTTTTTCCGATCGCCACACTGTTCTGTATATATTTACATTAACATTTCAGCGTCGTCAGCAAGAAACGGCCCTTGTAGACCTATAAAACATATTGTGTACAATGTATGGGCTTTGATACTATGGGTTTTACTGTTATTATGAACAGCAATAACGGGGGAAAGTTTAATTGGATGATCTCTCATAAAATATATATACAGTTACAAAAAGGAATGCCTGTGTTGGACTGAATAAGAGATTCAGCGTAGACCTATGTATAATAGCATGGGCATAACAATGTGCTCTAAAACATTGACAAACGAAGACACACACACACACACACACATATTTAAAAGAATGATGAGAAATAGACATGCATTAGCAAATAAAGATATTTGTACGATCCATCAATGGACCTCACAAAAATAGGTGACGTTGGCAAAATAATATCTGTAAAAGAAGTAAAAATTAAATTGTCTATGGTCAAAGGGAGATAACTACAATTTCCTTTATGGTATTATATGTTGGTTTATTTACCGGATCTTTAAATAGAACATGTGTTTCCGTTTGTCGTTCAAATTTTGAAAGTGAATTGAATCAGGGACACTATATTATAGTGTCCCTGATTGAATCGATACTCTTCTGGATTTTAAATAATTTAAAGGTAGGTAAAATACAATATTTCTTCCCCAAAGAATGCAATTTTTAGTATTTGCCTGGTTGTCATTGGCTGTAATGGATGTAGTTAGCAGACAGTTTTAGTTCGCAAAGGATATATATCAAAACAGGGACCGTGTATAACATATATATATATGTATATATTGTCCCTGATCAAAACGACTTCCAGAAATCCTAAGAATTTAAGATCTCAGTTTTAGTCGACCCCATTGCCGGTTTATAATGCTTACCGAGGCAATGTGTATTCCCCGGCCATATCGATAAAATTACACCTTAAAACCCGGCCATCACGTCTTCATATATTGACAAATGTTAAGCTTATTTTCTGAAGAATATTGAATTGTACCGTTTGACGGCCCCCCTACTAAAAGTCTAAAATCTTTTTTCCTATTAGATTCTAATAAATCTGATGTCAAATTAATGCTATTCTTCTAACCTTTAGAAAACTGTTAAAATATTTTTAATCAATAAATGATTTTGTGATATATATACACGTCTTCATAAATTTATTGATAAATGTTAGTGCTATTTTCTGAAGAATATACAATTGTATAGTTTGACGGGCCCCCCTGACTTAAATTTGTTTTAACTGTCGCATCCTAATTATTCAGTCAACAAAACTAAAAAAAAGAGATATTGTATTATTATGTTTCTGGCTTAATTTAACATTATTAACAAAAATCGGCTTAAAGTTAATTATAACAAACAAACTTGAATTGTTATCCGTTTATCGAATGCTACCGTACATAATATGCAATGTATCTGTGCCGTACACAAACAGGTTAGCAAGGTGTTATTACAAGCGATAATGTCCAGCCTGTTTTACTATTCGGTAGCAAGTGTCGCTTATCAAATAAGTGTGTCCGGAAAGCACCACATTACTTATTATTGACGTGTAATTATACAGACAGGGTTTTTTTTCTGAAAAAGGGGAAGGGGTCTGGGGCCTTTGAGAAGGGGAAATTTTGCTGCGTTTTAGTAAAAAAGAGGGGAAAAATTGTACTGATTTCTACTAATGGTTTCTTGTTTTACGTTTTACATTTTCTGCTTTGTCAACAATTAACTTAAAGACATTCACATCTTGTCTTGATTGAGTGTATCTATGTACAGAGTCCTTGTGGTGTCCAGAATTGTCATGTTTACTTATACTATGGCGATTTTTCCATTTTGGCAATGATTCGGAGGGGAATTGATATTTTTAGGGGAAAAACTATGCTTATTTTCTGAGGGGAAGGGGCCTTTAAACGGCCACTTTTATATAAGGTAAAAAAGCCCTGACAGAGAAACAGCAGATGACTTTGAAACAGACTTTTTAATAATTAAAATCTCTATAGATGAAAGATTAATACTTAAATAAAAAATGTAATAGTGCAGTGTCACATATGTTTTGATATTCAATTTAGCGGTTGTCACATTACTATGAGGGAAAAGAACCCGGTGAAAATTCATTCTAATTGAATATATATCGTAATCAAATACAGTTGAACATATCGTGGGAAGGAGAACTTGTTAATTAACTCCTTTTATCATAATATTTTTTAAGTATCTTGGTATAGAAGAGGAACATGTTTAACTATTCTCAGACGATGAGTTTAGAGTTTATTCAAAATATCACCAGAAGGTCATAGACCCATGTGGTAAGTAAAGCATACAACAGCGAAACATACAAAATAACGGTATATATATATACAATTCATTACTTATACACTATATATCGGAAGTAAGAGTGAAAGCTATTGTAAATATATTTCATATATATATATATATATATATCTATTTTGTACCTGAAATCATTAGATTTTCGAATTTCTTTTAATTTGGCCATGTATAATAGTAGGATTTTAAATATTCTTTGCGTAAATCTATATGGCCGTTACAAAATTACAGACAACCAATAATCATGTCATGATAACTGTAAGCGACAAACCAACACCTTCATACCACGATTCTGCATCAGACCACTATGAAAATATTTGTGTTTTTTAGTCCCCTACCGGCGTGCCGAAGGGGACTCTTAGGTTTGCACTCCGTCCGTCAGTCCGTCAGTCAGTCCATCTGTCAGTCAGTCAGTCAGTCCGGCAAATCAGTTTTCCGCATGCTTTGAGGTATTGAGCTGAAATTTTGTATATGCCTTTGTAATCATGTGTCACAGATCAAGTTCGCGTTTCATGGGATTTCGTCAATTTTTTTATGAGTTATGCCCCTTTTTGGACTTAGAATATTAATAAGTCAAAACGTGCAAACCGGTAGGGGATTATGGTATTGCTTGCAATCCTACAGTTACTTGTTTTCTAAGTTTTTCAAGTTTTATTAATTATAATCTCAGTTCATGTATACATACAAGACAATATGAGAAATATAAACACAGAATAATAATAAATATATGTAAACGAGGCGTACAAGACACACAATGTAGCATTTTTTAACAATACAATATAGACGGGAGAATCAAATAAAGTACCTAAGACCTGTAAGACCCAATAATTGAACAGAGTTGAAAACAGGGTGATGAAATTTTATAACAGTTATACATTATTTGGACAATTATAATAATTTCTTTTAATCTATGTAGATTAACACGTAATATATAAATTATATACAAACAAAGTCATTAAGGAAAGTAAAGACGGAACATGACACAGAACACCGATATGTTTCAGTAGAAATAACATCAAAAGATTATAGCATCTAAGTTGATAGAAAGAAAACATATTAACCCTTACCATGCTGAATTGTTCTGAAGGCTATGTCAGCTCACTGCTGAATTGTTTTCAATTTTTCTCATTTTTTTCAATCCTATGTTTAAAATAGCTGTAACTTTGTTGAAAAATGTCAGAACTCAAAATAATTTGGCATGTGATGCAGAAATAGAATGTTGTATCTTATCCATTTAGGTTGGCATTTATAAAATCCTAGCCATTACCATGACAACCAAGACACATGCTTAATAGAAGGTTCTGCCTCACAAAAGTGGCTGTGGCTGACTAACTGATTTTTTGTTTAATCTGCTATGTATATTGTTAAACATGTTGCCAAGGTATCTGCGTTGAATTCTCATCGAGAGAAAATAGGAACAATTTGCACCTGCTAACATTCTAAATATGTTCTAATGAGGCTTCAAAGAGCAATAATTTTGAATACTTTTTAAGTGAAGCTCTATTCTAATTAAAGGGCTATTCTTTTGATAGAAATTATTAAAATGAAAATTATTTAGCTAGTGATGCAATAATTGAATTTTGGAACTCTTGTTGCAATGAAAACTGTATAGTGTCAGATACAGTTTCCATGGCAACCTAGACACATGCTTAATAGAAGGTTCTGCCTCACAAAAGTGGCTGCAGAGCTGCTGACTAACTGATTTCTTGTTTAATCTGCTATGTATATTGTTTAACATGTTGCCAAGGTATTTGCGTTGAATTCTCATCGAAAGAAAATAGGATCAATGGGCACCTGCTAACATTCTAAATATGTTCTAATGAGGCTTCAAAGAACAGTTATTTTGAATACTTTTTAAGTGAAGCTCTATTCTAATTAAGGGGCTATTATTTTGATAGAAATTATTAAAATGAAAAATATTTGGCTAGTGATGCAATAATTGAATTTTGGAACTGTTGTTGCAATAAAAACGTTATGGTGTCAGATACAGTTTCCATGGCAACCTAGACACATGCTTAATAGAAGGTTCTGCCTCACAAAAGTGGCTGCAGAGCTACTGACCAACTGATTTCTTGTTTAATCTGCTATGTATTTTGTTTAACATGTTGCCAAGGTATCTGCGTTGAATTCTCATCGAAAGAAAATAGGATCAATTTGCACCTGCTAACATTCTAAATATGTTCTAATGAGGCTTCAAAGAGCAGTAATTTTGAATACTTTTTAAGTGAGGTTCTATTCTAATTAATGGGCTATTCTTTTGATAGAAATTATTAAAATGAAAATTATTTGGCTAGTGATGCCATAATTGAATTTTGGAACTCTTGTTGCAATGAAGACTTTATGGTGTCAGATACAGTTACCATGACAACCCAAGTAAGAGTAAAAAAGAAGATTTCTATTTCATCCATATAGGTATGGAGCTGTTGAGTTATTGACACAGTTTTTTATCAGTGATGTATGAAGTGTATATGTTTTCAAGATATTGGCATGGAAACCTAGGCCAGAAGAGTTGAAATTAATTGCTCATGAAAAGCTTCTAAATTTGTTTCCTGCAGATTTAAAAAAAAACATGTTTTGAATGACGTTGAAAAAATTATATATAAAACAATGATCTCTTTAACTTCTTAACACATTTATGTATTTTCAAATCACTTGGTACAATTGTTTATCTTAATGGGACAGTTTATCATTTGCAACACTTAGGCTGACAGCTGAAGGTCAAGGTCACACTTTAAGGTCAAAGTTCAAAAACAAGCGAAAATATAACTATTCATAATTTTTTCAACTTCAACTTACATATTTTCAGATAATTATGCACTAATGTTAATGTTTATGAGACAGTGTTTCACATACAAGACTTAGAGTTGTAACTCACAGGTCAAGGTCATGCATCAAGGTCAAATGTCAAATCAGGTTAAAACAAGCTTGTCAGGGCATTAACTTGTACCAATATAAGCATTTTTTCCCTCCAAATAATTTTGTATAAATGTTCATTTTAATGCAAATAAGGGTTGCAACTCACAGGTTAATGCCACATTTCAATGTCAAATGCTACAGACATTTTTAAGTTCTTGGCATAGTTGCTAACTTTAACAATATGAGTACTTTGTTGCATACAAAACCAATGCTGTAGCTCTATGGTCAAGGTCACACTTCAAGATCATAATCAGAAGAAATAGACTGTGTCCTGTTGTCAACAGACATGAATACATTTTGAAATCACTTGACATATGCAATTATAAACTTTGATTAAAGGAACATATGCCAAAATGTTAACACCTTTTTTTTTAAACCAAGTTCTTATACTTTGAATTATCAAAAACTCCATTTTATTAATCCCTTTCAAACATTCAGAGCATGTTTGAAAACATCTCTTTTTGTCACGATAAGTTGTACTCTATTTTCTGCCTCTGTCAATGATAGAAATATAACATATTTTTTTGTTTTAAATTCCTCAAAAATTATAATTGCATTCACAGAGATTTTCCACTTTTTAGCTCGCCTATTCGAAGAAATAGGGGAGCTTATGTTATCACCTCGGCGTCCGCGTCCGCGTTGGCGTTGGCGTCCGCGTTGCCAGCTTGGTCAAACCTTTGCGTGCAAGGCCTTTACTCAGACACTGTGTATGCTGTTGCTTTGAAACTTCACACACTTATTCAGGATCATTAGGGGACCTTGTATGTCACGTCCCATAACTCTGGAATGGATTTTGACTGAATTGTGCCCCTTTTTGGACTTAGAAATTTGGTCAAACCTTTGCGTGCAAGGCCTTTTCTCAGACAATGTGTATGCTGTTGCTTTCAAACTTCACACACTTATTCAGGGTCATTAGGGGACCTTGTATGTCAAGTCCCATAACTCTGGAATGGATTTTGACTGAATTGTGCCCCTTTTTCGACTTAGAATTTTGGTCAAACCTTTGCGTGCAAGGCCTTTTCTCAGACACTGTGTATGCTGTTGCTTTGAAACTTCACACACTTATTCAGGATCATTAGGGGACCTTGTATGTCATGTCCCATAACTCTGGAATGGATTTTGACTGAATTGTGCCCCTTTTTGGACTTAGAAATTGGGTCAAACCTTTGCGTGCAAGACCTTTTCTCAGACACTGTGTATGCTGTTGCTTTCAAACTTCACACACTTATTCAGGGTCATTAGGGGACCTTGTATGTCAAGTCCCATAACTCTGGAATGGATTTTGACTGAATTGTGCTCCTTTTTCGACTTAGAATTTTGGTCAAACCTTTGCGTGCAAGGCCTTTTCTCAGACACTGTGTATGCTGTTGCTTTGAAACTTCACACACTTATTCAGGATCATTAGGGGACCTTGTATGGCGTTGGTATCAGCGTTGCCAGGTGAAGATTTGCATGCAAGTATTGAAAATGTGTGATATCTTGCAATAAATAATAGTGTGTGGTTTTATCTGATACTGATACTGTAAGTCTTCGGTATTATGTTCACTATTGGCATACATCGTATATAAACCAATTTACAGATTTAAAAGGCCTGTATGGACTTGGTTAACATTTGCATGGAAGTATTGAAAAGGTGCATTATCTTGCAATAGGTGATACTGTGTGACTTTACCTAATGCTATAACTGTTCTGAAGTAGGCCCTGATAGACGATGGCCCTGATAGGCGAGCTATATTGTCCTCCGACAACTCTTGTTTTGTCTAGATATTTATAAAGTTGTCTGCTGCAGATTTGTTGCAAGGTTAAGTGGTGGGCACAAACTTGCTATGTCATATTATTGTAATAATGTGCATATAGGGCAATCTGAAGGTTATGCACATCACATGTTTCTGCTAGAAAGGTCTATGCATATAGAAATCTATCTACCAATTTTCTTGAATCTTATTTTTTTTAAAAAAGAGTTAAAAATCATGATTTTTTTTATTTATTTTTCCTATCTGGGTGATTTGATCACTGGGATGGTCACATCAAAGACTATGAAATGGTAGTCTTCCCTACTTGGCACATTATTGGTAATAAACCAAGGCAACGCCATATTATGTCTGTAGGAATTAATGTATGTTGTAAGTTGCATAAAACACCAAACAAGTATAAATATATCTGACAGACTGACCATAGCTCTAATCCCCTCCAATTAATATGTATGGAATCATCATGCAGGGAGGATTTGACAACTGTGAAACTCTCTCTAGATAGTCATCATCATTTTGCATAAATATGTCTATCAAACTTTGACCATGACAAGAAATGTTTGTCAAACATTATGCCCCCCCCCCCCCAGGAATATTTGGGACAATTTTTCACTTGATGACCTCAAAATCAATAGAGGTCATCTACTGGTCACCTTCAGCCTCCATGTCAAGCTTTAGGGCCATGGATGCAGGCAATGTGGAGTAATCACTCTGACAAGGTTTTGTACCTTTGACCTGATGACCTCAAAATCAAAAGGGGCCATCTACTGGTCAGGCCAAACCTACAAGTCAAGTTTGAGGACTAAAGCTCCAGGCATTGTTTAGTTATCTCACAATACGGGTCATCTACTGTTCACTCCTAGCCTCCATGTTAAGTTTTATGGTCATGGGTGCACACAATGTTGAGTTATCACTTGGACAAAATTTCGCATTCAAGGTCGGTGACCTTTATGTTTGACCTGATGTCTTCACAATCAATAGGGGTCATCTAGTGGTCACCCCCCAGCCTCCATGTCAAGTTTGAGGGCCATGGGTGCAGCCAATGTCGAGTTAACACTAGGATAAGCTTTTTGCGTTCAAGGTCACTGTGACCTTGACCTTTGACCCAATGACGTCGACATCAATAGGGGCTTCTTTTGGTAACCTCAGCCTCCATGTCAAGTTTGAGGGCCATGGGTTGGGGCAATGTTGATTTATCACTCAGACAAGCTTGTCAGGTTCAAGGTAACTGTGACCTTGACCTTTAATCCACTGACCTCAAAATCAATAGGGGGTCATTTACTGGTCAGGCCCAGCCTCCTTGTCAAGTTTGAGGGCCATGGGTGCAGGCAATGTCGAGTTATCACTTGGACAAGCTTTTCGCATTCAAGGTCACTGTGACCTTGACCTGATGACCTCAAAATATGTAGGGTTCGTCTACTGGTCATCCCCAACCTCCAAATTAAGTTTGAGGACCATAGGTCCAGGCATTGTTGAGTTATCACTTGGACAAGCTTTGGTCTACCGACGGACCGACATGTGTAAAGCAATATACCCCTCTTCTTTGAAGGGGGCATAATTATATAACTATGCAATTATCCATAAAGAACTGTACTCTTCTTTCTTATATTACAGATCTTTAAAGTTAAATAATCTCTGGTAATATCTATTTTGTATTTACCATTATATAAATATTGCATGGCTTCCAGTGTGACAGTACATAACCCCAGTGAAAATGTGACTGAGATCTCAGTGAAATCCCAGTGAAATTCAATGAGATTGTCATATTTCGGTCTTTTTTTCAAATCCCAGCGAATTTCACTGGGATCTCAGTGAAATTTCACTGAAAAATAAAGAAATCTCAGTGAAATCACCCTCAATATGTCAAACTTGATTTCACTGGGATTTCACTGGGATCTCACTGAAATCTGGATGTGGATCTCAGTGAGATCTTGGTGAAATCCCAGTGAAATTGACCTGAAAACGTTCATTAATTATGATTTCACTGAAATCTGGATGGATCCCAATGAAAACTCCATATCATGTCAATAGTGATTCAAATATATGAATCAAATCTTTGTGGGATTTTATTTTAATCATCCAAATTAACATGACATAGTTAAAAGTTTAATAAAATTGTTATCACTCTGGAGGCACAATTATAACTTGAGCACATAGAAACTTTGTCAGAATAATTGTCTTAAGACTCGTATTTTTTGCTTCATCACTACAGCAAAGTGGACATTCTCAGCTTGTATATAGTGTAAAAATCCTCCGTCCCATTGCATCCAGTCTTTCCGATACCTCTCCACTGAAAAATAAAATTGTACACATCTGCAATGTTGATCACGGTTTGATATCAAGGTTATACTGGCATAGTTCTTGACAGAAACGAACAGGTCCTATAAAACAGCACTGATTTCTGGTAGTTGTGTTCAGAGATTATCATGGATATTTGACTTTGTCATGATATTTTAGTACAAAATATGACTATTCTATTTGGTATAGAACCAGGTAGTCGACCCTGTATTGAGGATTGGTGAGGAAGTTTGCAGGCTAAAAAAACAACACTATGGTGATCAAAATTGGAATAGACATGCCAACCTGTTTGACTTCCTAAAACGGATTACTTATATTGATGCTTAATGCCGTTTTCAACATTTTTTCAGTCATATCACAGGGGCCAGATCACCTACTCATGTGATCCCTATCTTTGTAACAACAGTACCTATTCATTTTCCAAAATTCCTAGAAAGAGGCATGGCCCGACCTTTTATCTTCGAAAAACAGACAAGCTTAAAATGTTCACCATTTAACTACAGGTATCACAATGAATGTACAGACAAATCAAGATCAGCAATATTAACTGTTCTTTAAATGCTACTATAGAAAAAGTAGGGTTTTAATTAAAAATTGTAATTTGAGATACACTGTCAAACAAGTGTGATCCTAAAATATAAATAGTGCATGTCTTCACAAATGTGATGATCATATTTTGATAATCATCGCCTGTGACAGGCAATGGTGATTTCATGATTATTCTTGTAATCACAGTCTTTCATTCTATAACATGTGTATACAAACTGAACACAATAGAGCTACATTACTAGGTCAGTTACCTGTTTGTTTACAAAAACGGGTCCCATGTATTATATTCTTCAAATGATGATTGATCATAGAATCAAGGCCAAAGCATTATGTGACAAACAGTGGTCCATGTAGACCCAGAAGTAAATGCTTTATTAAGTAGGTGGACATTCATCATCTAGTGGTACTCCTCCCCTGTAATACAAAAAACATTTCAGGAATTAATCATAAATTGTACAATTTTAATGAGTTGTATGTCGGTATGGAGCTTCTTGCAATGTAACGTTTTCTGCTCTCTACTGAATCTTCAAATATCTAGCAGTTACAGCCAAACAAGGCTATTGGGTTGTTACCTTGGTACACTCATCAAGCTTTAAAAATGATTACTAGTTAGAACAAGAACCATGTCCTGCATAACTGGATTTTTTTTAGAAAATACACATGATCATAGACAATGGATCCTCCAAATACTATTTTTTCTGTAAAGAAATACATGCCATTGTGAATGATTTCACATGGTGGGGAATAATATTCATGTTAACCTTTTACCTGCATGCTTTAAGATGGACAAGTTAATGGTAATCCTAAATAATTATCTATAGCCAGTACTCTCGACTGCAGTTGTTTACCATCTTAATATTTGTTATGGAAGTATTTTGGACTGTCAGTTGTAGCTTAAATACATTTTGAGCAAAACAAAAGAGAAATTTAAGTATACATGCTAAAAACATGACCATTATTATGAAGTAAGAGCTTAACATACATGTCCCTGCATCAGTTTGGGCACACAAAACTAAATAAACAAGAAATATCACTGAAGGTGATGAATACCCCCAGCTGGTGCCTGACAATATACATAAGTATGAGAAATTCAAGGGGCCATAACTCATTTAAAAATAATTCCAGTGCAACACCCCTACAATATGCACAACTAGGCTTGGTATCAATCATTATTGTGAAGTTATATTGAATTCTGACCAAGGGTTGCTGAGAAATAGTGTTCACAAGAAATGTCTTCAGACCAACTATGTATGAGAAATTCAAGGGGCCATAACTCATTTAAAAATAATTCCAGTGCAACACGCCGACAATATGCACAACTAGGCTTGATATCAATCATTCTTGTGAAGTTATATTGAATTCTGACCAAGGGTTGCTGAGAAATAGTGTTCACAAGAAATGTCTATAGGCCAACTATGTATGAGAAATTCAAGGGGCCATAACTCATTAAAAAAATAATCCAGTGCAACATGCCGACAATATGCACAACTAGGCTTGGTATCAATCATTCTTGTGAAGTTATATTGAATTCTGACCAAGGGTTGCTGAGAAATAGTGTTCACAAGAAATGTCCAGACCAACGGACCGACCGACCAACCAACTGACAAACCGACCGACAAGCGCAACTCCTATATAGCCCCAATATACTACGTATCTGGGGGTATAATGATGGAGTATAGCCATTTATGTTTTGTCAGTATATTAACATTTATCTAAGATAACATTATGTTACATAATAATGTAATAATATCTATCTTTCCAATGAGCATGCTCTCAAGATTTTTCAGTATATTAACATTTATCTAAGATAACATTATGTTACATAATAATGTAATAATATCTACCTTTCCAATGAGCATGCTCTCAAGATTTTTCAGTATATTAACATTTATCTAAGATATCATCATGTTACATAATAATGTAATAATATCTACCTTTCCAATGAGCATGCTCCTCAAGATGTATCTGCACTGCTGACAGGAAGTCAGGAATGTGCATGTTCTGTATTCTGTGGTTCAGGAAAGTCATCCAAGTGAAGTCACCGGCAGAGGGTGAAAACTGAAGAAGAAAAAATGAACACAATACAATATCAGGCAAATACTATAGATAAACTAATCTACAGATGACTTTGACAGATCAATATATATAACCTGCATCTTAATGGATTATTTTCATTTTAGCAGTCAATTAAATGATAAAAAATGTCAGTTGTCCTTAAATGATTAAGGTCTACATAAATCTTAATACATGTTATTAATAAAGCCCTAAAAAATTGCAATCTACAATTGTAGAAATAAAAAGTGTGTGAACAAAATGCATTAAGCCGAGCCCTGGCAGCTCTGTCAATAATCAATGCAAGACTGGCTGTCAATTGAGGGATGGGGAGTTTGAATCCCAGCTTGACAAACATTATTTACAAAATCAGTGCAAAAAGTGACATATGTCTTTCACCAATAGGCTCTTTAACAGCCTATGTGGAAAGCAACCAGTAGCTTGGAGAAACTGTTGTGTGAAGTACTGGTGTGTGAAATTTAAGGAAACAACAGTTAATTTGTGAACAGGCAGCAATAATTACGTTGTTTAAAATTGTGTTTGAACAAGTTTGAAAGAGGACCACCCAAGGATTAATTTTGATTTTGGTTTGTTGGTTTTAATAGAAGTAATTTGTAGGAAAATGTTAACAGACAGACCACGGACGGTGAGAAAACTCACAATAAATAAAATCATTAACAGGAGATTACTACACCAGTACTGGTATGTTTGATAAGTCACTAAGTGGCAAACCTTCTAATTCTGCAAAGCATCCCTACCAAATATGAAAATATCTCGAAGGTTATGAAGTATAGAAAACACTCAAGGCAAAAGGATTTCATTAACATTTAAAATACCTGTTGCCTCAATGGTTTCATGAAAAGCTTCTTGGTTACCATTTCCTGAACTGGGACCTGGCATGTTTAAATATACAGGTTCTGTGATTTCTGGTTTTCTGCAGAGAAAAAGAAGAGATTGATCATTTCTCAGTCATAGAGTAACAGATTAAGCTAGTCTACACAAACAATTTCTTACAAAAATGTATCATGTCTCATTCTCGACAGCCTCATTAAAATATATCAAAATAGCTGTGTATTCCTTTTCTACGTGCACGACGAGTAATTTCTCGACTTCCAAAATTGTTAAATACTACAAATAGCTCAATTATGAATTAACAGATTTGACATTTATTTACTCGTTCAGAGTATTGAGACATTGATTCCCAGAATAATATAAAATAATCATGAAGAACAAATTCTGCTGAATTGATCGTCTGGAATTACGAAAACAAAGAAGCCAAGGAAATACTTTTTTTTTTTTAATACACTGTAGCGTAAAATAAAAGCGAACTTTCTGTCTGAGTGTCAGTAATTAGTCACAAAACAATATTATTTATTACCTTTCTTGCATGTCGTAGTAATTTTCTGTACTTTTGTCCAATCTGTTCAATAGTCTCCATTTGGTAGTTCGAGGAATAACAGCATCTTCCTCGCAAAATCGTTTGTTGTATGGTCGTGTATTTTGAGTGTTTGATTTTCCGCCATTTTATTTTCAAGGTAAACAAATGATGCTGGTTCCGTCGCAACCGGTTCCGTCTCAGAAAGTTCCCGGCATTCCAAGTAAAACGGTGTTGTTGTTAAACGCAACCACGGATATTTAATCCTATTAGATCGATGAAAATATTTCGTCGCAATTTCCTTCTTTTTTAAAATATAAAACGGCATGGAACAGATATCGTATAACTCATAGGCTTTTCAATGGGAAGAAATCCTATCGTAAATGTTTTACGATCAAAATAAGCTTATATTTAGACAGGAATAAATTGCTCCAACACCGCATCCATTTACTATGAGCTGATTGGTCAATTCCCAAAGCATATAATATCCGCCTGCAGGATTTGAAAGTATCTAGCCTCAACGGATTTGAAATCGAAAAATGTCAAATCATTATTAAAAGCGACTGAAATGTCTATAAAAGAGCCTACTAAAGCTGAGAAATGTTTGGTCTATTGGTTTCTGGAAATGAAAACTACAATAATTCCAGCCGATACGATGTCCACACGAAAGCGCGATTTCGTAAAGGAGGAAAAACCTATCCAGTGAAAGTCATTTAAAAATATTTCAGGTTAGTTGATTTGATTAATAAATTAGTTCATCATCATTTAATTGTGCATGAACAGTGAACACCACAGGAAGTTGAATTTGTATGATAACTTCCCTTTTACTTATTAAGTTATGGTGTAGGTCAAGGTGCTGTTTTGGGGATATTTTTCATCTTCAGTTAATTTTCTGTTAAAATTTGTTTTTAAATATCAAATTAAATTCAGGATAAACATTCAAATAATATTATTATGTCAACATTTATTAAGTTTAGGACAGAGATGCATGCAAAATGTATCACTGATCAATTGACATTAACAAAAAAAGAATTAAAGCATGGGAACAGTATTCAATAGTCAATTAACAACATGAAAGCTTATGATTTTGTTTATTGTTTAGATGACCTGAAAAAACTTGAAGGACTGCAGTCTTCAGCTTGACCTAGAAACCTCTGAACCAGCTGCCATTATTAGGAGAGAGAAACAGAATGCCAAACAAAGTAAGTGCAGGTCATCATGGGAGCCCCAACTGTTGACAGTGAACTGGTATGAATGATAGCTTGGCCATATCAGTTCGTTTGCAGATGGGATGTCCCAGGTTTGAACTAAATACTGTGAAAATATCTAGCTTACTTGCAGTTTTTAGCTTGACTTTTTGGGAAATATGACATCTATTCTACTTACTTCGGCATCACAACTCAAAACTTGGTTAAGGTTTTATACATGCAAGTACTGTTTTGCACGATAGCTGAGTTACTACTTGATGTACATGTATTGCTTTGAAACTTTCTACAAGGCTTTCTAACTATCACACCTATGTAATAATCAAGTTAGATAAACTAATATCCTGCATATAATGCAAATTATGGCCCTTTTTCACTTAGAAATTCTGGTTAAAGTTTTGGGTGCAGCTACAATAAGAGTCGTTATCTCAGTAAATAGTGATGCATTGCATTGCAAATTAATACAACCCTTCTAAATCATCACACCTATGTTACTAATTAAGTAAGATAACTCTTTATGTAGATTATGGCCCTTTTTTAACTTAGAAATTCTCATTAAAGTTTTGCGTGAAACTATATATGTGAAACTACATTTAGAGTCGACATCTTAGTAACTGATTTCAAGATTCATTGCATTGAAGATTTATACAACCTCGCGCAGTCACAATGTTCTCAAAAGTCATCTGCAGATGCATCAACATGCGTCTATAGCTGGGAAAGGGTTAAAATTCTGTTTCAGTATTACAATCATTGACAAACTGCAAAGACATATGTTTTTGTTACAAAACCATCTATAGTTGTATTTGATTTGAGTGTACATCAATGCATGTTAATCAAGGAAAGGGGGTATTGCAGTGTCCATATATATATATATATATTTTAACAGATAGATGTATACTTCTAAAAGGGAGAAATATATTGTGGAAAATTTATTGGTGATTATATGTATTAAAATGTCTTCATTTCACCTTAAATTGGGTTTAAATAACCATATGCATATTGTTTAGAACTTGATTATTTTGCAGGTGAAATATTCAGCCACTACTATACCGGAGAAGCAATGGAAACCAAAGAAGGAACTTGGAATCCAGTTATCATCATGCCTCCCTAAAACACGAGGAATAAGAAACCGATTATCAGCCTAAAAAACATTTAATTATAATGCTGGTTATATGATTTCGGGTTATACTGTGAAATAGATTTGAAGAAAGTGATCTCTTATGTATAGCTTAAGTTAATTCTGTTTTCATTTATTTTATTTGTGTTTCACTTCTGCATATATGTATTGCCAAGACACTTCTCTGAAAAATCCATGTCGCTGCTGATCCTGCATGGGGGTCAAGGTCCTAGACTTTTTAAATAAATTATCCAGTAAGCTCTTAATTTATAATTGCTTCCTGGCAAATATAGTTCAAATTAAAGTTGGACTTTTGTGCAGTTTACTGATTTAGTTTTTGTATCTTATATGTGTTAAATGATTACAGTTAATTTACAGTTTATTTCATGCATATTAATTTTTTTGAATGGTCCTACTGAATCTTGGTGGTATCCCAGTGGGATTTCAATGAAATTTCAAGAAAATCTCGGTGGGATTTTCACTGAAATTTCACTGGGATTTCACTGAAATTCGGTGGTATTTCAACCAAATTTCAGTGAAATCCCAGTGAAAATCCCACCGAGATTTCAGTGGGATCTCACTGAAAAAATTGGTCAAAATCTCACTGAAATCCCAGTGGGATTTCACTGAGATCTCAGTGGGATTTCACTGAAATCCCACTGTTATTTTGACCAAATTTTTCACTGAAATTTCACTGGGATTTCACTGGGATTTCAGTCACATTTTCACTATATATAATTGTCAACATGAGGAAAATACTGTTACTCGAGGCGAAGCCGAGGTTAACAGTATTTACCCGAATGTTGACAAAATGTACTGTCACACTGGAAGCCATGCAATATTTATTTTATTATACCGAACAAAATTAAACGTTTATTCAATTTATTCTGTACCTTTGTAGGGGAGGTGAACACGGGCAGATCTATTACAATGTAATACAAACATATGAATATACCGGTTAACAGTATACTGTTACATGGCACGCGCGTATATAAGGTGACGTTATTGTTTGGAATGACGTCATGCACGTGCATAATCAACATTTTAACGCGCGTGCCATGTAACAGTATACTGTCAACCGGTCAAAAACGTACTGTTAGCATGAGACAGTAAGAAATTGCCCATGATGAGTATATGAGAATTTAACATTACAAAGTCACGTGAGGTATAATAATACTATTTAGTTGTGTAGATCAAGATCAAACAATGCACATATAATATTTGAATTGGTTTTTGCATATACATGTTAGATCATTATACCATTAAAATAAATTGAAATACCAGATATATAAGATTAGTAATTATTTACTAAATATTTTCAATTACAAATATTGAAAACAAATCTTTCAATGCCCCTTATTTTAAAATCACTGAACAAAAATATTTAAACTCATTATAAACACTGTATTAAGTGTTTGTTTAGAAGTAAAATTTTACTTGGCTAACTTTAAATAGATTCTGTGTAAAATCTCACTCCACTCACTGATGATGTCATAGCTCCTACACAACATGTGACTATTTATAGGTCAAATCCCAAGGCCTTGACACTTTACACAGGCTTGAAGAGTGTTTTAAAGAAATATATGGATTGCTGTGGAATTTTAAAAAGTTACTTCAAACTAGATCTAGTTATATTTAAAGAATGCACCAGTTATGAGTTTGCATAATATATAAACAGAAATAAATTGGATGCACTAGTGGGATTAACCATTTAAAAAGTGACTGACACTTGTTTTTACTTGGATTGATTAATTAAAGGTAAGTTGATTAAAGTAAGAGATTTTTTTTTATCTAGTTTCAGTTTGTTGACTTACCTAAGCCTAATTGGCTCAGTTTATGTAAGCTAAAAATTGAACAGATATAAACTAGAGATGAAAATGTCAAATTCAAAATCAAATGATGAGAAAACGCACCATGCAGTGCTGAATTCTTATATTGATAAGACTAAACGTTAATTTAGTTAAGAAGAAGAAAAGACAAGTTTGAATTAAATTACAATAGCTCTCTGCATCACATTTCAGCAAGTTGAATGTTGGTTGAGAATAATATGGCGCCCTCAAACTTTTCAATCCAAAATGTTAATGTAAAATACGACCTCTTGTTGATAAAGATATATTTATTAAACTTTTAAAACTTGAAGTCCTAAAATAAAGCTAGTACGATTCATCCAATGTTGTATTCTGGATGTTGCAACTGTCAATTGTTTTTGTAAATATAACAAATCGGTATTATTTCAAAACATTGAACTAGGTCAATTTATTATACCGGAAGCCAGGCAAATGCCTGATCTAAAAATAGACACTCATTTTTCATAACTGTTATTTCATAACAATAAATTTATTTTAATAGCAGAAACATTCGTTGTTGTCATATTTTCAAAAATGTGCAGAGTTACCGTTCGTTACACCCAATCTCATGAATGTGAATGTAATGATAGCTGATAGTGTAAGAGAGTGATTTGCATTGTCTGCAAATTGTATGGATCGGGTTTTTTATGCTCCCGGAATCACCGATTCGGTGGGCATCTAGTTTTTGGCATGTCTGTCTGTCGAAAAAAACTTTAACCTTGACCACTACTTTTGAACCATAACAGGTACGGCTACCATATTTCACATGTGTATTCCTTGTGACAGTGATCTGAATAAAGAATATGATATGAAAGTAAAATACTTGCAAACTGACAGACTTTTGCAAGTAACAGATCTATCAGCTCATTTACAGTAAGTCTATCACTCAAAATAAGAAAATATGGAAAAATGCGGACAAGTTAACTGTGTTGGCGGACAAGTAGATTTTCATATCTTACTTGCCCATGGACAAGTAGATTTTTTATACATTTCCAGACGGTGAGCAGGCACCCAAGGAACATGATAAAACTGGCTGCTTAAGACAGGTGGCTGCTGATCACAGATTTCATGACTTGGTCGGATTTATTCAAGTTTTGTCAGTTCACATATATTACATGTAACTGTTAGGAAAGTAATGATTAAAAGTAATTTAAAAGTAAACATTTAAAAGTTTAAACAATTTCTGCATTTTCAACAGTGTTTTCAAAAATCGTCTTCTGCAGATAAATTCAATTTAATTTTTAGCTCCACTGGCTGAAAGCCAGTTCAGCTTATGTCATGGCGAATTGGAAGCATCCTCTCAATGTCCTCTCTTAAATTCCTTCATTTTTAGCTCCACTGGCTGAAAGCCAGTCGAGCTTATGTCATGCCGAATTGTCCGTTGTGCGTCCGTGCGTGCGTTAACTTTTTCCTTTAAACGACTACTCTCCCTAACCACTTGGCCAATTTGGTTGAAACTTCATGGGAAGCATCCTCTCAATGTCCCCTACTAAATTCCTTCAATTTTTTTTTATCCATTCGAAATTCTGGTTTCCATGGCAACCGAAAGAAAAAAATAGTGAGAACTTAAAAAATCTTCTTCTCCAAAAGTGTCAGGCCGATTTTCAAATAATTTTGTAGAAATGTTCCTTGGGTGACTCTTTATTAGATTCCTTCAAGAAATGTTGATTGGTTGAAAAACATGGCCGCCAGGGGGGCGGGGCTATTTTGCCTTATATTGCAATAGTGAAAACTTAAAAAATCTTCTTCTCCAAAAGTGTTCAGCAGATTTTCAAATAATTTTGTAGAAATGTTGATTGGGTGACCCTCTATCAGATTCCTTCAAGCCATGTTGATTGGTAAAAAAACATGGCCGTCACAGGGCGATGCTATTTTGCCTATATGACTAAAGAGAAAACTTAAAAGATCTTCTTCTCCAAAAGTATCAGGCCGATTTTCAAATAATGTTGTAGAAATGTTCCTTGGGTGACCCTTTATTAGATTCCTTCAAGAAATGTTGATTGGTTGAAAAACATGGCCGCCACGGGGCATGGGCTATTTTGCCTTATATAGCTATAGTGAAAACTTAAAAAATCTTCTTCTCCGAAAGTGTTCAGCCGATTTTCAAATAATTTTGTAGAAATGTTCATTGGGTGACTCCCTATCAGATTCCTTCAAGCCATGTTGATTGGTCGAAAAACATGGCCGCCAGGGGGCGGGGCTTATATAGCTAAAGTGAAAAAAAAAAAATCAGGTGAGCGATTCCAGGGCCATCATGGCCCTCTTGTTTTAGTTCACCTGTGCACGAAGTGTTCAAGGTGAGCTATTGGGAACACATTTTGTCCGGCATCCGTCAATTGTGCGTCGTCAACAATTGCCTTGTTAACACTCTACAGGCTACATTATGCATCCGATTTCATGAAAGTTTATCAGAACATTCATCTCCATTCACCATCAAATCTTGGACAAGTTAGAAACTGGGCCATATGATGTCAAAAACTAGGTCACTAGGTCAAATTGAAGGAAAATATTGTTAACATATTTTTAACTTGAGCATGTTTAATCTTTATCAGAATGTTTGTCTTAATGATATGTAGGTCAAGTTTGAATATGGGTTGTGTCGGGTAAAAAAGTAGGTTACTAGGTCAAAATGAAGGAAACTATTGTTTACACTCTAGAAGCAGCAATGTTTGCTTCAGCAGTTTGGAATTTTGTCAGAATGTTTGTCTTAATGATTTCTAGGTCAAGTTAGATATGGGTCATATTGGGTCAGAAACAAGGTCACTAGGCCAAATTGAAGGAAATTATTGTACAAACTCCGGAAGCCGCATTTTTGCTTTGAGCAAGTTGAATCTTTTATCTGAATGTTTGTCTTGATGATATCATTTTGAATCTTTGATGGAATAATTGTCTTGATGTGTTTTGCATTATTCAGGTGAACGATCTAGGGCCATTATGGCCCTCTTGTTTAAGTTTCCACTATAGCCATATAAAGCAAAAAAGCCCTTTACCCTTGTTGTTTGACCAATCAACAAGGCTTAAAGGAATCTGATAGAGGGTCGGTCACACGAAGAACACTACTACAGGGGTGTGGAAATGTATCAAAAATCTACTTGTCCATGGGCAAGTAAGATATGAAAATCTACTTGTCCGCCAACACAGTTAACTTGTCCACATTTTTTCCATATTTTCTTATTTTGAGTGATAGACTTGCTGTAAATGAGCTGATATTGTGTGCAACAGATTGTCAGTTTGCCAGTTTTTAGCTCTACTGGCCAAAGGCCAGAAGGGCTTATGTCGTGGCGATGTGTCCGTCGTGCGTGCGTGCGTGCGTCCGTCCGTAAACAATTTCTTGTTAACACGATACAGTCTTCACTTTTGATTGTATCTCAACCAAACTTATACAGTAGTTAGATATCCATGAGAGCTCGGTTCCTTTTGAAAACCAGCCAGATCCGCCCATGCATGACTGGATTATGGCCCTTGAAATGGTCAAAATTGCTATAAAAGAGCTTGTTAACACGATACAGTCTTCACGTTTGATTGTATCTCAACCAAACTTATACAGTAGTTAGATATCCATGAGAGCTCGGTTCCTTTCGAAAACCAGCCAGATCCGCATATGCATGATTGGATTATGGCCCTTGAAATGGTCAAAATTGCTATAAAAGAGCTTGTTAACACGATACAGTCTTCACTTTTAATTGTATCTCAACCAAACTTATACAGTAGTTAGATATTCATGAGAGCTCGGTTCCTTTCGAAAACCAGCCAGATCCGCCTATGCAAGACTGGATTATGGCCCTTGAAATGGTCAAAATTGCTATAAAAGAGCTTGTTAACACGATACAGTCTTCACTTTTGATTGTATCTCAACCAAACTTATACAGTAGTTAGATATCTATGAGAGCTCGGTTCCTTTCGAAAACCAGCCAGATCCGCCCATGCATGACTGGATTATGGCCCTTGAAATGGTCAAAATTGCTATAAAAGAACTTTTTAACACAATACAGTCTTCACTTTTGATTGTATCTCAACCAAACTTATACAGTAGTAAGATATCCATGAGAGCTCGGTTCCTTTCCTAAACCAGCCAGATCCGCCCATGCAAGACTGGATTATGGCCCTTGAAATTGTCCAAATTGCTATAATTGAGCATGTGAACACAATAGAGGCTCCATTTACTATCTGATCTTCAACAAACTTAGATAGTAGTTAAATATTGATGAGAGCTTGGTTCCTTTTGAAAACCAGCTAGATCCGCCCATGCAAGACTGGATTATGGCCCATGAAATTGTAAAAATTGCTATAATACAGCTTGTGAACACAAAAGAGCCTCCATTTACTATCCGATCTTCACCATACATACATGCTCTGGATTGAAAATGAACAAAGAACCATACCAGTAGAGCATAGGCCCTCATGGGCCTCTTGTTTACTTTCATATCATATGCTTTATTCAGATCACTGTTTTACTTTCTTTTTCTGGCTTCTTCCTGCTTTTTTTTATTTAAAAAAACCTGATTTATACAACTTGCAGACAATGCAAATCACTCTCTTACACTATCGGCTATCATTACATTAACATCCACGAGTGATTATAAGGAACGGTAACTCTGCAAAGGATATTAAATGCAAATAAAACAAAATTATAATGCGAGGTAAACAATAAAACCTGGTCAAAATCTAGACGCCGGAAAATGCTTGCTCTTATAAAATTTAAAGAATAAATAAACTAACAATCAATGGTTAAATTTTAATTTGTTTGCGTATTAAATAACAAATTGTCTTCTATTTGAAATAAATGAATTCTAGTGCCGATTCATCTTAGCGATAAAAACCAAAGATGCCGAATGATGAGGGTTCATAACATACGGGGTCCTTCGTATTTCTCTATTTAAATTGATTCGATTTCAAAGATGAAAACCTCACAAAATATTTGTTTTTCTGATTTAAATTATCATGTAACCTTCGTAATGTTCATAGCTGGATAGGCATGCGCAAAATCTAAGAAAAATATGAAAGTGTTCAACAATAAGTTGGTCATTTCGTACCGTTGGAGACCGATCTATAAAGTTACCCGGATTTCGAGTGACCCAGTTTATCACCGATACAATATTCTTCTTTCTTTTTTCTTAACTTGATTATTGGATTAATCTATGACTTGTAATATCTGTGTTGGGATTAGTTTCACTTCAGTTATCGTGTATCAGTTGCATACAATATAATTTACACATTGTAAAGTTTACATATGTCAAACAGACAAACAGGGCTCCCTTTAATTAATGAAAACAAACCCGCAATTCTACTCGGTCTACTCGGTTTTTTACCTTACCCTAATTATCCTGGCTCCCTGTTTTATTCGCAGTGAAAACGAAAATGGATAACCAGAGATTTGTTTACTTCTGCAAAGCTAAAAGTGAAAGTACACACAATGCAATCGGCGATTTGGGGTCATAATATATCGAGTTTGCGAGTTATTACTATATGGCATGCCTGTATATATTTTTGCTACATATTCAGAGTTAAAATGATTTGGTGGATATAATTATTGGAGCATTTCCTTTTATTTGAACTTGCCCGTTGACAAGTCAACAGGGAAATTCTACTTGCCCGACCATAAAATAACCCGTGTCGGACGAGTCGGGCAGTGGATTTCCGCACCCCTGACTACTACAAAATTATTTGAAAATCAGCCAACCAGTTTGGGAGCAGAATAATTTTAAAGTTCTTTAGCTCAATTGTGCACGAAGTGCTCAAGGTGAGCTATTGTGATCAAATTTTGCCTGGCGTCCATCCGTCACGCTGTGTGCGTTGTGCGTCGTTAACAATTGCATTGTTAACACTCTACAGGCTACATTTTGCATCCAATCTTCATGACAGTTTTATCAGAATATTCATCTCCATCAAATCTTGGACAAGTTTGAAACTGGGCAATATGATGTCAAAAACTAGGTCACTAGGTCAAATTGAAGGAAAATATTGTTAACACTAAATGCCGCAATTTTTGCTTCAGCAGCTTAACATTTTGTCAGAATGTTTATCTTGATGATATCTAGGCCAAGTTTGTATATGGGTCATGCCGGGTCAAAAACAAGGTCACTAGGCCAAATTGAAGGAAAATCTTGTTAACACTATGGAGGCCGCATTTTGAACTTTAGCAGCTTCTAATGTTGTCAGAATGTTTGTCTTAATGATATCTAGGCCAAGTTCAAATATATATAGATTATTTTGTGTTTAAAACTAGGCCAAATTGAAGGGAAATATTGTTTAAACTCCGGAGGTCGCATTTTTACTTTGAGCAAGTTGAAACTTTGTCGGAATGTTTGACTTGATGATATCTAGTTCATATTCGATATAGGTCATATCAGGTAAAAAAAATAGGTCACTATGCCAAATGAAGGAAAATCTTGTTAACCCTCTCGAGGTTGCATTTTGAATCTTTGTCAGAATCATTGTCTTGATGTGTTTTGCATTAGAAATTACATTGCTTAATTCAGGTGAGCTATCTTGCCCTCTTCTTACATTTAGTTGCCATGGAAACCAGAATTCTGCATGGATCCCAAAAAATTGACATACGGCAATCAAAATAACTCACATTGAGAACTTTGTACTCAAAAGCTAAAAAGGGGTAGAATGACAATACTTTAAATATTCTTCCTCTGAGTCTACTTTTCTGATTCCAAAATGATTTGACAGAAACGTTCCTTTAGTGACCCTCTACAAAAAGGGACAAATAAATGCAGCCACCAGGTGGTATCTGGTGACCCTCTTCAAATATTATTCAAGCCATAAATTGATTGATTGAAAAAACAATAATGTCAGGGATTCAGGAGCAAACCTGAAAACAAATTGCGGATGAGCTATTGTGCCCGTCCTTTCCTTTCACATTTTCATACAAACAACTTCTTTAGACCAATAGAACAATTTCAAAATAATTTTACAGGAATGTTCCTTTAAAATTGTCCAAATAGTTGATTTATGTGTAGAACTTTTGTAGCTGCAGCATCTTAAAGTGGGATTTTTTTTCCATTCATGTGTAAACTAACAACTATTTTTAAATTGTATTTAAAATCAGGTCTTATCTTTACGAAATCATGAGAAATTGCTTTTCTTTTGCCACAATGTTTTCAAAAATCAACTGCTGAAAATGCATCAAAATGTGTTTGAAGTTGCAACATATTTAAATACACATAACTTTCATGAAATGTTTGTACAGTTTTGTGTACCAAAAGAAACTGGGTGCCTTCAGCGCTTTGATTTTACTGGATCTTTAAATAGAACATTTTTTTAAGTGAGTATGAAAGATTATTGGATTTAAAATAATTAACAGGTAGGTTTATTACAATATTTCTTCCCCAAAGAATGTATTTGTTAGTGTTTGTCTGGCTATGATTGGCTGTAATTGATGTGTTTAGGTCGAATTACGCCAAATACATCCACGAGCCAGGCTGATCTACAGCGAAAACATTGTTTTTCTAGAAATGGTTGTACATCTTCCCTGGATTGCATTGGATATGTGACAATGGACATTCAATCTTTGTTAATATGTATACATGGGATGCATTGGAGCTGTTTGATTTGATCATTTTAGGTATTTTGACCTTGTGTGAAAGTGAAAGAAGGCCTTTAGGGGATGTGGAAACCCAGTTTCAACCTAGCACGATTGTGTATAAAATGACGGTCACAATCTTCACGGAGTGAGTTCTTTCTTACAAAATGCATGAACTTATTTAAACAGACAAGTATCTATTATTCAGTAGCATGACGTGTCCCGGGTTCGATCCCCAGTCGCGGCACTACGGTCATGGTGGAGTGCCCTTGGGCAAGGTACATTTTCTAGCCTAGTAGTAAGTACTGGTTTGTTTACCCAGGGATCATGAATATATGAACTGTCGCCGTGATATAACTGAAATAATGTTGAAAGCGGCGTAAAACTCCAATAAATAAAATAAAACTTCATGATGTTCTTCACTGTAGCAGTACTTATGAAATTCACAATTTTATAAAAAACTACGTACAGCATTTTTCACAATTTTCCTGGTACCGGACCCATTCACAATTTAGTAATAAACAAGAAAATGTGTCCATGGAACACGGATGCCCCGGTTGTTAATGGACGAACAGACACACGAACAGACGAACGGACGGACGAACAGTTGGTCCAACCTCAAATTGATACAATTTTTTAAACAATGATATGTTGATTGTCATTTGTGTGAAGTTTCATAATGATAAGACATCAGGTTCACTAAAATCTAACTTGACCAAAAACTTTAACCTGAGAATGGAATGGACGAACAGACAGACAAACAGACGGACGAACAGTTGGTCCAACCTCAAATTGATACAATTTTTTAAACAATGATATGTTGATTGTCATTTGTGTGAAGTTTCATAATGATAGGACATCAGGTTCACTAAAATCTAACTTGACCAAAAACTTTAACCTGAGAATGGAATGGACGAACAGACAGACGAACAGACGGACGAACAGTTGGTCCAACCTGAAATTGATACAATTTTTTAAACAATGATATGTTGATTGTCATTTGTGTGAAGTTTCATAATGATAGGACATCAGGTTCACTAAAATCTAACTTGACCAAAAACTTTAACCTGAGAATGGAATGGACGAACAGACAGACGAACAGACGGACGAACAGTTGGTCCAACCTCAAATTGATACAATTTTTTAAACAATGATATGTTGATTGTCATTTGTGTGAAGTTTCATAATGATAGTACATCAACTTCACTAAAATCTAACTTGACCAAAAACTTTAACCTGAGCGGGACGGACGAACGGACGGACGAACGGACGGACGGACGGACGGACTAACAGACCGGAAAACTATATGCCCCTCATACTTCGTATGCCGGGGCATAAAAATCACTCTAGGTAAAAGGTATCTCTTTTCATTGATATTTGTTGTTTTACCTGGATACACTTTGTGACTTAGAAAGTATGACATTTAATGAGGGTTGAAACTGGTTGATTTACATGGAAGCGAAGAAAGAATTTATTTGGTGTATTGTACCTAAAGAACTTGCGGGTTAAACTATAAAAGGTCACTTTTGCGTCGTCGGTAATAATGGACGCCTTCTGGAATAGGGTACGAGACAGACTACACTCAAAATGCTTTTATAATGCTGAAACTGGTTGCCTGGAATGGACAGGGGGCTCATGTGGCATTCAGCTATTAGGTGCGGCAGAATGTGTGTCAAATTTCCACATGATTCCCGGTCAAAGATGTTTTATGTGCACAGGTTGGCTAAAATGGTTCAGTTTAGTGCTATATTAGGTCCCTACCAATCCATTAGCCATTTGTGCAATAATTTCCTAAGCTGTTATTAACCACTAGTAATTAATTCACAGAGGAAGACATGCCACTTTCAGGGCATGTTTGGGAGGTCATACTAGCCAAGAAAATATCCTGACTGTGTCGTACTGACTTAGATAAAAGGTAGACAAAGCTGAATTTGTTTATGTATAGCACTATCTATTGATATATTGAGAACTAAAGTTCTCAAATTAAGTTATATACATGCATTTAATACAAATTTAGCTGTAAAATGTGGAAAACTTTGGTAGGGTTGGTTGGTGATTGTTTACGTATGACAATGAACATTCAATCTTTGTAAATATGTATAGGATGCACTTGAAGTGTTAGATTTTATCATTTTAGGTATTTTGACCTTGTGTAAAAGTGAAAGAAGAGGATGTGGAAACCCAGTTTCAGCGATTTCTCTCTTGCATAATGCATGACTCCCTCTCCCATTTTCTTTGGACTATTTTTAAGGTAAGAGGTATCTCTTTTAAATGATATGTGGTTTTCTACTTGGGGAACGCTTAGAAAGTGTGACAAATGAGGGTTGAATGGAAGCAAAGAAAGAAATTGTTTGGTGTATTGTGACCTTTATTAAGTATACAGTTCTAAATCGCAAGGTCAAATGCGGATATTAAATCAAAGCACTGATAGTGTTGCCAGCAAGGGGCTTACTGCAGATCACGGATTACATTTGGCCAAGGATTTACCGATCACAAAAGCTAATGAAATACACTTCACAAAAACACTTTGTTATGGCCTTATTATACCCCCTCTAAACGGAGCATAACTTTAAAACTAATTGTTGGAATTTAATCAAACTTCATACGATGATACAACACATTGAGAGGAACTGCGGTGTACAGGAACCATAACTCTTCTTTACCTAATTACAGGTTTATTGCCCTTTGTTACTTTTTCTTGTCCGGAGAATTACTTAATAACTAATAGATGGAATATAATACAACTTTATACAATGGTAGAGCACAATAATAGGAAGTGCAGTGTACAAGAACCATAACTCTTATTTACATAATTACGGAGTTATTGCCCTTAGTTACTGTTTCTTGTTTGTAGTATCTTGTCCGGAGCATAACTTTAAAACTAATTGTTGGAATTTAATAAAATTTCATACGATGATACAACACATTAAGAGGAAGTTCATTGTACATGAACCATAACTCTACTTAACCTTATTACATAGTTATTGTCCTTGTTCGGAGAATACCTTAATGACTAATAAATGGAATATAATACAACTTCATACAATGTTAGAGCACGATGAGAGGAAGTGCAGTGTACAAGAACCATAATTCTAATTTACTTAATTAATGTAATTGAGTTATTGCTCTTTGTTACTTTTTCTTGTTCGTAGAGTCTTGTCCGGAGCATAACGTTAAAACTTATTGTTGAAACTTAAAAAAACTTCATACGATGATACAGCACATTGAGAGGCAGTGCAGTGTAAAGGAACCATAACTCTGTATTTAGGTAGAGTTATTGCCCTTTGTTACTTTTTCTTGTCCGGAGAATTACTTAATAACCAATAGATGGAATCTTATAAAACTGCATACAATGGTAAAGCACAATGAGAGGAAGTGCAGTGTACAAGAACCATAACTCTGTAAATTATAGTTATTGCCCTTTGTTACTTTTTGTTGAGCCTAGAATAATTTCAAAACTACTGGATGGAATTTAATAAAACTTCATACAATGATACAACACATTGAGAGGAAGTGCAGTGAACAAGAACCATAACTCTATTTTAGCTAATCATAGATAAATTGACCTTTGTTACATTTTCTTGTTCGTACAATAATTTTCTTCGCCCTTTCTTACCTTTTTCTTGTCCGGAGATTATCTTTAAAACTACAAGTTGGAATTCAAGGTGGGGTTTCTTAATATTCCACTACCTTTCCTATCAGGGCGACGTTCGGGGGTATTAATCACATTCAGTGATATTTCTAGTTTTGAATAATATTGGGAGTATTGTAATTACAAAATGGGGGTCTTTATCAAATACTTTTTGTGGCGATTGGTTTGACAATCGCCACAATGCTAACAGAAACAACAACAACGAAAAAAATTACAGAGTCAGTTTTGAACAGCCCGTTGTCTTTTTATTCCTTACTACAAAACAATTAACCTACATCCTTTAAACTGCCAAATATATAGTTCCATCAGTGATGCAGAGACACAATTAATAATAATCATATCAGTGCTACTTTGGTACCGGATTGATACTAAGATTTGAGATTTGTTGAGATAATATCTACATAAAGTTAAATTATGTAAATATTATCTTTCTTCATGTTTAAGTAGATAATACATATCATTGCGCATTCTATCTGCCTTGCATACTAATAAAAACCTCAATGATACAGTAGAAGGCTTCTGGAAATTCCAAAAGGGTCTATAAATAGCTCGCGAGACTGGTAATCGATTGTTCTTAAATCTCAACATTATGAATGCTTTATTTTGTAGTTGTTGCAATATATATGAAAGCGTCTAGATGATAAGACAAAGGTCTAAATGACACAATGTCAGTGTGTACACAAGTTATACACGTTCGAGTGCATCCCTCTCTGTAAGTTCTAGAGTCAATTAGCAATCAATGCTGAAAGCCTTATTTAGTTGAAGATCGAGCATTATCATATATGCCTATATTTGTATCAACTGAACAGTTTGGCAAATAGAGAAATTATGCTTTATGAGCATTTTTTGTGTTTGTTTTTGCTCTCAAATAGGTTAAAGCAGTTTAACTTTTCTAGGGAGAAAACCCTAAATGTGAAGGAACTAAATTGAACAGACCTGTTCAATATCGGACATCATTGAAACAAACACCAAACTAATGGATACTGTTTTCTCTCCTTTCTATGATAATTTAGTCATTTCTAAAGTGTACAAAATATTTTATCTTAATATGGCCTAGCGACCTGGTGATGAACACATCATGAACATAACTTAAAAATCACCCAGACAACATTCTGGCAAACTAAGATTATTCTACTAACACATCATGAACATAACTTAAAAATCACCCAGACAACATTCTGGCAAACTAAGATTATTCTACTGTCAAAAGATGCAGCTTTTCTCAAATTTACCCGCACCACAGTGATACTGCTTGTTACTTTGCTAGATTTTCTATATGATCGCCACTACAGTGCCATTGGCGCTTTCATTTAAATGGCGTCCAGTATGTAGTCCGCCCAATAACTTAAGAAACCTTTGTCAAATCATCACCAAATTTGGTCAGAATGTGTATTGGCATAATATCTTGGACAAGTTCGATAACTAGCCATATCGCTGAAGTCATTCGAGAGTTATCGCCCTTTAATTATAGAAATTACCTAAAATTAGTCTTGTGTGGTCAATAACTTTAGAAGCCTTTGTCCAATCATCACCTAGCCATATTGCTCAAGTCACTCAAGAGTTATTGCCCTTTAATTATAAAAATTACCTAAAATTGGTCTTGTCTGCTCAATAACTTTAGAAGCCTTTGTCCAATCATCCTCAAATTTGGTCAGAATGTGTATTGGCAAAATATCTTGGACAAGTTTGATAAATAGCCATATCGCTGTAGTCACTCGAGAGTTATCGCCCTTTAATTTTAGAAATTACCTAAAATTGGTATTGTCTGCTCAATAACTTTAGAAGTCTTTGTCCAATCACCATCAAATTTTGTCAAAATGTGGATTGGCATAATATCTCGGACAAGTTCGATAACCAGCCATAACTCGTAGTCACTCGAGAGTTATTGCCCTTTAAATATAGAAATTACCTCAAATTGGTCTTGTCCGATCAATAACTTTTGAAGCCTTAATCCAATCATCACCAAATTTAGTCTGAATGTGTATGGGCATAATATCTCAGGACAAGTTCTATAACCAGCCCTATAGCTCGAGTCACCACTCTTAGAGTTGTCGCCCTTTAATGACAGAAATTACCTAAAATCGGTCTTGTCCGCTCAGAAACTTTAGAAGCCTTTGTCCAACCACCACCAAATTTAGTCAGAATGTGTATTGGGATATCGCTTCAGTCACTGGAGAATAATTGCCATTTTAATTAGAGAAATTACCTCAAATCGGTCTTGTCTGATCAAAAACTTTTGAAGCATTTATCCAATCATCACCAAATTTAGTCAGAATGTGTATGGGCAGAATATCTTGGGTCAGGTTCGATTACTAACCACGTTATCTTTAGTCACTCCACACTTATGTCACTCGAAATGGCAAAAAATGTATTAACAGTGTCCGCTCTCTAAATTTGCCCGACGTACAACCAATTATCACTATGCTTGGTCTCAAAAAACCAAGATGGACGTATTTTGTGACAGTTGGCGCTCTTGTTACAATATATATCTATCTGAAGTAGCAATATAGAGCATTCATTAAGAAAGCTTACATCTTTGTTTTCCTAAAACTCCCGGTAATGACTTTTGCCATATTTGTACTTTTGCGGGAATATAATAAGACTTAATATATGATGCAAAGCAATCTCTTATTGCACATCCAACATTTATGAAATCAGAAAAGGCTAAACATTCTTTCTGCTTTTTTAGCTCCACCTTTAGCCAGTTGAGCTTATGTCAAGGCGAATTGTCCGCCGTGCGTCAACGTTTTGCTTCAAACGACCTTTCCTTCCTACAGTTAATAACATCATGAAATTGACAATTTGAGCAGAAAGTGACTGGATCATGAGCGTAATTGGAACAAAGTTGGAACTCTTTAGGGCGGAATCGAATTTTGCGCTCTGAACAAACAATCATAATGAATGAAAAAATCCAATCATAGAATGCTTTGCTCGTTGGGCGGTTGCAACAATTTACTTGATAATCTTTTTACAAAACTACTTTTGATAAAAAAAAAAGCGTACCCAGTGAGTGTAAAAAGGCGATCAATTTGATCGGAACGGAAAAATGCAATCACATTGATTTGAACGACTGAACGCTTTATTGGAACGTGAGTGGAACTGAACGGTATGGAGCAGTGTGTGAACGGTAAATTTGTCAATTTCATGATGTTCTTAACTGTTAACAGATAAGTACATCATGAAATTGACAATCTGTGCGGAACGTGATTAGATCGTGAGCGTAATTGGAACGAAGTTGGAACGCTTTAAGAGCGGAACAGAATTTTGCGCTCTAAACGAAACAATCATAATGAATGAAACAATCTAATCACATGAATGTTTTGCACATTGAGCGGTTGCAACAATCTACTCGATAATTTGTTAAGGAAACTACTTTTGATCGAAAAAAAACTAATCTCAGTGAGCGTAAATAAGCGATCACTTTGATTGGAACGCGAAAAAATAATCACAATGATTTGAACCACTGAACACTTTTAGAGCTGATTGGAACGTGAGTGGAACTGAACGGAACAGAGTGGAGCATGAAAGGTAAATTTGTCAATTTCATGATGTTCTTAACTGTAACCACTTGGCTAATTGAGATCAAACTTCATAGGCAGCATCCTCTCAATGTCCTCTTTCAATTTTTTGGGATCCATGCAAAATTCTGGTTTCCATGGCAACCAAAATATCTTTTTAGCTCACCTGAGAACGAAGGTGAGTTATTGTGATCACCAGTTGTCCGTCGTCCGTCCGTCATTATTTTCTCTTCGGTAACCAGTGGGTCAATTGGGATGAAACTTCACAGAAAGCATCCTCTCAATGACCTCACCATAATTCCTTCTAATGTTTGGGATCCATGCAGAATTCTGGTTTCCATGGCAACGAAACGAAAAAACTTTAAAATTCTTCTTCTCTCGAAAAACATGGCCGCAAGAGTCAGGGCTATTTTGCATTATATGGCTATAGTGAAAACTTAAAAAATCTTCTCCGAAAATGTCAGGCCGATTTTCAAATAATATTGTAGAATTGTTCCTTAAGCATATCAGATTCCTTCAAGCCATGCTCGACTGATAGAAAACAGAAACAAAGCTGAGCTAAACAAAAAACCTTAACCGGACGACCACGCCGCCGCCGCCGAGGACGACCACGCCAGGGTCATGACATTAGCTCTCGTTTTTAGCTCTACTGCCCAAAGGCCAGAAGGGCTTATGTCAGTGTGATTTGTCCGTCGTGCGTGCGTGCGTCCGTCCATCCGTAAACAATTTCTTGTTAACACGATACAGTCTTCACTTTTGATTGTATCTCAACCAAACTTATACAGTAGTTAGATATCCATGAGAGCTCGGTTCCAGCCAGATCCGCCCATGCATGACTGGATTATGGCTCTTGAAATGGTCAAAATTGCTATAATAGAGCTTGTTAACATGATACAGTCTTTATTTGTTATTGTATCTCAACCAAACTTATACAGTAGTTAGATATCCATGAGAGCTTGATTCCTTTTGAAAACAAGACAGATCCGCCCCATGCATGACTGAATTATGCCCTTGAATTGTCAAAATTGCTATAATAGGGCTTGTTAACATGATACAGTCCTTATTTTTGATTGTATCTCAATCAAACTTATACAGTAGTTAGATATCCATGAGAGTTTGGTTCATTTCTAAGAAACGGCCAGATCTACCCATGCAGGGCTGGATTATGGCCCTTGAAATTGTCAAAATTGCTATAATACAGCTTGTGAACACAATAGAGCTTCCATTTACTATCTGATCTTCACCAAACTTAGATGGTATTTGAATATTGATGACATATTGGTTCCTTTTGAAACAAGCCAGATCAATGCCAGTAGAGCATAGGCCCTCATGGGCCTCTTGTTTCAAAAGTCGAGCTAAAAACTCTCCTTAATTTGATTTGTAGGAATCACCTCAAGAATGGTTTGTTAAGCTTTCGGGAAAACTGGTAAGATTAAAACCTTTAAACAGTCGACCATGACTGCGTAATGTCATAACTATTTATCGGTATGGTGGTCAGATTTTGTCATGCCATGACAAAATCTAAGTAAATTTATGAACTTTAAAATGTTATTTTTATCATTTCCCCCCTATATTTTGGTTAGCAAATTGTTACATCTTTAAAGTACATTTTCCACAACAGTTTATCGCAAAATCAATTATTGTGCAATGTGTTCTACCTTGAAGCCAGAATAATCTGACTAAAATGAAATACATAAAAAAAAAGAAACATAGTTAAAGTGAAAGTTAAAAAAATGTTGTATTTATTTCAGTCTTTTCAATTTATAGTTGTAATGTTCAGGTGAAATATAAATGTTGTACCGGAATTCCAAAGGGTTGAATTTAGATTACCTTTATTGATAGTAAATGTACTACTACTTCACTTTGGATATTAGTGGAATGGATAATGAAGAAAAGGACTAAGAGAGTTTTAAAGGCAGTTTGTTATTTGTCCTTTGGTCATAGGTGTTTGTTTGTCTTTAAACGCAGGCATCTTCGACTTGGGAAATGTGACTTACTGCATAACCATCATGATCAACAGGATACATTAAAACTACATGACTGGAAGCCTCTCATCATTAAAGGAATGGAGATTAGGGCAAGAATTTCAAGTGAAGATTGACAATGCAGATTTATAGGACAAATTGAAGGTAGGCTTTAGATAATTTTCACATTGTATATATTATTTTTTAGAAATATTCCTTTGTTTCAATTTGGAAATAATTAAGAAAAACATAGAAAGTAGTTCCGGCAAAATAATATTATCACTCCAAAATTGATATACAGTGTGATAATCATGCCCCCTTTAAAAAAGAGGGGTATATGGCTTTGCACATGTCGGTCCGTTGGTAGACCAAAGCTTGTCTGAGTGATTACTCAACAATGCCTGGACCTATGGTCCTCAAACTTGACTTGGAGGTTGGGCCTGACCGGTAGATGACCCCTATTGATTTTGAGGTCCAAGGTCACAGTGACCGTGAACGCTAAACACTTGTCCGAGTGAAAACTCGAAATTGCCTGCACCCATGGCCCTCAGCTTGATATGGAGGCTTAGGGTGAACAGTAGATAACCCCTTAATATTTTTAGGTCATCGGGTCAAAGGTCAAAGTCATATTGACCATGATCGCTAAACGCTTGTCCAAGTGATTACTCGACATTGCCTACACCCATGGCCCTCAAACTTGACATGGAGGCTGGGGGTGACCTGTAGATTTTTATAACTCAAATTGCTCATTCAAATTTAGGTCATATGTACTTATTGCCTACTGCCAGGAGGATACATGTTTATCTGCAAATATTAGTCATCATCTCAATGTGATTAAAAACTAAGAACATTGGTCATAATCTTAAAACTGACTCATAGACATCCAATGTGAAATGACAAATCAGCTGGCATTTCGGTCCATACATATTGTATTCCATTGTTTATATATTCCTGACAACATGGCGCTCAGGGGGGCATAATGTTTGACAAACATCTCTTGTTTTAAAAAGTATTACACTGATAAATCCCCGTATTTCATTGATAGGAATATAATAAATACCTTCAATATATTTTGAAAATCTTAAAAATCGAAATAAGCGGTAGAATTGGGAGGAGCAATGACACCAGAATCCACGCCCACTGACCTAGCTGCTGCGCATGAACATACAAGTACCCGTAAATTTTGAAATTTTCCTACAATTATGGTTGGTTTTTTTTGCGTTGAAAGTGGCTAACAGTGATGTTTTGGATTAATGCATAATTTAAAAAAAGGGTGTGATTTTAATCGTAAATTTAGTTTGGTTTCTCAATCAAGTCTGTTTTAGCTCATTGTGAGTTATTCAATATTGTGATCGCCCTTTGTCCGTCTTCCGTTGTGGGTCAACATATTCTCCTCTGTAACCAGTGGATCAATTGAGATAAAACTTCACATAATTCAAGGCTGAATTGCTGGATGCTGCATTTTTATTTTGAGCATGTTGAAACTCTGTCAGAATGTTTGTCTTGATAATATGTAGGCCAAGTTTGAATATTGGTCAAGCCTTTTAAAAAGTAGGTCACTCGGCCAAATTGAAGAACAATCTTGTTAACACTCTGGAAGCCGAATTTTTCGGCTTGAGCATGTTGAAACTTTGTCAGGATAGTTGTCTTCATGATATCTAGGTCTTTAGACCAAATTGTAGAACAATCTTGTTAACACTATAGAGATCGCATTTTTGACTTGAGCAGCTTGAAATTTTGTCAGAAACTTTGTCTTGATGATATTGCCATTGACGCTGAAAGAGTCTTAAATAGCCCATTCTAAGGTGAGCGATCCAGGGCCATGATCCAGGGCCTCATGACCCTCTTGTTTTTAATATATTTTAGTCCCTTTTGAACATTTATGTAAAATTCGATGCCTCAGAAAGGTGAAATGCCTGTGTGTTGGTGTGTGCGGTATTGTCTCGTCTCAGCGGGGTATCAATACTCCATCAGCTTAACCCACCGTTTATGACCTGATATTGGAAGTTGGCTGACCATATTGATTTTCGTACAATTTTACAGATTTTATGAATTAACAGTATTTGATTGTTTATGTATTTAAATATTTAGAAAGAATAAACAAAGATAAATAAATGTATAAATTGCAATCAGTCTTTTAAATTGACAAATATATAAAAAATAATCTTTAATCACTGCAAAGCATTTTTTCTCTTTGTATACGCGCATTGTAAGTTTAGAAAATACAGCAGTACAAATTTTCTTCAAAGCCTAAGTAAACAAATATCAAAGTTTGCACTCTTCTAGAATAAACGCCAGTATTGCTCGGAGACAGAGATCGCTCGATAGCATGATAAGCCTCACAGTTGGCAATACTATACATTTGTTGATAAAACAGCCACATTATGTCCAATGAGAAGGCTTAAATAGGAGAGGACATTTAGATGATAAAACATCTGAAGATGAGCAGTCGTTTGAAAAAAATGATTGGCGTACGTATGCATGCACGCACCTGTGACGCCCGATGGACAATGAGAAATAGCTTGACTGGTTTACCGCCAATGGATATTAACTGACCTGAACACATTTTGAAGAGGATAACGACAGGATATTGCTTTTAAATATAAGCCTGATCAGAGTTACTGGCAGACCCGAAACAACATACAAGGTAAACATTTTATAAAAGGGGACGTGTATGACAGAAATAGAGTACGATGTGGAAAATTCCGGTAGCCAAACAACCCTATCAATGTCAACGTATCTCTTGACACAATTACAATTTCGATTAATTACATATGTATATGTAACATATTATACAATTTTAAAACAAGATTTGTCAATGATATGGTGGAAATAACAGATAAGAACATTTACGATGTGACACAACGTAGGAACATAATATCCCCACAAATGAATATATAATTGTAGAATAATGAGCAGACGATTAATTCGTAAATAAAATTAGAAGTTTATGTTGATAAAGATATGAGATAAATCTTGAAATAAACATTATGTTTAAACAACAATATGAGAAAACTTACCTAGTAATTCGATGTTAATTCTGTGAATCCGAATCACTTGTTTGCACAGCTCTAAACTCTAATTGAACGTTATAAAAAGCGTTATAAAACAATATGGCGCGGGTTTGACTGTGGATGGGTCTTTATATATGTGAAAAGTCACGTGCTAAAAACATGAGTTTAAACCGTTCGTTAAATTTATACGTTCTATTTATACTTCAAGGTTGTGTTGTTGCTATGCTAAATAGTTCCCTTTACATGTGTATAGAAGTATCCCTTTACTTGCCCTTAGTCAGGTAGCTGAACGGAGTCTGTGAACTCCGCTGTTGTCGATTTGTTAGCTTCGAGGATTTCGAAACTGGGTGTCCCGGGTTCGCTCCCTAGTCGCGACACTACGGTCATGGTGTTATGCCCTTGGGCAAGGCATATTTTCTAGCCTAGTACTGGTTTGATTACCCAATTATCATGAATAAGTGACCTGTCGCTGGGGTTCGAACTCACAACACCTGGATTGACAGCCCGCGTCGCTACCGACTGAGCTACCGGGGCTCGGCTAGTATGATTACAATACCCACAGTTAAATACATACTTTATTGAGAAAGTATCTGTATTAATAAAACCGAAACCATAGGAAAAAGGCATCTTCATTATTCAAAATTAAAGTTATCGTAAGGGTTTTGTTTAATATTGTTCTGTTTAAACCGATTTATTTTAGACTCGCATTGTTTTCTCTCCAAAATAGATTGCCTCTGGAGCAAACCCGCCGCTATATACAAGTGTTTGTACAACAGTAAGTGGCAACTCTCAATTCGAGTCCATACGAGTAAATCGGCATAATATCATAAAGAAAATGTATGGTTTATGTATGCTAGCGAATGATTGTAAAGAAAAGCTCACGTATTCGTAATTGTTGATACGTTTATATCTCGGACTTAACTGACAACTCAGGTCATATCGATAGAAACAAAGAGAAATTGATTGGGAAACTCATGAAACAGTCCACAAACATTTAAATGTATAAATACCCCTTGTACGTGTAATATAATGGCCTAAGCATGAGATAATATCCTACTGATAATTGTATTACGTTTATCGGTGCAAGGTAAATAACATATGTGTAAGGTTATATCTACTTCTTCCTAGCCCGTTTTTCGTGTGTCTCTAATACTTCTCACTTCGGTGTATAGAAGGTAAGTACGTTCGACACGCGTTAGAACTAAATATAAGCTACTTACTTCACACACATGAAACAATACTGATACATAAAACATCTAGTATTATGAACTTGTTTTAAATCGTCTCGTTTTACCAATATATTTACGCAAAATGATACCCCATTAGTCAAAAAGGGCATATCAGTCTATGCTTCACCATTCGTTCTTCAATCTCTTACCTTTTTGTCTCTACACAAATGTTTTTTTGTCTCGGATCTATGTCACGACTCTCAGTATGCCAAACGATTTTGATGAGGCAGCACCTCTTCCTAAGATGTATTTCCATCTCCTTAAAACGCTTTTCATTTCATTATTTGTTATGAATATTGGAAGGTACCATTCCCCGAGTCAATTGTCATCTCTTAGTAAAGCGGATAGATAATCAAAGCACTGAAAGTGCTGACGGCCTTGGGGGCTGCAGGAAGGTTGGAGAAGTAGGGAAAATGTGGAAGGAAATAACAATTAAAGCTTTTGTTTGTGTATTTATTGTTAAGAAGTTGAAAGATCATATCAAGAATAGTAAATATTATGAAACTGCCAATTTGAAAACAGGAGGACCTTGCTGGCGCTATATCGCTCGCCTGAGTGCAAGAGCTCACACGTATACACATTTAAGACATGAAGAATCAAAAGAAAATTTGACGGCAGGTTTAGGCAGAATGAATTTGAAGTTTCTGCCTTATTATATTGAGAAATATGTCAAAGTTAAATCAGCCGAGCCACGGTAGCTCAGTCGGTAGCGACGCGGACTGTCAATCTAGGGGTTGTGAGTTCGAATCCCGGCTCGGCCAACATTCTTTCCGACGTTTGACGTTTGTGAAAAGTCACTGCCAGTTGCTTGGAAAGTATGTTGTGTGGGAAAACCAGGAAACGCATGAGTAGTCGAACTGGTTGCCGTGATAAGACTGAAAAATTGTTGAAAACGGCGTTAAACCCCATTCAATCAATCAATGAATTAAAGTTAAATCAACTTCCATCAAGTAGAAATAGTTCTGTAAACCATGTACTAGACTGCGAGAAAGTATTTGGTTAACGAAAACTCATCAAGACAATTATTCTGACAAAGATTCAAAATGCAACCTCCAGAGTGTTATCAAGGTTTTCCTTCATTTGGTCTAGTGACCTATTTTTGTTTGTTCACATGATATGATCCATATTCGAAACTGGACTAGATATTATCTACACAAAGATTCTGACAAAGTTTCAAGGTCCTGAAACAAAGAATGCGGCCTCCAGATTATTAACAAGATTTTCCTTTAATTTGGCCTAGTGACCTACTCATTTTTTTACCCGGCATGACCCATATTCGAACTTAGCCTAGATATCATTAAGATAGACATTCTGACGAAATTTAAAAAAATGTGGGTTATACAGTGTTGACGATTTTCCTTCAATTTGGCCTTGTGACTTTGTTTTTGAACAGACATGACCCATTTTCAAACTTGGCCTTCATATCATCAAGACAAACATTCTGAAACAGTTTCAACATACTCAAGTTAAAAATGTAATATCCAGAGTGTTAACAATATTTCCCTTCAATTTGGCCAAATGACCTAGTTTGTGACCCAATATGACTCATATTCGAACTTGACTTAGATAGCATTAAGACAAACATTCTTACGAGAATGCCGATGATACCTCCACAGCGCTTGCGGGCACCTGTATAGCTCGATCGGGTCGCCCGGTTGATGGAGGGTTTAGCGTTTGCACTCTACCGCTTAAACTTAGTTATTGTGCATTGGTGGCTGAAGATGAGAGGCATGGCCTCATTCACTTCACTGCCACTCTCACTTTCTTGTGGGCTCTGCACTCTCATTCTCTTTCAGTCATCCCATCTATTCTAGGGCATCTTGTAGTACTGTTATTATGACACTTTTGTGTTAAACTGCGGGTTAACCTTCTGTGAAGAGCGCGACTGGATGATCTGATGAAAAATGCGATGAGCCGGCTTTCGGAACCTGCGAGCCACAGTGGGTGGTCGGCAATGTCCTCCCGGTTTCCGGCCGGGCTCTGAGCGGCGCCTGGATTGTCTGGGTAGTCAAAAATTTGGCCCGGCATCAGCCGTTGAATGTGCAATGAGGTTTTAAGTCCGAGTTAAAAGTAACTCGATGCCCGCAAATTACTCGCAAACCTATCGCAAGGTAATTGTGACTGGGGTTTGAGTGATACTAGGTAGGCTATATTTTTAATTCATAAATATGCTTTTGATAACAATAAAAATCTGCAGCAGAAGACTTTTGAAAACATAAAGGTTGATATCAATATCTCTATGTGCAGACATAAGGCACATTCCTGTAAGCATTTTCTACGCCATTGGTGAATTTCATTCGGACTTCACGGGGCTAATAGTCTCCGAACTCGCAACATGTAACCAACAATGTGATCGCTATCCAACGAATTGTGTGGGTATTCGGATCGCTTGACTTCCTTAATCAATTCGTCAATCGTTGACTGGTAGGTAAGATAAGGGTGATAGACCCTTTGGGTAATATAATAAAAGCAAAATAAATAAATAGTGGAGCTGGGAAAGTCGGAGGGGGGTGGGGGGGGGGGGGGCATGGACCCTATGGCCCCACTCTAAATATGCAACTGCATTTGTCACGGGCCTACTTTGTTTACCATTACTCTTTCGTCGCACGGGGCCTGCGGGCCCCCGGTAAATCCGCCACTGCATTTGTCACGCGATCCTTTGTACTTTTCCGTTCTGCTTCGCGAATGTTAATAGTTAATAAGCTTCCATCTTTGACCTCTCGGCGCATTAATTTCGAAAACATTTGTTAAACTTGAATTTGAGTGCTCACGCCTTAAGTTGTTCACTGATGTTCAAACAATATTATCATGATCTTATTTTGGAAGAGCTTAACCTTTTAAATGCAGTTTTGTTGAATCCATGTTGAACTACTTTTCTCGCGCAGTCACACCCTAAAATGCGTTGTTTGGTGTTAACAGCAATCGGCAGGCTGCCAGCTTCGAAAAAAATGGTATATCTACTATGACCAGGGGCTAAAGCCCCAGGCCAAAAAGTATATTCAGTCAATTTCAACTTATTCGTCCGTGACATCTTTTGAACACTATTGTTCGATAGACAAATCATTATTGCAAACACGATATACATGTATTGAATAACAGTAATCATATTTTCCAAGTGTTTATTATATTGCTTTACCTTTGAAAGCCATTTCAAAGATTTCATAAAGATGCTAAGTGTTACAACACTTTACTTTACTGCATATCCTTTATGTATAAGCAAAATAGGGGTCTCTTTCAACAAAATCTGGATCTAAGATTTTGTTTTCTAATTCGTTGAACCTTTAATCAGACATCTGTCACACTATAAAGGGTGAAGATATATGTGAAACGATATCAAAACTAAACACAATAAAGAGCAGAGCATTATAATTTTTTGCTACTCCGATGTATATAAACAACATTAACCAAAGTTGATTCATATCCGGTTTTGACATACTGCGTAAACACAATATACACAAGGAAGACGGGTGTAAACGTAAGTGACCCTTTATTTTATTGACAAACGAGTGTAATTTTCGAGTTTCTATGAATGAGCAGGGGCGTAGCTAGCCCTCTACGCATGTGGATTCATAATTGTGCTAGGGGGGTCCGGGGGCATACATGTATTCCTCTCATACATGAACATATGCACAATTGTATACCATTGAATTATTGCTCTTGAATAAAAAAAAACGTGCATTTAATTGGTTTAAAACCGACCACGTGACTTTTAACATGTGTTTAATTTCGGTAAAGGAAATTTGTAAGATGACCTGGTCACGGAAGTTCGTTCGGAACCCCATTCACAGACGACTTAAAGCCTTTCAGTCTTAATTTGCTGATTTCGACAGAAATTGCGTGTTACGTTCTTATTTCTGCAACAAAACATACCTTAAACCCTTTAGTAAAGGATCATACATGTGTTTCTATACGTATAACCTGTTCACATATGAGCCGTTCCGCGTGAAATCCAACATTATGGCCTCTGCGTCATTTATCAATCCAAATCAGCCTGCGCAGTCCGCGCAGTCTAATCCGGACCGACACATTCCGTCACAGGGGTATAGACATATAGAGTAATGATTCCTGAAACAGAAAATTCACAAGAGGCAAAAAGTGTCCGTCCGGGTTAGCCTGCGCGGCATGCTTAGGCTGATACGGGTCGATACTTTACACCCGAATCCACAATGTTGGTTTTCTCGTGGGACGGCTCATATGAAGCATAAAACGTGTATGTTTCAGCTTGTTTAGCTTACACCAGACCTAAGATTATGGAAACTGCTGGACTTTATCATCCGAGAAACTCACCTTGTTGGACCCAGGACCAAGAGGAGGTACCGCATCACACGACAATCGAACTAGCAACATTTTGAAATCAATTGAAATTACAATCACATTGCACGAATGTAGAGTTGTTATTTTTCCATAGAGGTCTCCAGAGTGTGCACGATAAGATAACGAACAGCGAAGGTTCTGATCAGACTGCACTGTGTCATAAACTGATATGTATCTTCTCTATTCGGAAGGTCCCCAAGGTCTGGTGTTGTGCGACATTGATCATACTGTAAGTATTAGTTCGTTGCTAAGTGATTGATTGATTGATTGATTGGGGTTTAACGCCGTTTTCAACAATTTCTCAGTTATATCACGGCGGCCAGTTCACCTACTCATGCATTTCCTGATTTTCTCACACCAGTACTCACACAACAATTTCCCTAAGCAACTGGCTGCTTTTCCACATAGACTTAGCCCATTGGTGGAAGACGAATGACGCATGTCGCATTGACTTTTGTCAATCGTCGGAAAGAAAGTTGGCCGAGCCGGGATTCGAACTCACAACCCCTGGATTGAAAGCCTGCATCGCTACCGACTGATCTACCGGGGCTCGGCTCGTTGCTTAGTGAAGTGGTGATACAATAGTAAACGATTTTTAATTGATGTAAGTAAAAAAGACTACTTATTGTATTCCAGGTTAAACGAAAAATATTTGAGCCGTTCCACGAGAATACCAACATTATGGACTCTGCGTCATGTATCGACATAGATCAGCCTGCGCAGTCCGCGCAGGCTAATCCGGGCCGACACATTCCGTCTAAGCGGGATAGAGGTATAGAGTAATACTCCCTGTAACAAAAACTCCACAGGAGTCGAAAGTTGTCTGTCCGGGTTAGTCTGCACGGCATGCTTAGTCAGGGTCCGGGTCGATACTTTACACAGAGTCCACAATGTTGGTTTTCTCGTGGAACGGCTTATATAAGGAATGTTTGTAAGTTACAAGAATATCATGATTGACTTTTTTCTACGTAGCTCTAAAATCGTTTTAAAGTGAAAGGTATTTAATCCGTTTCACCACACGTAAATATGTACAGTACAGCTCACGCGGAAAACGCATCGTCCGCGAGCCACCGCGGACAAATCTCAACGCGGACAAATATTTTGGTCCGCGAAGGTGGGTGGAATTCCACCCATCACCGCGATTTGTTTTTATGTCCATCGCGGACGCAACAAGATAACCCCAGGGGGTTGATAAAACCGATCATCGTGGAGTTGCGGTGGAACCATCGCGGAATCGCGGTGATATTTTTTTGAATAGATAAGCTTTTTCTCGCCGTTTTGCTGGGATTTTTTTTTTAATTTTTAATTTTTAATTTTTATTTCATTACAGTACTAATAAATGTTGTTGAAGAGGATAATGATTATAAATCAGTACTAACTATAAAGCAGCATATATGCGTAACAACTTAATTCATTAAAATTCGTCAATACAATTCCCCTAAACTTGATGTATTCTGTAAACGATACAACTACGTGATAATAAAACTGTTAATTCTGCCTGAAAGATGTGTAGCTTACTTTAAATCTCACTAATAAATGCCGTAATTCCATTGTCAATCACCACAATTACCAATGCATTGTTCATTCTTATTCGCCTTTAAATTATTTCTTTAAAACCTGTTTCAAAGTCGGCTGAATAACAAAAACAAACTTTGCACACAAAGAAGTGTGAAGCGCCCATGTTAGTCCCGGATTTAATTAAACAACCAAAAACTAATTATCAGAATTGAAAGAGATTACGAAGTCTCATTAATTGGCATGTTTTACTCATAAAAATACTTGTAAATTAAGGTGACGCAAATAAATTAAAATGTGTTTCTCTCATCTATACATGTTTTCATACAAATTAAGCAATTATTTTCGGGGGCGGACACTTAAATCCATTACGCTATATAATCTGATTTGATGACGATTTACTCTTGTCTTCAACTTGCGTATGTCAATTGAAATTCAGTGTTCACATTTAAAAGGGATATTTTGTGCGCTAGTCAAGAAAAGTCGTGTCAGGCGTATTGTTGTTTATGTGTTTGGATTAACACGTACGCTGATAAACCACTTCTAAATATAAGCCTGTATTATTTTAAACTAATTGACGTTACTGAGCTTTACGACAAGTTGCTTCATAATAAAGTGTAATACATAACTACATGTAAAATAAATTCTACTCTGTTTCTACTCTGTATCAACACATTGCGTTAAAATGAAAATTTATCATTTTCAACAATATTACAATTGGATAATTTATTTATTAAGTTGATAAGAAAAGCTAAAAAATCAACAATCTGTCTTTATTAAGAGATTCAAGTACATGTACTGTATATACAAAATTCAAAGATATATATACAATGTACATGTACATGTATTGTAATTTAACAATATTTCTCTCTTACTAAAAAATGTGAGATAATCCAAAGACCTAATAACACATGTGTTATTAGGTCTTTGGATAATCATATGTACGATAAACGTATATCCGATGTCCGCCATTTTCTATTACGAAACTTGACTTTATCGTAAACAAACACAATCTTCCACTGTTTTTCGAATAATTTGCTGAAATGGAATGAATTTTAGCAAGTTGTGTCATAAAATAATCGCAATTTGTCCATAAACGTGTACATGTACATAATCGGAAAAAAACAACTTTTTAATAAAAGTATAACATTTTTACAGGTAAATATTGCGGTGGAATCGCGGTGATTTCAAAATAGATAAGAATAGATAAGAAGCTCGAATCGACGACATGTCAATTGCGGTGATATAATTAGCCCGTAGGCGGTATTGCGGTGATCATATAGGTTGAATTGCGGTGATTATCCGCGATGAAAAATATTTGTCCATCGTGGGATCGCGGAAAACGCGTTTTCCGCGTGAGCTGTACTGTATATACGTGAAGAGGTTAAGTACTTAATATGTACATACATTTGTATATTATCTATATTTCTTATATATAACATTTGCACCCATTAATGGACAATATGTGGAAGACAGTGTTGCAGGGGTAGAGCGTCGGCCCACGTACTAAAAGATCCCGGGTTCGAATCCCGTTATGAGCGAGTTCTGCTTTTGGGATTCTTCCACACAAACGAGCGGGCCTTGTTAAGTCTGCAGAAAGCAGAAATCGTGTGTCGTTAATATAAGCTGAACGCTTGTGTCGAAATTGATGTAAAACACAGAGTTTAAACTAAACTGGGTGATGTGTGATACGATCGATGTACAGTTCGAATCTCTATGAACAGCATTAATTATTGACGCATAAGTTAATTTCGCATTTCCTGTCATTCCGATAATTGTATCCGGTTTATTCAGTAATTCATACATTAAGGGTTGCCAGTAGTGTTTTACTGCAACCATGAGATGCAATGAGGTCAATATCGAGGCTCGAACTCTAACACTCTCACAACCTGAATACTGAATGTTATTACGTCACCGATATAGCAAGTTATCTCAGAAGAAACAATTAAACTCCATTGGATTCCAAATATATTTATTTATTTGTCCACATTTTCCTTTTAATATTTAGAAGATGTTGGGATTTTTCGGCGATAGCTGTTTAACCTCAGTTTTGACCTAGACGTTAAACAAATGATCTATATTGTAGACCAATCAAGTGTTGTATTTAATGAATAATGTCGAAGAAATAAAGGAAATGAAACGTTTTGTTTGGTTCATAGTTAAGTTGACGATCCTACGAGTGGCACTAATAACATGACGTTTTAAAATAAAATGTTCTGCATACTAACCTTTAATTGTTTTCCTTAAGAAATAAAGTTCAGTGAAGAAAAAACGTATGAAATATAATATTTAAGAGTAAAATATTAATTATTTTTGAAACATGATAAGTTTTCAGTTATTTATCGTCAATTGAAACTTATAAACAAACCTCTTATGAGCCTCGCGTAATCTCTAGTCATGTGACGTATTCTCGGCCTTGATAATCCATGTATAGAAACTGAAGCTGGATGGAGATGGCCGATTAAGCTTTGGTAAACACATAGATTATTGTTATGATTTAGTAGTTGATACTGGGATAAAGATATAAACAAGTTGATTCCATCGTCCGTTTACTATTCAATAATTTCTGAGAGTTTACATACTTTTGGCTGACACGTGGTTCTAAAAAGAAAAAAGATAAACAAAAAACGCGCAAGCTACAATCGATTACCGATTCTATATCTTCTAAAGAACAATAGAACAATGTTCTAATCGAACAATATTCCTACTTGTTCACGATTATAATGCATTACCAATTCAAGGAGCTGTCTATATCTATTTTCTAATTGAACAATGTTCCAACTGGTTCACGATTATAATGCATTACCAATTCAAGGAGCTGTTGAATTCTTAGATATACAACATTATTGCGCACATTTTATAATTCATGGAAAATTGCTGATTGTTTTGATTATTAACAAAACCTTTCTGATATTCAAGTCAAATAATATGCGCATGTTTCAATTCTTAGTGTTTTCTCATATTGATCGCCGTTTATCTCTTTTGAATATTTTTCTTGTTTAAACTGTTTCTCTATAGAAGTTTTTCTCTAAAGAGGTAGGGTTATAAGGGGTTACATTTTGTACTTGATCGATTAGTTGTGTTGTCAAAGCCGTGCTACATAGTGGCTTGCTTGATCTGATGGCTAACACAACAGGTCTTTACAAGGTTGTTTGGGTCAAAAGTCCCAGGGGTTTATTATCGTGTGACACGCCCGATATATTGAATTTATTTTATAATAGACTGTATCAATGAATCGATGATTTTTATAACAAACCGTTTCAGTGAATGGGTATTTTTAAACAGATCTTTGGGCATAGTCTAACACTTTCCTCATACACGAATTTAAATGTATGTACACTCTCTTTAAAAGACAATTTGAATATTGAATAAACTTTAAATGATTGTCACAAAAGGAAAACTAGTTCATTGTGAGATCTCGTTTCAACAGTTGTCTTCTGCATATGTACATGTGGGAACTGGTTAAAATACGTGCTACCGCTGGCAACCTTCCACTATTTCCGGCTTTATTTATGTTTACCAATAGTAAGTTTGTTTACTAAACCCTTCTTCACTAGCAGACACATTATGACGCATCAAAAGAAGACGGCTTTTGAAAACAATGTGACAAAAGAGGAAATGCTCGACTGGATCAAAATTCACCTTTTGTCACAATGTTGTCGACTCTATTCATTAATTTTACTTGCATTTATAATTTTGCCTAGAAGTTTTCAAAGTCGTATGCTAAAGATTTGTAATATAATTGTGGTAAATGATTGACATCGATGGGTCGTTCAGTAAATGGAGCTGCGCTATTGGTTAGGTATACTGTCTATCATCTCTATGTGATAGTACTTCGGCATGTGAGATCAGCGTTCGAGCCTCGATCGAGTCACACGAAAGCTTTTAAAACTTGACGTAGGCGTTCAGAGGTGCGAGGATAGCATTGCGACTGATATATCGGTTTTAGGAATAAGAAAACCCGTACTACTGGTAATTTACTCCGGAAACTCCATGGTACATTGAATTACTGAAATACAGAACAATACTAGTTTTAATACTGTTTAAACAGTTATGGGTTACATGAACTCTAAATCCGTGTTGTTTTCCTAATTACCCAAAAGAAAATTGTCCAACAATTAACTTTTCACTGCCAAATTTCCAAAAGTCGACTCTTCCATCTTGAAAATTGAACCACTCCAGTTTTCGTCTAACAGGGAATTTGGTAAATGTAATGTCTAAGTGGCAAACAATGCAGATTTCAGGATAGACAGCTCGCTATGAGCTGTCTCATCTAAACTTGCATTGTTTGCAAAACCCTGTTATTGCCTTTGGCAGCGAAAGGGTTAAAGCCTGTGTGTATCACACTCAAGTGCGATGTTATGTTATGTAAAACACTGGGGATAAAACACCTGTTTCAGACAGGACCGACTCGGTGAGGCATTGCTTGACCACTCTATTTCATTAATATACTTTCAAAAGCATTTAAGAAGAACATTTATTGCATTTTAATTATCAAAATATTCCAAAACTCTTGTTACTTTAAAAAAGGAGGCGCCCGAGTTTGAACATGGAAGAGCCTACTTTAGGAAATTCGGCGAAGAACAAGTTAATCAGTTGCCTGTCTTCAGTAGCCGCAATTTAAACATACTCTAAGTGACTGCTCGGAAGACATGCTTTACATGCTTTACTGTTTTTGAAGAAAAATAAGTCTTTGCAAATGCAATCAATGTCTGATTTTACATTTCGATAAACAAGATGAATAGTTTTTAATGAAATTCACGACGGGTATTCACTGCATCGTCTTTGAATCTTAATGGATGTCGTGATATTTGTTTTCTACTATAATTGAATAGTTAAGCGTGATATGCTATCGAGATACAATTTGAAAACTACAACATCGAAAAAACAATGCGACTTTTATTTTCCATTAACAACTGTAACCGTTACATTCAAACCTTAAGATGAAAATCTTAAAGGTGCCCTATGATCAAAAGAAATATACACAGAAGCCGCGTCTTGAGATTTGGGGTCTTGTTGGTATTCCGATTTCGCGTCTTTTAAAGTGATATTCGCGAACAACAACTGGGGCTCCTCGTCTAATATTTTGTCAAAATATACATTTGGGTATATTAAACATGTAGACAGACAGTGAAGATTTTGGTGAGACTCTGTGTATGCACAGACTCGCCTCAGTCTTCACTGTACGCATATGCAATGAAAATTATCACTAGATGCGGCTCAAATAATGTATTTGTACATACTTAGAATAATCGATGTCCGCATCTGAATGACAAGCCGATGTTAATTTACATATTTATTATTCAAAATTGTATATCCTTCTGAAAAGCCTATTCACTGTAAAACTGTAAAAATATGTTAATATCATGTTATATATATCTACATACATCAATAAGGGAGACAAATACATTATATAGAATAATGTCCAGGCGATTATTTTAGCAATCCCTGAAAATTTCTTTTGCGAAAAACACGAAAATTGCACCAGGATTCATGGCCTGAGCTGAAGTATAATTATTACAAGTTTTAAACCTACCCTGACGATAATCGCCTTATGAGTCAAAGTTAATTTAAAAAAATATATATTGATAAGGTATCGAAACCTTTCATTGACAAACGTCTTGAGACTAAAGTCAAAACACGATCGTCCTCCAGTGCATCGTGTCCCTTCAGACGCTGAAACATATCGAGGGCTTGGCGTGAAACTGTTGTAACTAAAAACCTATTTTGAAGGTCAATTTTGACCCCTTTGTAAACAATGCAAATTTAGGTGCCATTGCCCAGAACGAGCAATGGCACCTTAATTTCCATTGTTTACCAAGAAAATGATTTAACGCATATAAAGGTTTTATGACGAGGTGATTAACCTTGGTAAAAAAAAAATACCAATTTTACTTACAACCGTTTCCCGCCAAGCCCTCGATATGCTAGTGTATTTGCGTCAGCGTTAAGTCAACCGTGTTACAGCAATGGGAAAACTCTATGCGGAAAAGCAGCCAGTTGCTCGGACAGGACTGTTGTGTTGAGTACTTGTGTGAAAGCTAGAAACACATGTGTATCTGAACTGACCGCCGAAGAATTGTTGAAAACGGCATTAAACCCCTATCAATCGACCCTTGTCTAGAGATAAGTACCTGCTACGACCATTACATTATTTGGTCAGGGTTACACACAAAATGGTGGCGCCTTTCGGGCATGGTTTAGCAAGTATAACGCCAAAGCGACAACCATTATCTTGGACCAAACCTTTCAAATGCCATAGTTTCCTTCATTATGTTGATTCCAAATAACAGGTTTTATCTGTCCTCTGTCGCGTTAACGGAAGCCAATCATATAATTATTAATTTACTAGCGAACGCCGGGTACCAGACTTAGTCAAGACGCACTAGTTTAATATAGTACGCTAGGTATACGACATACTGGAGGAAATAAAGAAATATCTATCTATCTATCTACAAGTCGCCATTGATGCCAGTCGTTCTAATTTACATTATGCTTAACCGGTTACCACAATATCTCGCTCATATCGTCTAGACAAGGTATTGTATCTGGGTAGTACACGGTTGAACTGATTTAGGCAAAGACAATTTCAATATCTGCGATCTTTATAAAATAAGAGCATTCACTATCTCCTCAAATTCTTAACTTGTCGTACGATTGAGCCACTGTAGAGTCTTAACCGTCCGCCTATATTCTATATATATAAACATCGATGCATCGTCTGACAACAAAAATTGAGTTGTTAAATAAGGCTAATTCCAATACATTTAACTAAAAACTTGTTGAAAGCCGTGTAAATCACCATACCAACAAGCAAATTTACCTTTACACGATTTCATTGTCGAGTATCATTTGCAAGGTACATGTCCTAAACTGGTCCTGATTACATAGTCATGCACCACGAATTATATACACGTATTGTCACTCAATCTTATCAAAATCAAAACAATATACTTCGATAAACGTATATTTAATTTGACGAATTCACATTAAATACTATGTCGAAGTTACCCTATACTTTCAAATATTAACTAGAAGAATTTTGATGCAAAACATCAAAGACGCCGCGCATGATTTTGAAGCATGACTTAAAGGAAGCAGATGCAGTTCAGTACATTTAAATAACCTGTACAAGCAGACAGGATGTAAATATTTCGAACAAGAAGGCCAAATGTCCCTTAATTTATTTTAAACAAGAAGGCCAAGTTGTGCCTATATTGCTCACTTGACTACCATAGCCTATATAAAAAGGTTACCAAGAGCAGAAAGGGTCAATATTGACGTAGGAATTAAACGTTTTATATGCTACGATCTATGTGATATTCAGCATGTGTAGCTTAGTCGTGAAATGACAAGTTTAGTCCTGAAACCATTTGGTTTACGGTTTGCTTGTGAGCGGAAACAAGCTCGACGGACGTGACCTTGACCACTGTGACCTTGACTTTTGATAGTGACCTCAAAATCAATAGGGGTCATTTGCTGGTGGTGACCAACCTGCACACTAAGTATAAAGTTACTGGGCCCAAGCAAAAACAATTTTTCAGCTCTTAGTCACTGTGACCTTTCAGCTTAATTTCACTGTGACCTTCACTTTAGACGTACTGACCTCAAAAGCAATAGTGGTCTTCTACTGGACAGGGGCAAATATGCATACCAAGCATTCTTCAGTTATTGAGCGGAAACCATTTTTTACCTCACAAGGTCACCATGACCTTGACCTTTGACCTTCTGACATCAACGTCAATAGGGCTCAGCTACTGGTCATGACTAACCTGCATACCAAGTATGAAGTTCATACACCCAAGCGTTCTTCAGTTATTGAACGGAAACAAGTGTGCCGGACGGAAGGACTGACGGAACGGGCAAAAACAATGTCACCCCCATGTATGGGGGAGACATAATAAATAGTTATGTCGAGGAACTTCATACCTGCTGTGCAGGTTGGTCCTAACCAGTAGATGACCATTATTGATTTTGTTTGATTGTGAGGTCACAAGCTCAAAGGTCACGGTAACAATGAGCTGAAAAATAGTTTTTGCTTAATAACTGTAGAATGCTTTGGCCATGGAAGTTAATACTTGGTGTGCAGGTTGGTCACCACCACCAGATGACTCTTATTGATTTTGAGGTCAAAGGTCAATGTCATGGTAACCTTCAGCTGAAAAATGATTTCCGCTCGATAACTAAAGAATGCTTATGTCGAGGAAGTTCATACCCGATGTGCAGGTTGGTCCTAACAAATAGATGACCCTTATTGATTTGGTTTTTACTCAATAACTAAAGAACGCTTATGCCCAGGAACTTCATACTTGGTGTGCAGGTTGGTCATCATCTGTAGATGACCCCTATTGATTTGGATGTCATAAGGTCAAAGGTCAAGGTCACGGTGACCTTGGGATGTAAAATGGTTTCTGCTCAATAACTGAAGAATGCTTAGGCCCAGGAACTTCATACTTGGTGTGCAGGTTGGTCACCACCAGCAAATGACCCCTATTGATTTTGAGGTCACAGTGGTCAAGGTCACAGTGACATTGGGCTGAAAAATGGTTTCCGCTCAATAACTGAAGACTGCTAGGGCCCAGAAACTTCATACTTGGTATAAAGGATGGTCATGACACATTGACCTTAAAAATGGTTTCCGCTCAATAATTCTTAAAGAAATAACCAGTAATCGTGTGCATCTTATGCAATACATGTCCACTATTGTCTACAGGTTAATAGGCCAAACTTAAAAGTCACAGTTACTTCATCTCCAGTCCAAAACTACAAAATTCATCTCCATCATTTCTTTTCCTCCCCTACGACCACACAAATGGGCAGTCAAGCGCTTTTTAAAATTCATCGGTCAATTTACAGAACCACTGAAATAAATCGATACATTTCTTCGAGGTATTGACCTGTTGAATTGAACGCTGATTTTAACTAAATGCATTCATGTTATATGATTATATATAATGTTAACTGCATACTTCCTATAAACCTAAATATTCACTCTCAGATTGGCTTAGGTCGAAACTTGATGCAAATTTGATGCGGTCGGCTGTTATAAATCACGGATGAAATTGAAAGCATGTGACTTCTTTGTCGCCTTATAACTCGAGGGGCTATCTATGTATCTTGCTGTAATGACAAACTCCTTGTGGGGTCCTAGACAGTTGCGCGTCAACCTGCAATAATGTTAGTAAGAGTTGTGAAAAAGAGACAAAGAAAGCTTATCAAAACAAAAGTTAAAATGAGAAGTTGCAGGTTATGTTAAAAGTAAAAAAAGTCTGATATTTTCCCTATGTTCTATCTGGCAGACTGCCTGATTGAACTGCTCCAAAGTAGGACAGTGTTGAGAGGGAGGTTGTTCCAGTAAAAGACAGTTCTTGGAAAGAAGGAGAATTTGTAGTAATATGTGGTGGCAGTTATTAATCTGTATGAGGATGGCTTTCTACTTTCCCACCCGCAGACGCATTAAGGCGCATATGCAACCGGCAACTTTTGAAAACATTGTGACAAGAGATGAAGTTATTCATAATGAGCAATTTTGTTTCCTTTAGCCATACTGTTTCACTCCCTTTCCAATGATATTACTTACATTTATAGAAGGTTCTATAGTTGTACTGCTGCGTTTTAAAACCATCTACTGCAGATTTGTTGTAAGCGCCAATGCGTCAATATAATTTGACACAATAAGACAGATAGTGGGTTGTCATGAAGGTCCCGACAACGTTTGTATTGTAATGTTCGACAGAGCTAATAGCAGACAGACACACTTCATAGGTCAATTTAAAGGAAAGCTGACCTAGCGATAACTCGAAGTCGAAAAGAATCGATAAATTATTTCGAGGTATCGATTTATTCGAGTGATTGATGATGTATACTAAATTCACAATACATTTCTACCGAAATGTTTATTCGTAGATTGGTTTAGATACATGTATACACTTGTCGCAAATTCCGTGAGGCAGGTGCTAGTATGAGCCGTTCTATGAGAAAACCAACAACGTGGACTCTGCGTAAAGTATCGACCCTGATCAGCCTTAGCACTTTTCTCCTCATGTGGATTTTCTTTTTCAGGAATCATTACTCTATATCTCTATCCCCCTGAGACGGAATGTGTCGGCCCGGATTAGTCTTCGCAGACAGCGCGGGCTGATCTGATTCGATACATTACGCAAAGTCCGTGGTTTTCTCGTGGAACGGCTAATATATTCAAGTGGAAAACGTGTTGTTTCTAAGTGGCCTCTTGTCTGGACCGTCATAAACATTTTCTGTTCGCAGACGCATTTAGACGCATTGTAACAAAAAAGAGAAATTACTTTGTATAAGCAATAACCATTTTGCCACAACGCTTTCATCTCTATTCAATAATTAACATTTTATTTGTAGAGTATTTGTTGTATTTGGGAAATGGTTAAAACCATATATGTTTAGTATATATCCAGTAAATGACACGTTTGAAAATATCATCCAGCTATATTGCTTGATAGGAATGAGCCGAGCCCCGGGTATCTCAATCGGCAGCGCGGAGGGCTGTGTATCTAGCAGTTGTGAGTTCGAACCCCAGCTCAGCCAACATTCTTTCCGACGTTTGACAAAAGTCACTGGGACTAGCGTCATTCGTCTTCCAATGGGCTTACAGTCTATGTCGAAAAGTGTAGGTTGCGATGTTCTCCAAAGTGTGTATGGGGGACAATTGTTTAATTGGCTTTAATACAACGGAAATATGTTTCACAAAAAGGAAATGAAATTGGCTGCATCTAACGAATTGTGTCGTGATAAAGGGTCGTTCTTGGCTGATGTTAGTAGTAAATTGAAAAATGATGATTTTCTAAGCTTTGCGTCTAAGAACTGCAAATAATGTAGATACATTTGGATTGATGGGCGTCGAAAGGATGTGAATTCGCCATGTGAATACAACTATATATGTATACTGGAGGACCCCGTAGCTATAGTAACTGGTATTCTGGTGAACCTGACAACTGTGGCTTGCAATTTTATATTATTTTACATATGTCAAATGGAAACCTTTATGATACATCTGATAGACCTTTGTCTTTTGTCTGCGAATACATTAAATAGAAAAGACAAGCCATTTTAAACTTAGTTTCTGTTCAACTTGAATTGCAATTTCTCTTGAAATGTTATATTCGTAAAGAATTTAGAATTATGGTATATAACGCACTTTGAAATGTTTCCATTAACACCGATATGCTATATAAAACAAAACGTATAAATCAGTGAGTTATTTTTTTCGGAAAACATGAAATGAGCGCGTCCTTGGAAAGATGTACAAGATGTTTTTTGAAAACAATGCAGATCGAGATATTTTGACATATTACCTAAAAAAGCATGTTAGAAGCTTCTGTCAACTTGCATTGATTCTGATTATGTACAGGCTGATCTGAACCTTCACTGTTTATAAATTATATTATTATTATATTTCGCAACTAGTTATACTTGTTCTTAACCTCCCGAAAGTTCTCTTCGTCGATTTCCGTATGGGGTCGTTTGTGATCGGTATTGTTCGTGGGCTTGTCTACTGTAAACAAAATACAGACCTCGTACGTAAATCGCCGAGTCCTTCAGGGGTGCATGTTTTCAACCTTAAACAATCTATACTAACCCTTTCCCAAAGAAGACCAACGTGTAGCAGACTACATTTAAAACAGCTTGGCAAAAATAAGGAAAAAATATATATAAATTAACGAAAAGAGTTGAAAAGAATGTGGCAATATGATAAAGTGCTTATTATGAACAATTTCCCATTTTTGCCTCAACACTTTTAAATGCCGTCTTCTGCAATTGCGTGTGCACTAACAAGTTTAGATGACATAAGACATAATTTCTTATCCGTAATAAACCTCAATAAAACTTGAGTCTGACCCTGAGAAAATGTACAATTTTGTTTGTGTGCTCTATGTAGATCCAGATCATCCTCATCTTCGCAAGCCATGGGTGATTTGTCCATTTTCTTAACATAATACTTCTGGGAATGGTAATGTATGGAGTAGCATTGACTACCGAAGTCAGATCCGCTCCGTCTAAACAGTTTATACACGAGTTAACCCACATATAGACGCTTTCAGTCGTCTCTGCAGCAGACGACGTTTGAACATATTGTGGCAAAGGTGAATTGCTCATGATGAGCAATATCACCATTTGCAACAATGTTTTCAACTCTATTTTTAAATAATTAAACTGTAATTAATGCAGATCTTTCACATTTTTGATAAGACGTTTTAAAAGTCGTCTGCTACAGATTTGTTTTGTGTGGGAAAAGGTAAACAGGAGTTTCTAACAAGCTTATTTAAGTAATATGTTGAGTAATATGTGAGCAATGTGTATTTTGATCAAAGTAAACAGAGCTGACCTGTAATATATTGAGTAATATGTGAGCAATGTGTATTTTGATCAAAGTATACAAAGCTGACCTGTAATATGTTGAGTAATATGTGAGCAATGTGTATCTTGATCAAAGTATACAGAGTATACAGGGCTGACCTATACTACGTTGAGTAATATGTGAGCAATGTGTATCTTGATCAAAGTATACAGCGTATACAGGGCTGACCTGTAATATGTAAGCAATGTGTATCTTGATCAAAGTATACAGAGTATACAGGGCTGACCTGTAATATGTAAGCAATGTTTATCTTGATCAAAGTATACAGAGTATACAGGGCTGACCTGTAATATGTTGAGTAATATGTGAGCAATGCGTATCTTGATCAAAGTATACAGAGTATACAGGGCGACCTGTAATATGTTGAGTAATATGTGAGCAATATGTATTTTGATCAAAGTATACAAAGTATACCGGGCGACCTGTAATATGTTGAGTAATATGTATCTTGATCAAAGTATACAGAATATACAGGGCTGACCTGAAATATGTGAGCAATGTGTATCTTGATCAAAGTATACAGAATATACAGGGCTGACCTGTAATATGGGAGCAATGTGTATCTTGATCAAAGTATACAGCGTATACAGGGCTGACCTGTAATATGTGAGCAATGTGTATCTTGATCAAAGTATACAGAATATACAGGGCTGACCTGTAATATGTGAGAAATGTGTATCTTGATCAAAGTATACAGCGTATACGCTGACCTGTAATATGTAAGCAATGTGTATCTTGATCAAAGTATACAGAGTATACAGGGCTGACCTGTAATATGTAAGCAATGTGTATCTTGATCAAAGTATACAGAGTATACAGGGCTGACATGGATCTACGCTAGACACAATGTGCCCTTTCGCACGGTTGAGCTCGTTTGTTAAACCAAAGGAATCCGCCGTGGTCGAGTGGTTAGCGTCGGGAGATTTGGAACCGGGCATACCGGGTTCGATTACCATGCAAACAATATTTTTTCAAACCAGAACAAAAATCCATTATGCACATGTTCGTTCCATATTTGGCATATTTTGATTATTACAATTGAGTTTGAACTTATATTCAAACTTTCAAAGCAGAATTCAAGCAGGGAAATGCATTTTTATGACTGTAGTCTTAAGACAAAATAAGTTACTACACATACATACGATATTCCTATGACATGTCTTGATATGCAATTTGTACGCTTTCCTGTACTGTTTATGGTGTTGTATTTTATTGTAAATATATGGCATTTCTGTAATTAGGCGATGAACCACTGTTTTCTCCAAGCCATGTACGTAAATAGACTTTTCTGTCATTGTTATTCAGGAATTATATCATTTTTGTTTTAGATAATGCAACTAGTGCTGGTATGCTATATGCACATGTGTATAGATAGACACGGCTCTTGTAAGACATGCTAGTCTTAGTCTTCACTTTCCGCGCATGAAACAAGTCACCAAAGTATTCAGGAATTCTGTTAGTTTTGTTTTACAGCCCGAGAAGCTCTTGACTAAGCTAGCAAATATAGGTGTTGTGGCAAAATACAAGGTGATATTTAGTTTAGGTCTAAACTTATTTATCTAACATCGATTGCAAAACAAGCTTTCAGCATATTTTTCTCATGCTCGATGTTTGCTTCCTGTAAATTTAAACAGTTTTCGCGCCATTGGTGTAGATAAATCTTTGAGGTAGAACCTGCTAATCACAGGACTCAAATCCGGGACCTTTGGTACGAAAGGCCGACGCTCTACCACTGCCTTCCAGTTGAAATTTCATAGTATTATTTCCAGCTGTAGGGGAGGCAGGGCTTCAATTGAAATATAGTGGTTCTAGTGATAAGAAAACATTAATGTTTTACTTCAATTCAATAAAAAATGTACCAAAATCAGATCATGTAAGTGATCTGTGTTGATAATACATGAAAACAAATACAGGCAATTCTGGCCTTTTACCAATTAAAGCTAATCTGATATCTACATGTGAAACATCAAGTAAACTAATTGCTACAAGTAATTCCTTGTACTCTTCTATATTGAAAGCATTAATTATCAGTATTGATTCATTTTGTTTACATATATGAAAAACGAAAACAGTGCAAAAATATTTCATACTTTTCTTTAAGAGCAATCTGAAAACTTCATATACTGCTTTCAAAGGCCTACTGTATTTGGTTCAACATAATTCTTATCTATGTTTAAAAAACAGTAAAAATGTTTTCCACTGCATATAAGGAATTTTACAATTTAACATTGCCTATATTAAACTTCCTATACTGATTTCAAAGGCCTCCAGTATTTGGTTCAACATACTTTGTATCTATGTTAAAACAGTAAAAACAGTTTCTTCTTTTGTTACAATGTTTTCAAAAGTCGTCTGCTGCAGAGGCGTCAGAAAGCGTCTATATGCCATAATGTGGGAAAGTGTTAACACCATTAGTATCGCCCGGAATTGGAGAAAAACAACGAAAACCCATTGTTAAAACTTTAAAACTCTTAATTCCATCTTCTTGTCCAAAAGGAATGACCCGATTTGAAACTAATTTGGCACATATAATCTACCAAGAGTGTTGAAATTATTCCGATCCTTTGAAAAACATGGCTGTCAGGGGGCGAGGCTCCTTTTGAAAATCTTCTTGTCTGAAACTGAAAGGCTTAGAGATTAGTAATTTGATGTGTAGCAAAATCTAGTAATCCTCTACAAAATTGTTCAATAATGCCCCTTGATTAAAAATTGCCAAGGGGTCACCTGTTTAATAAAGAGATATATAGGGAAAACTTAGAAAATGTTCTTGTCTGAAACGAAATGGCCTAAAGCTTAGATATATAGTGAGAACAATTGTCTAGTGGTCCTCTACCAAGAAAGAAGACCAAGATTGTACAAATTGTCTTTGGGTCAAAATTGGCCCCGCCCCGGGGTCACCTGTTTTATTAAGAGATATATAGGGAAAAACATTGAAATATTGTTGTTAAATACTAACTGGTACATTAACATTTCTTGGGTGACCTTCTTAGTCATATTAACTTGACAAAAGACAGGCAACATAGGATGTGGGTTTTTTGCTCTGTGGTCCTCTTGTGCCTCTTGTATTGGTTTACCTGACTGCAAAATGAGTTATTGTGCTTGGCATGACAAATCCCATTTCGTAACTCAGTTCAGCAATCCAGGGCCATCAAGGCCCTCTTGTTTGTTTTAAGCTCACACGAGCACTCCATGCTCAAAGTTGGCTATTGGTATCACCCCATGTCCAGCATCTTGTCGGATTGCATCATGTGATGTAATGAGTGACATTCCCCATCTGTAATTTCTTTAACCCTTTCCCAAAGACAATATTGAAAACTGCTAGGCCAAAATATGGGAAATCTCTTTGGATAAAACCTAAACTATGGAATAGAGTTTATAACAATTTTGCAAAAGGATAAATTATTTACCATGAGCATATTCTCCCTTTGCCACAGTAATTTAAAAGGTCATCTTCATGTGGGAAAAGGTTAAACAATGTCTCCTCCTAGGCCTCTTGGTCCATTGCAATCACACTTCATAAGAATGTTCCTTAATGGTGGTCCTCTTTACAATGGAAAGACAAAACTTATGAAAATAGTGCCCTGATTTGAAAAACATTTTGCCCAATTGTTCCTTTTGTGATCCTCTTTATATATTGATTAAATTATTTCAATCTTTGAAAAATATTGCTTTTTCTCTTGTTATTGCATTTGAAAACTTTCGTATGCTCATGCTTAACATAGGAAATATGTGATATGGTTTACAGGACATGGTTGCATAAGTCTAAACAGTAATCAGAATAAAATAGTGGCATTTTAAACTACCATTAAACTATCACAGGCTCTAATCTATTAGGAATAACCTTCTTTGGTAAGGAAAATGAGGCATTTGTGTTTTTCTTTGAGGACAATCTTAAATGTAAATTAAAAATTTTTAACTACATTTTGAGACCTTATAGTTTTACCTGGTAACACCTGGTCTAGCCAGGAGTTCTGAGTTCAAATCTCAGTGGGGACAAAATGACACTGTAGCTAAATACATACAATTTGATCAATTAACTGAAATTTATATTTGGTTTTAGCAAATCTGAGCACAACATGCTCAATGTAAGCTTTTGTTATAATCCGCCATCCATCATGCAAACACTTATTATCTCTGTTTTAATCGAACAAGTCATAATATGAGAGATATATATCATAAAACAAAAAAGGTAACATGTAAATAACAACGAACCTGCAAATAATGGAAAACAAAGCAGCAGGATATGATGAAATAATAAATATATGATTAAGACATATACCAAGTTATAGTTTATGTGGAATTGGCAGGCAGTTGTTTGTAAAATGTTGTATGGAGTACTGGTGTGAGAACACGTGGTTATGTGAAATTACCGTTGTAAAATGAAACAGGAAATGATAAAGATTGCGTTTAGACTCAATTAATCAAATCAAGACAAAGTTGCACTCACAAGCAAACTCAATAATTACGTGTCCGAATGATGTTTTTCATCGTCTTACATATAGCTGGGCATTGTAGATAGCAATACAAGTACTATGTTAGTATGGATATTGCTCATATACAATGTACATGCAAATCAACTCTTGACTTTGTCTATTTTGTCCGGTTTCGTTTATCTATTGTTTCAACCGGAAACAGAGTGTTGTTGTTTCCTTGTGATATTCATAGTACCACTTACGTACTTTTAATATCTACCGGGTCATTATCAATTTAGATAAGTGGTTTAAAGTAGGAGGAGAAACGTAGAAGGCGAAGGAACACTGAGAAGTAGAAGAAGTAGTAGAGGTTGTACAACAGCGTAGTCTCACCAGAACATTCACTGTTAGTCTACGTGACATAAAATCATAGATTCATGTTTTGACAACAACCTATAAATGTAGCCCACTTGTTTTACGCCATTGTAACGTGTATGAGAGTCAATACGACTCCAAATCGCTTTATTTTAAAACAGAGTTGTTTTTCACATTTTCTAAGTATTACTGAATGTAAAGCATTCATAGACCTTGGGGTCTAAATGTAAATGCGTACTGTGAAGACTATGAAGAGCCTGTACAGCCGTATATTATGACCAGAACATTCACCTTTAGTCTACGTGTAATATATTCCTAGATGCATGTTTTGACAAAACAATAGAAGTCTAAGCACCACATGTGCTCGTCAATTTAACGTGATTTGAGAGTTAAAACGACAACAAATCGCTAGACTTTTTAAACAGGGTCATTTTTCAAAAGACGCAATTTTTTAGTATTAGACATTAAACTCTTTCATAGAAAGGAAGTCACCCCTTGAACAAATTACCATATTTCTAGTACAAGCGACTTATGACGCGTCTTCAGCATACGACTTTAGAAAACATGTTGAAATGGAGTAAAACCAAATTAACTAATTTAATAAAACGACGTTCCCATCTTATTATTAAGTGTTGCTTACTCCTCACCGTTAACCACATAAGAGCTGTTCCACGTGAAAACCAACATCATGAACTGTGCGTAATCTATCGACCCAGATCATCATTCGCAGTCCGCACAGGCTAATCCGTGACAAAAATGTCCGTCTCAGGGGGATAGAGGTAAAGAGTAATGATTCATGAAACAGAAAATATTCACACGAGGCGAAAAGTGTCTGCCCGGATTAGCATGCACGGTATGCTTAGGCTGATCCGTGTCGATACTTTACGCAGAGTCCACAATGTTGGTTTTCTCGTGGAAGTGTTCACGTATTTTTACTCAAAATAGCGTGCTCTGAAAGCATCTGGGGTGAGGGATGTAAAAGTAGAAAATTGAAGCGTCCATCATTTCAAAACATTGCAGGAAAGGGATACATTGCTGGATGTTAAATCGTCTGGTTGAAGGAAAAGGTTGAAATGGGAGATGCTCCCGGAAAGCCGATCTAAGGGCATATGTGGAAGACAGTGGTGCAGAGGTAAAGCGTCGGCATCTCGTACCAAAGGTCCCGGGTTCGATTTCCGTGACTGGCCGGGTTCTGCCATTTTCCCACACAGACGGCGTCAGTACTGGTTCAGTCTCCAGAGGCAGACATCGCGCGTGATTACTATAAGCTGACAGCTTGTTTCGCAATCGATGTAAAATAATTAAGTTTATGTAATCTAAATTCACACCAAACTGCTTATACGCGTTATGAACGTTAAACATTGTACTGATCAAGGACTCGCGAATACACCATGTAGACCACTGCACTCGAAACTAAGGTGGTACGGCATCGTGTAATTGTTCGTATAACCTAGTCTCAGAGTGAGCACCAACCCACGAAGTAGTACATGTATATACAGTGGTAGTCGATAAATACGTTTTTACGGCACCAACCCACGAAGTAGTACATGTATATAAAGTGGTGGTCGATAACTACGTTTTTACGGCACCAACCCACGAAGTAGTTCATGTATATAAAGTGGTGATCGAGAACCGCGATTTTTACGGCACCAACCCACGAAGTAGTACATGTATATACAGTGGTGATCGAGAACCACGTTTTTACAGCACCAACCCACGAAGTAGTACATGTATATAAAGTGGTGTTAGATAACCACGTTTTTACAGCACCAACCCACGAAGTAGTACATGTATATAAAGTGGTGATCGAGAACCACGTTTTTACAGCACCAACCCACGAAGTAGTACATGTATATAAAGTGGTGGTCTAGGACCACGTTTTTTACGGCACCAACCCACGAAGTAGTACATGTATATAAAGTGGTGATCGAGAACCACGTTTTTACGGCACTACCTCGTTTTCAAACCTTTTTTAAGCTTATCTCAGTGCCCGTTCTAGCGACATTTTCACACAAAGGTTTGCATACCGCCATATTGTTTGAACCGTTAATAGGCAACATGCTTTCGACTGCATAAGTTACGTATCTCTATCTTGTTTCGTCTGCAGTGGACTGAATGACGTATTCGCATGTCCGCCTTGAATTATTTTCACAAAGTATGGATACGCATATATATATATATATATTTATTCCATACCTAATTTATACGTCCAATCGTAGACGCTCATTCGAATCATGTGACCGTACAATATATTTCCGTATCGGGACGCACGCGCGTACAAAATAACCCGTATTCTTTTCGTATTGTACGATTCACAGGTCCCATGTTAAACCTATAATAAAGACCGAAGCGCGTGAAAAGGTTCCGAATGAAAGTCTGAATCGACAGGCGCTCTAGATAAAGCGTTACGATAAAGCTCCTGTTGTCACCGGATCATTATTGTCGTTTGCAAACAAGGAGTAACACTGAAACTAAAATGTTATCCGATTCTGAAATAGATGACTTTGTAATTGAACAGAAACCAAAAAACACTGTGAAAAAAACTAAAAGTGATGTAGGAATATTCAAAAGGTGGTTAGCGCAGGCCGTGCCGACAGAAACAAGGGAACTGGAAGAAATAAGTGCTGTTCAACTTAACAGTTATCTCCGGAGTTTTTACTTGACAGTAAATATATATATATTCAAAATATATTTTGGGGAAAAAGTCGAGGTATAGAATAAAAAGATCATTTAACAGTGTTCTGTACAATACGGAATATATTTGGACTCGTACACAGCTTGGAAAATCATATTGGACTCGCCTAGCGGCTCGTCCAATATGATTTTCCAAGCTGTGTACTCGTCCAAATATATATCCGTATTGTACAGAACACTGTTAAATAACCTATAAATACTTTTTGTCATAGGTTATCCATTCAATTATGGAAGTTTTCTATGTTTTACATCTACGTTCAAAGTCTTCTGCTGCAGAATTGTCGTATGAGGGAAAGGGTTAAGGATGTGCGTCATAGGTCGAGGTCTAAGTGCATAACAAGTGCACGTACATTTTAACCCTTTCTTATGGAACGCCTTTACTGTCTTACTATGTTGTAGTGTATTATACGCAGTACATTTTCATGTATACGAGGTACATATTTCATTTGACGTGGTAGATATTTCATTTGACATGGTACATTTTACATGATATGCAGTGCATTTTGTATAATATATCGTGGTTATTTAATAATATGAAGTGCACAAGTATGAAGATAGTAGAATAACCTTTATATAGTGTGCAAACAACGTCATATGCAATACAGATAACATTATATGCAGTCTATTCTTCAATACGTGTGGTGGTACTTTGATTATATGCGGTGGTTTAAACTTTATACGCGGTACATTTACATTGGGGATGATCATACTTTCCGGCATTCTCCGGAATTATTTCCGGAAAGTACCGAGCATGACAGATAGGAATGAATGAATGAATGTATATTGTTTTATGGCGCATCGACAGCTAAGGTCATTTAGCACGCAATTAATTTTAATTATTCATGATCCCTGGGTAAACAAACCAGTACTAGGCTAGAAAATGTGCCTTGCCCAAGGGCACTCCACCATGACCGTAGTGCCGCGACTGGGTATCGAATCGGGACACCCGGTTTCGAAATCCCCGACGCTAACCACTCGACCACAGGGGATTCCATGACATATAGGTTTGAACATTAACACCGTCTAATCCATTTTAAAAAGGTCTTGTGGAACAATCTTTATGAAAAGTGTACACATTTTCTAAATAGACAAGATGCAGAATGTCGTCTATGCAGCCGATCTCTGATTGCTGAAGCAGACAACTCTTGAAATCATTATGGCAAAAGGATAAATTGCTCATCTTGAGAAATTTCTCCATTTGTCACAATGCGTTCAACCAACCCTTCTTCAATAATCATACTTTCATTTATTAAGATTTTCTATAGTTTTGCCTTAACGTCATCTGATGCATACTTGTTGTATTACGGAAAAGATTTAAAAATGTGTTTAGGTTACCACTTTATGGTAATGTTCCCTCATAAAAACAACTTTAAATTCCTCAGCAGCTTCTGGAAGTAAGAGAAATAACTTGAAAAGTGATTTACATGATATATTTGATTTTGTCTTTGGGAAAAGGCATAACTTCGTTTTTTTCTGAAAAGTATAGGTTCAAATCAGCCTGCATATTTGCTCTGTCTTATCATAATCCTCACAAGTTGACTGAAGCTTCTAATAAGCATATGTAAGTACATGTAATATTCTAGGGCTATAACATAAGACTCCGTTGACAAGCACTCGAGCTTGTGAGAAGTCATATACTATTGGACTAGTAATATTCAGACTTTAGATTTTAGATTTTGATCAGACTGCAAATCATTCCGAATGAACAGATCAATTTCGTCTAGAGCGGATTTCAGTGCAGCCGACGACATTCTGCCACTCGTGTATGCAGAACATGTGTACACATCTATTTATAAATTATTCAAGCGCTTTTTTTGAAATTGAGTAAACGGTGTAAATATTTTAATATCTATCTGTCTGACTCGGTATTTTCCGGATAAATAATAACGGAGAATGCCGGAAAGTATTATCATCATAATGAAAAATGCAACGCATATAAAGCTGTTTACACCATGTATAAATTAGTATGGACCGAATATATTGCCAAATGCATTGCGTACTATGATTGTTTATGAACACATACATAATAATTCACCAGGTATAAAGATACGTGCAGGCACTTCATATATTAAAACATACACCGCATCTATTGACCAACATACAACGTATAAATGTAAAACTACTGCAGCCATACACAAACAAATACACCACATATAATGTCATTTGTACTGCATAGTATATAGTTTGTATTGCACATAACATTTTTTGTACAACGTATAAGGGTTATTCTACTGTTTAAACACTATTTTGCACTGCATATTATTCAATAATCACCACACATAATAGAAAAGGCACTGCATATCATGAATAATGTAACACATCAAATGAATTATGTACCTCATATACGTGAACATGTACTGCGTATAATACAATACAACATACTAAGACAGTAAAGGCGTTCCATACTTTCTCATATGTAGACGTGCTTAGACACATATGCAGCAGGTGAGTTTTGACAACACTGTGACAAAAGGATAATTGCTCATGATCTGCAAATGTCTGATTTTGTCACATTTTTTTTCAATTCTATGCAAGATGTATACGTGTATGCATTACACAATTTGATATATAGATGCTTCAATGTCGTCTGCATAAGTTTCGCCTTTTTTATGAAAGGGGGAGGGAGTAAAACAATATGCTATTGAAAGTGTTACTTCCTTTTCATTAACAAAAACAGATGTTTTTGATACGCTAAGGTCAATTGCAGTTTCAATTCCGTACCAACAAGTGAAACATAAACAACAAAGGCTGCCATTCAACCAATGTAATTACAGTTACTATATAGTAACTGCAAGTTTATAATACAGGATAGTTTATTAGACTTTAGCATAACATAGTTAATCGTCATACAAACAATGCTATTACATGTGAGCATGTATCTACAAAAATACGATTAATAAACAAATGGGAAAAATGCAAAAGTATCATACACGCTCACACACACTAACGCATGCACTCACTTACGCATGTACTCACTTACGCACACACACTCACACACACACACTTACGCATGCACTCACTTACGCACACACACTCACACGCACGTACGCACGCACGCACACACGAACGCACGCACGCAAGAACGCACGCACGCACGAAAAAAGAACCTTTCAACATTATATAAATATTGCATGGCTTCCAGTGTGACAGTACACTTTGTCAACATTCGGGTAAATACTGTAAATAATAAATATAAATGCTACATTCTTCCCCTGATACAAGCGACATCTGACACCTTCAAAGAATATGAATTTTTAAAACATTGTATACACATATGTTTTTATGTTACCGCACTATTTTTAAATATATATAGAAGTCATACAACCACAATATGTTACAAGTTTTACCCCACAAAAAGCAAATGACTGTAATATTATAATTATATAAATCCAGTCAAAAGCTCATTCTCATTAGTAACTTTTTAATTTATATTGATGGTGAGCTGAACTTTTACATATTACTTCAATAACGAGAGCTGAAATGTAGCTAGAATCCCAAGGACCCGATGACATTTTGACCTCAGTTTATTGACCATTTTCAACTGCTATACATCAACTGTAACAAGAATCTTGATTAAACACAAACGTTTTGAATTTTATTGTAACTTGCACTTTTTTCAGGCAGAGAGAAGGGGGTCGGGGGCTAAATAAATTTGTTCATAATTAACTGTTTCTCCTTTTGTCAAGGTTGTTGTAATATCAAAAAACAATTAACGTTCTGGTATGTTCTGTTCTGTTCTGTTTTCAAAGGCATCATAACTCGTCTCTGTATAATAGTAGTCTAAAATACCTTATAAGTTAAAAAGGTTTTCTTGTGTGTAATGAAGGACGAAAAACTATTTACTCACATCTAACTTGATTAAAGGGTAAATATATGTGTGTAACTGTTAACGATACAAGTTTTCCATAATTTCGACTATTGAGGGATGAATTGCAGGCAATTGACTGATAAATTATGTTTTTCCTTTATTTAGAATATAAACATTTGTATTATTTTCTTCATTCTGTCTTAAAGGTTATACATGGTATAATATAAAAGGAAAATTATATTGCAGTAGCGAGATATCAATTGTTCAAGCCTATCGTAGTACAATACTAAAGCCTGTATCGCTACTGCAACATAATATTCCCTCGTAGTACAATACTAAAGCCTGTATCGCTACTGCAACATAATATTCCCTCGTAGTACAATACTAAAGCCTGTATCGCTACTGCAACATAATATTCCCTCGTAGTACAATACTAAAGCCTGTATCGCTACTGCAACATAATATTCCCTCGTAGTACAATACTAAAGCCTGTATCGCTACTGCAACATAATATTCCCTCGTAGTACAATACTAAAGCCTGTATCGCTACTGCAACATAATATTCCCTCGTAGTACAATACTAAAGCCTGTATCGCTACTGCAACATAATATTCCCTCGTAGTACAATACTAAAGCCTGTATCGCTACTGCAACATAATATTCCCTCGTAGTACAATACTAAAGCCTGTATCGCTACTGCAACATAATATTCCCTCGTAGTACAATACTAAAGCCTGTATCGCTACTGCAACATAATATTCCCTCGTAGTACAATACTAAAGCCTGTATCGCTACTGCAACATAATATTCCCTCGTAGTACAATACTAAAGCCTGTATCGCTACTGCAACATAATATTCCCTCGTAGTACAATACTAAAGCCTGTATCGCTACTGCAACATAATATTCCCTCGTAGTACAATACTAAAGCCTGTATCGCTACTGCAACATAGTATTCCCTCGTAGCACAACACTAAAGCCTGTATCGCTACTGCAACATAATATTCCCTATATATTCAGAAACAGTGTTTTTAATAGCTTGCGTATGGCATTTCGTCGAATGTTGGAAGGAAGCTTATCGAACCCTTTGCATTATGGAACTGCTCCATGTCATAGTTAACGAATAACCGACCCAGTGTTGTAGTCGTTTGGATGTACGGCTCGAGAGCGGGAGACCAGAGCAAGATATGCTAGGGTCGTATACAATATTTTAAAATGGCATTGGCTTCCCTAATTGGAGCTGATAATTGTGTGGACAGCATAATGACTGATACGCTAATGTCAGATAACACTTTCCTGCATTACAGGTAATTCACCCTGCCTGGAAACGCCGTGATCATGGTATACATGACGTATTAAATGCGTCTTTAAATATCATTCAAACAAACGCTATCGAATCAGCTGGAGATTTCCTCAAAAAGAATAAATTTACTCTAAATAGTGTTATACTAAATGTTCGTTTCATATACAAACTGCGGTAAGAAGCAACTAAGTATTAACTCTTTCAGACGTGAATATTCAGTTTAATGCATCTGCAACTATACAGACGACCTTAAACAAATACATAGTGTCATACTGAGCAATGCTTCCTTTTGCCATGATGTTGTTAACTCGATTCAGTGATTATACGTTAATTTATAGAGATTTCCTATATTTCTGCCTCGATGCTTTTAAAGTCGTCATCTGCGGATTTGTTGTAGTACGAGATACTGAATATGGTATGCCTTTTCTCCACCATATGCCAATGTATCTAGCTCTATTTACTACATACTGTAAGTAATTACTTGTTTAAAAGATATGTATGTTGCTCTAAACAGGGGAGTGTTGTCGTTCGTGAACTTAAATGAGAGTCCATGAATTAACCCAGTGCCTGCTGTTTCTGTCTGTAAGCATCGATTGTCTGGACTACAAAAAAATGGCGATAGTAAATCTAAGCACAAACTAATTCTACTTTCATATGATATTTTCCAAAGTCTTTTGTATTCAAGAACAAATAAAAAACTTAAAGCGACTGATATTCAGACGGCCAAATGTCGTAAAAGTTTCTTTTTCCAATTTCGAGAAAATTAGTGTTATATTTGATTGTTGTGCATTGAACTATGATCACTAATGGATTACATAACCCTAGAAACAGAGAGATTTTTAATTTTATCGCTAATATGTCATCGCAAATCATACCCCGTAACTAACGGGATAACTTCATAGGTCAAATTACGCCAAATACATCCACGGCCATGGTGATCTAGAGCCAAATAGTCCATAAAAAATAATTGTTTGCGTAGAAATTAGTGTATACTTACACAATAATGCATTGAATATATGAAATATTGAGTTTAAATTTAGTGTTACTGTGTATAGGATGCACTTGTTATGATTGATTTGATCATATTAAGTATTATGACTTTGTGAAAGAAGAGAATGTGAAAAACCATCCCTGCCCGGTTTTGCCCGATTTCGCCCAAAATGAGGAAACCCTTTTCTTGCAAAATGTATGACCCCCCCCCCCCCTTCAGCCAGCCCCTGTGGCATACCTCCTAGAAGGTTCGGGCTCAATGTAGTATGGTGAAGGCTTCGAACCAGAAACTTTCACCAAGGATGTGTATGACTGGAATCAGCAAACAAAATATATCCGGCCTTTGTTTGACTATTTTTGGTTAATACTTGAGAACAGTGAGTGAACTATTCAAAACGACAGTCAGAAAAGACCTTTAGAACGTTGACAAAGTTCAGCAGAGGTAAGTAAACACCCATTTGAATCTATATTTATGTGTCCAAAAAGTTACTCATAGATGGGCGGAAATGAAAAAAGTTGAATTTTTACTGTGACCTTTTTTATTTATGTATTTGTATGTTATTCTTTGTCAGGTATGTTTGAGTTCAATTTTAATCAAATTTAAATTTAAAAAGAGTTAAATTTGGGGTTATGTTCTATATGACAGGTCTGTTTTAGCTCCAAGAGAGGCTCTGCATGCTAAACAATTGTATTTCCTGCTAGGAAACTGTCGTCTTCACATGATTTAAGAAATAATTTGTTATTAGTTTTGAATTCAAATGAAAATGGATTTTTAAAAAATAAAAAAACTGTAAGGACAACCTGAAACCAGAGGCCCAAGAGGACCAGTATCGCTCTACTACCATTAGGCAATAACTAAATCTCAAAATAACCCCGTCCCCTGGTGGCCATGTTTTTTTACAAATCAACATGGCTTGAAGGAATCTGATAGGCGGTCACCTTAGAAACATTTCTACAAAAGTATTTGAAAAGTAGCCCGACACTTTCGGAGGAGAAGATATTTTAAGTTTTCACTATAGCCATATAACGCAAAATAGCCCCGCCCCCTGGCGGCCATAGTTTTCGACCAATCAACATGGCTTGAAGGAATCTGACAGAGGGTCACCCTAGGTCACCCTAGGAACATTTCTTCAAAACTATTTGAAAATCGGCCTGACACTTTCGGAGGAGAAGATTTTTTCAGTTTTCACTATTTTTCTCTTTCGGTTGCCATGGAAACCAGAGTTTTGAAAACATGAAGGAATTTAGGAGAGAACATTGAGAGTATGCTCCCTATGAAGTTTCATCCCAATTTGCCAAGTGGTTAAGGAGGAGTTTGAAGCACAACATTTACGGACGCACGCTTTCACAGACGCACGACGGACAATTCGCCATGACATAAGCTCGACTGGCTTTCAGCCAGTGGAGCTAAAAATTAGTCTGAGTTGCATGAAAATGAGGCGAGTTGACGTTGGAAGTGATCTAAAACATGCAAGAGATATGGCCAGTACAGGTTTAAAGGTCCAAGGCAGTCTGGATCTGGTTTTGAACCCACAAGGCCCATATAATGGCAGTCATTATTTCAGAGAGAGATTTACATATTGCCCCTTAGTTGCAGGCAAGTCAACTTTGTAATATTACACTATGTATCAATGTTTTACACATAAATTTGAAATATAATTATACCAATAATGGAGAATTTTTTTTCAAAAGGAAGAATATCTAAACAAACGTACTAGCCTTGTCGAAACAATTCCTTAAAAGGGAGTCAGATTGTTAACTGATTTAAATTGATGTAATTAAGTGATATTTCAATAATCAAATACTTTTGATTTTGGCTTGCATCAAGCCTTGTCAATGTTATATCCTTACATATGCCTGTTGTGGCTGTCCTACTTTCTTTCCGGCATGGCTGTAACCAAGTACTTTGAATGATCTGTGCCATAGATATATACAATTTGTTTGCTTGCATTATTCTGTACTCACACCCCAATGTTGTGTATACAGCTTGTATTTACATTGTGAAGTTGTGTATTGTATCTTTTACTAATAGATGATACTCTTTTTGGAAATTTGCTTTATTGTCCCAGATACAAATTTTCCCCAAGTTGTTCAAAATGATTCCATTTATCCCATGTGTTAACTGATTTGATGGACCGGAGTATGTGTGCTGGTCTTTTGGTGGCAACCTTTCATTTTCGCGAAGAGCTGGCACAAGGTTTTGAATTGAAGCTGCTCAGGCGACACAGTTCAACACACACACACACACACACACACACACACACACACACACACACACACACACACACACATACGTGTTTAATCGTAAAATGTAACGGCTATAAATAAGGCGCTTTAATGACTTTCGTGAAAGTGTAGCGACAGTAACCGCCCTTTATATATTGACTGCAATTAATAAACTCCAATACACTGGATATTTAGAAACACACAGTGAGTCGCGTATCACTGAACAATGTAGCTCTTTGTGTTTCAAATCAACCTTTGTAGCACTCTTTTGTTGTGTTCTACATTACAATGTAGCAAAGTGTGTATTATATAAATGGTCATAAAATAAAAGTTTGACAAACAGGTAAACACTGACAGAAATATGTACTTGTACCTTCGTTCTGAAATGTTGAAATGTTGATAAATCGATGTTTACAATATGATACATAACAGGCGATATGCATGCATGTGTGTTCAAACACACGCTTCAATGTAGCACTGTTTAACAGCGTAAGTATTTAGTTTGGCTTTTGCGTTACAAAAACGGGTTGTAGCTCTTTGAATCCCTGCAGATTTGTTAAATTAATGGTGAGAACATATGCGGGTGCTACGTAACATTTGCGTGCTACATGCGTGAGTGATATTCAAGTGCAAGTGCTACATTTGTTGGATGAACTCTCTCACATACATAGATAGCCTCTTAACTATATATGAGCCGTACCACGAGAAAAATAACATTATGGACTCGACCTAGATAAGCCTACGCAGTTCGCGCAGGCTAATCCGGGCCGACACATTCCGTATCAAGGTGATAGAGGTATAGAGTAATGTCTCCTGAAACAGAAAATCTACAGTAGGCGAAAATAGTCTGCCCGGATTAGACTGCGCGGCATGCTTATGCTGATCCGTGTCGATACTTTACGCAAAGTCCACAATGTTGTTTTTTTCGCGATACGGCTCATATTGAGATTTTAATCTAAATACAGAAAATAAACTTTCGAAATTACCTGCCGCAACAGTTAAAACTTCATTGGTAGTGTAGTTCTAGGGTTACTGCCTCGACATCGGGATCGATACCAGACCCGGTGATACTAGTACTTTAAACATGGTTATAATAGCCTGCCTTCATTGGCGCTCAGACATTTGGAGTTGGCATTACGAATTATTCGCTGGTCTCAACATGAAAGGAAACGTAGCACTGGTAACCGTGATATAAGGGAACAGTTGTTTGAAAGCAGCGTAAGACGTCATACAAACAGAACAAAGACAATAATAACATTTATACATGATATATATCCTCTCAAACTCATACCACGGACCGGCTTTTTCAAGTCTTCTTATCGTTCCAGATTTATAGACAATATTTACACAAGTACTTGTAATGTTAATAAAAACATGAGAGGATCCCATATATATTTGGTTTGAATGGTTTCGTAAACATGTTAACGTCAATATAAACCTGCCAATTCATAGTTAAATCAAATTTCTTTTTTATAACATTTACAGTTTTTTAAAAGGACTTGACATACGCCAAAAAATAGGCGTCTAAAATAGACAAGATTCGTCAGTGTCGGGGAAGAAGTCAAAACAGAAATAAGCACAACATTCTGTCAAACTCAATGTAAGTTATCCAATCTGCCTATGTAATCAATATTTTTAAGATTTTTGGTTTATTTTCATCTGACAAACTTGCAAAAGTTAATTGATAATTCTGATATGAAAGTCACAAGACTTGTGATAACTATGACACGTTAACCGTTTAATTTCATTAGATTTTTTCAGAATTGACGTTTGAATGGATTACACGATTTGGTAATAAAATATTTTGAAACAAAAAGTTAGCCAGAGCAGTCGGATTTCTGGCTATCGAGGTAAAATTACAAAGCCGGAAAAGCCGTCGTTCTGGTTATTCTGGCGATCTTGAAAAGTCGATTTGAACAAGATTGAAGTTTATTAGTGCATGGAAATTTACTTGAAATTATATCTCCGGCTGGCTTTAGAAGCTGCCTTCAACCAACTCTAATTCAACACTGAGGCAGTTGGGGGCGCTTGCATCTATGGGCCAACCAATCCATCTATCTCGAGCAAAAGACAAGCTAAATGGAGGGTGGGATCAATTAAGTCGGCTCTACTTAGTTTTTCTGACACGGCTATCCTCTTAAGTCTGTAACTCGAGCAATATACAACCGAAGTTGGACTGCCAACAATGCCATTTTCCGCTGGACGTAGCAGCCGGTTGTCACAAATTGGGTGACAATAACCTGATGCAGCTCAAAATCTGTGTTAGGTGCTTCTGCCTTACAATTATCAGGTTTTTAATTCAACTCTGTGATTCAATCAATACATCTAACAACATCAACTTGTATATCGTTAATTAAGTCGCGCCTCCTTTTACCAAGATATTTCAGTAATTGTCCCATTAGCCCAAAGTGGCCATAATCTCTACACGACCCCATTCATACTATCATATATTCCCCCTATGGTATCCGAAGGATAGAGATGGACCTGTCTCTTCACTCTCGACTCTCATTCTGCCCCACTGTTTGATATGTTCGGTACCCCCAACACTATGCTTCAAGTTTCGGCAGCTATCTGCAAAACCCTGCCGGAGTAAGGCCAACAGACTTGCCCTTGATCATGAATGTGCGTGCCTATTGTTCGATATAGATGAATTAATGTCCCATTGATGCATGACACGTGAAAGCGCCCAAAACTGTCTTCATAGTATATTAGGTTCCGTTTCACCGAGTTGTAGCAGCCGGAATTTCCCTACAATGTCTCGATTTTGCACCAATCCTGTTGTTTAATAATGGATTAACTGTGCACAAGTTACCGTTATGGTGAATTTCAGCATCAGAGTTAGGCTGACATAATTACTTCCACAATCGATTATAAGTGCCTGTTTTGTTTGAGATAGGTGGAATGGTCGTCCAATTATTTATGTATGACAGGTGCAAGAGTACCAAACTAACTTCGTATTGTATTCAGTCCTGTTGCGTCGGCTACAAAACCAATCCATATTTTGAAATTCTGACAATGTCCGTGTTTGTACCCGTCCTGTTTCAGTTATCTTGCAACCTGACATATGTCAGATGGAAGCGCCGAATACTGGCTTTGAAATGCACTAAGTATCGTTCAGCCGGGTTGTG
>JASEVX010000003.1:42317732-42358446 GCA_031761405.1 Serripes groenlandicus
TTCTGACGGAGACGATGGCTCTGACGGAGACGATGGCTCTGACGGAGACCATGGCTCTAATGGCGACGATTGTTTTGACGGAGACGATGGCTCTGACGGAGATGATTGTTTTGACGGAGACGATGGTTCTGACGGAGACGATGGCTCTGACGGAGACGCTGGCTCTGACGGAGACGATGGCTCTGACGGAGATGATGATTCTGATGGCGACGATTGTTTTGACGAGACGATGGTTCTGATGGCGACGATTGTTTTGACGGAGACGATGGCTCTGATTTAGACGATGGCGACGATTGTTTTGACGGAGACGATGGTTCTGATGGCGACGATTGCTCTGACGGAGACGATGGTTCTGATGGCGACGATGGCTCTGACGGAGACGATGGCTCTGACGGCGACGATAGCTCTGACGGAGACGCTGGCTCTGACAGAGTCGATGGTTCTGACGGAGACGATGGCTCTGACGGAATCGATGGCTCTGACGAAGGCGATGGCTCAGAGGGAGACGATGGTTCTGATGGCGACGATGGCTCTGACGGCGACGATGGCTCTGATGGAGACGATTGTTCTGACGGCGACGATGGCTCTGACGGAGACGATGGCGACGATGGAGACGATGGCTCTGACGGAGACGATGGTTCTGATGGCGACGATGGCTCTGACAGCGACGATAGCGGCAACGACGGTTTAGCAGATAAGCGTGAAGTGGCAAAGTTACTCGCCCTTGTAGTCGGACGGTTATGTTTCATAGACTCTCTACATTGGCTTCCAAGATAGTTGGTTATGACTGGGGCATTACAGCATGTAGACACATTTTAATGCATCTGCAGCAGACGGCTTTTGAAAACAATGTGACAAAGGTTCTTTTGTTATATGTGAGAAAGAGGTTAAAATCAACCATTATCCTGCTGAATTCCTGCTACTGGTAACATTCTCCTGCGTTTTGAACACAATTTTAACCTTTTCCACCATACAACAAATCTGCAGCGGACGACTTTAAACACGACTTTAAACATATTTTCCAAAAAATAGAAAATCTCTATAACTGAATGGATAACCTATGACTAAAAGTGGAAAACGTTGTGGCAAAAGGAGAAATTGCTCGTTTTGAGCAATTTCTTCTTTTGTCACAATGTTTTCAAAAAGCCGTCTGCTGCTGAGGCGTCAGAAAGCGTCTATATGGGGGAAAGGGTTAAACGGAGCAGCATTTGCTAAAAAATAATAAATAGCAATTTATGTAGACAAAGATAGGATTGTTTTGTCTGTGCATGCGGATCTTGCTCTAACTTGTTCACAAATGTTGTTTTAACATTTTTTCCTACGTACAGACGCCACTGCAGCAGACTTTTGAAATCACTGTGGCAAAAGAAGACAATTTACTCATGATGATTTATTTCACTATTTTTACAGAGAGCTTCCATATGTATGACTAAATGATTTCAATATCTGTCTGCTGCTGTTTTGTTGCACATGGCTTTAATCATTCATAGCAGGTAAAACTAAATGTTACATTCGGTTGTGTACAGCAGGATAAGGGTCTACGAGAATTTCGATAATATTACATAACTTTACTGTAATCACTGACTCATAACCATTCTTCAAATGTTTCTAAGACCTAACAAAGACTAAATGAGAAGAGCCCAAGAAACACCAACCTTACGGCCTTTGATAACAGTATAGATCCAGATGAACATGCGCATCAAAGCACTGTTCGCTAATAAACCAAAGAAGCATTTAACCCTTTATCACATACAACAAATCTGCAGCAGATGACTTTGAAAACGTTAAGGCAAACATATGGAAAATGTATTTAAATGAAAGTATATTAATTAAATAGAGTTGAAAACCTTGGGTCAAAAAGAGAAATTTCTCATCATTAGCAATTTCTCCTTTCGTGACACATTTTCAAAAGTCGTCCGATGTAGAAGCCGTAGAAAGTGTTTATGTGTAGGAAGGGTTTAGAAGCCTCTGCTTCTCAGCGTGTATTTAGATCAGTCTGAATAGGGCAAATTGCACGTTATCTACACACGTAAATATAATACGTCCCAAGGTTGATTTTCATTCATAGATCATGGCTCAAATGGCATACGATCCGACTGCATATTTGCTTAGGTTAATCTGGATCTATGTTCACAGTGTAAAGGATAGCTTTTAAGATTATTATGTTTTACGCTGTTTTCAACATTATTATCCCCTCGCGATGAGGTCATATAGGGATCTGCCTGTATAGTACGTATGTCACTGCTCTATCGAGTTCATTTTGTATCCGAGTCTTATGAAATTTCACACACATGTTCACAAGCATTGGCTTTTGTACGTTTTTGCATTTCATCGACCTAGGTCAAAGGTCAGAGGTCAAGGTCACAGTGATAATATTAGTGTTTCAACGCTATGCCACTGCTCTAGCAACTTCACTTCTTATCCTATTATAATGAAACTTCACACACATGCTCACACGCATTGTCTCTTGAACGACTGCATTTCATCATCTTAGGTCAAAGGTCAGAGAGCAAGGTCACAGTGATTGTATTAGTGTTGTAATTCTATGTCACTGTTCAATCGAGTTCATCTCTTATCCGGTTCTTATGAAACTTCACACACATGTTCACAAGCATTGGCTCTTGAACGACTTTGTATTTCTTCGACCTAGGTCAAAGGTCAGAGGTCATAGTGATTGTATTAGTATTTTAATGCTATGTCACTGCTCTATCGAGTTCATCTCTTATCCGGTTCTTATGAAAATTCGCACACATGATTTTACTAGCATTGTCGTCTGTAAGACTTTGCATTTCACCGACCTAGGTCAAAGTTTGTACAAAATGACGTTATAGCTTTAGCTAGCCCTATCATTGGTGGATACAATTCCTTCATACTGCATACACAGGTTCAGTGTCAAGAGAGCCTGGACGGGTTCATGTTTCACTGAACGAAATCAAATGTCACTTTCACTGCGACTTTTTCTGAACAAAATGACGAGGGGATTTCAGTGCTTCGTCGGTGATGCTCTTGTTTCAGCTATATCACGGCGACAGTTCACTTATTCATTCTCCCTGGGTAAACATACCAGTATTAGGCTAGGAAAAGTGCCTTTGCCCAAGGGCACTCCACCATGACTGCTAGACTAGTGATCGAAACGCTAGACGCCCGGTTCCAAATTCCAGACATAACATTATTGAATAGAGTTGAAAACATTGTGACAAAGGATGACATTGCTTATTCAGAACAATTTCTCCTTTTGTCAAAATGTTTTCAAAAGTGATTCAAAATGCAGGTGGGAAAGTATTAAATGCTTAAGAGTTGTCTGCTTTGAAAACATCTATTAGAAATCTTGTATAGAATGGAAAACTAAAGTATACTTTTAGGTATTGAAAACAAATTTGGAATGGGATAAAATAATTGTTTAAGTAAGCATTGTAGCAAAGGAAAGATTGCTAAGCAATTGCAACTTTTGCCACAAATTTCCAGCTCTTTTCAATAATTGTACATTAATTTTTAGAGTTTCCATATTGTAGTCAAGATGCGTTCTCAGTCATCTGCTACAGATTTGTTTTAAACCTTTCCCTCATTCAGATGCTTTATGATGCCTCTGCAACAGACAACTTTTGAAAAGAATGAGACAATTTTTCCTTTTTACAAAAGGTTTTCAACCTAATCAAACATTGTTCTATCATTTTTAAAGAGTTTCCAGGGGCGTAGCTCCCTTTAGGCACTGTAGGCACGTGCCTAAACATTTTTTCTCAAAATGCAGCTGCGGCGATAGACATCTGCGTAATGTATCGACCAGATCAGCCTGCGCTGTCCGTGCAGACTGATCCTGCTGACACATTCCGTCTTAGGGGGATAGATGTATAGAGTAGTTATTCCTGAAATAGAAAATCCACTGGAGGCGAGAAGTGTCTATCCGGGTAGGCCTGTGTGGCATGCTTAGGCTGATCCGGGTCGATAATTTACTCAGAGTCCACAATGTTGATTTTCTCACGAGACGGCCTACACATTGATTATTGCAAAGCTACGCACCTGGTTTCCATAAGTTTGCCAAGATAATTTCAAAGTAGACTGCTGCTAATTTGATGTATGTCGTAAAGTGTTTAGCTGGAAATGTTTAGGTTCAATTGGTACATAACTAGATGGTTAAACAAAAATAAACAATTCACTTACATTTTTTCTCATTTATTATTTCGATTCTACCAATGGAAAAAGGAAATGTTAATTAAATATGTAAAAATATTACAAAAATGTATTATAACAAAACCATTTAACATAAATATATATGATATCTAAACATTAGAGCACATCATTTGTTCAATAGAATAACATGAAAAAATCCTAAACATTTACTTATATATATATATTTACAAGTTATGATTATTTACACATATTTACATGTAGAAATAGCTATGTACAATATTACATGCACAAATGGAAGTATTAATTATTCATTCTAAAATTGCTATTATTTCTTAGAAATAAAGAGTATTATGATGGGAAAGAGATCCCTATGTCCCAGGCTCCCTGTCAAGGAAGGCACCATAAACACAGTTAATCTGTTCACCAATATGTCATTTTCACATTTTTCAAAACTTAACCCTTTCCCACATACAGCAATTTCTTCTTTTGTCGCCATGTTTTCAAAAAGCTGTTTGCTGCAGAGACATCGGAAATAAAGCGTCTATATGAGGGAAAGGGTTAAACAACCAATTGATAGATTGGTGTCTAACGCTGTTATCAACAATTGTTCAGTTATATTACGGCAGCTAGTCCAGCCACTCCTGGGTTTTCTGGCTTTCTCATACCAGTACTACACAACAGTCTTTCAAAGCAACTGGCTGCTTTTCCACATAGACTGTTAGTCTATTGGTGAAAGATAAATGCTGTGTGTCACATTGACTTTTGTAAAATTTCAGAAAGAATATTGGCAGTGCTGGGATTCGAATTCACAACCCCTGGATAAACAAAGAGTCTGTAAAATGAATGGATGCTCCTGAATGGGTATTAAACTATGGAAAGTTCCTAGCTCCCTTAACCCTTTCCCACATACAACAAATCTTCAGCAGAAGACTTTCAAAGCATGTGGGCAAAAATGTGGAATATCACTTTATTGAATTTAGTTGAAAACATTGTGGCAAAAGGGGAAATTGCTCATTATGAACAATTCTCCCTTCTGCCTCAATGCTTTTAAAAGTCGTCTCCTGCAGAGGCATCAACATGTTGGAAAATGTAAACACTTTCTAAATTGCAGAAGCATTTAGATGTCTTTGCAGAAAGAGTCAACTGAAAACAACATGGCAAATAAGAGAAATTGCTCATCATGAGCTATTTCACTTTATCACTTTATTGCAACAATGCTTTCATATCTATTTAATAATTATACTGTCATTTATAGAGAGTTTCTGTATTTTCGTTTAGATATTTCAAATTCGTCAGTGGGAAAGGGGTTAAAATGTTGAATATAAACACGCTGACAATAAAGTTTCACATTTGATATGGTTTTCATGAACTTAATAATTTAATGATTTACACAATGCAACTTCTTACAGTCACCTGCTCCGAAAACATTTAAAAAAAACAACTTTGAAGATCTAGGGTGAAATGGAGTAATTGCTATTCAATCATATGTCTAAATTTTCTTTTCATTTTATTCAATCTTTTGGCTTCTGAGAAAAGTGTCTATGCTTGTTCTCAGACATAGAATGTCCAATCCTGCAATGTATATACAATTCTGACACATCTGTAGCAGACAGTGATTGAAAACATTCTGGCAAAAGATGAAATTGTTAATCATGGGCTAAATTAACTTTTAGCAAAATGTTTTAATCTCTAATCAATAAATATGCTTTTATGTACGGAGATTTTCCATGTTTCCGCCAAGATTGCAACACAAATTTGATCTCTGTTGTTAACACTTTACCTCATATAGATGCACTCTGACGCCTATGCAGCAGACGGCTTTTTAAAAAACATGGCGACAAAAGAAGAAATTGCTCAGTTTTGAGCAATTTTCCTTTTGTCACCATGTTTTCAACTCTCTTAAAAAAAAATCAGGTATGTTTTCAATGTCGTCTGCTGCAGAATATGTTGTACGTGGAAAAGGGTTAAGGAAGATATTTCAATAAATTGAATCCAAACAGTCATATCTAAACTTTATTCTGTCTGTCCAGATCCTGCCTTTTTGACTTTTGACTATAATGTAGACAAAAACAACATTGCCTGCAATTCAACTTTAAGCCTTTCCCACCTGCAGACGCAAACATCAGAAGAAATAATCTGTTTGTATTTCCTCAGTTACGCCGCAGCTTCAACAATAGTTTAGTTAGTCAGTTGTATTAAACGGCCGTGGATCGAACCTGCGAAACTCCTGCGCCGGGACGCTCTACCACTATACCACGTATACTTATGAAGATCAACCATCTTTGGTATAACCGAGCCGGGGATGGAACCTGCGATATCCCGCAGCCGAGACTGACGCTATACGACTACAATTACCAATGTAGCATTTGCATCCCAGCAGAGGAAGGTTAAACCGTTTACCGGAGACAGACTTCTTGTGCCGCCTCTTCCTCTGTTTCTGTTACTGCTCTAGTAATGTAAATATCAGATACAACGGTTATAGCAATGTCGACGTAACACATGTACATGTTTTTGTTCCTGCTCTAGTAATGTAAATATCAGATACAACGGTTATAGCAATGTCGCCTTAACACATTTACATGTTTTTGTTCCTGCTCTAGTAATGTAAATATCAGAAACAACGGTTATAGTAATATCGCGTTACACATTTACATGTTTTGTTACTGCTCTAGTAATGTAAATATTAGATACAACGGTTATAGTAATGTCGTCTTAACACATTTACATGTTTTTGTTACTGCTCTAGTAATGTAAATATCAGATACAACGGTTATAGCAATGTCGACGTAACACATTTACATGTTTTTGTCACTGCTCTAGTAATGTAAATATCAGATACAACGGTTATAGTAATATCGCCTTAACCCATTTACATGTTTTTGTTACTACTCTCGTAATGTAAATATCAGATACAACGGTTATAGGCAATGTCGACGTAACACATTTACATGTTTTTGTTACTGGTATAGCAATGTCGCCTTAACACATGTACATGTTTTTGTTACTGCTCTAGTAGTGTAAATATCAGATACAACGGTTATAGCAATGTCGCCTTAACACATTTACATACTTTTTGTTAAAGCTCTAGTAGTGTAAATATCAGATACAACGGTTATAGCAGTGCCGCCTTTACATATTTACATGGTTTTGTTACTGTTCTAGTAGTGTAAATATAAAATACAACGGGTATAGCAATGTCGCCTATTCAAAACATGTTTAATAAATAGGAGATATGACTTGTACAAACCAAACTTTCCTACCTTACAACGTACATTTTTCACCAAAATGTCAACTTGATTATTTAATTCATGACATATTTTTTTTAAACCCACATCATATAACATCAACAGTTGCAGGTTTAAGGATATGTTAAGGATATGTTGGCATTCATTTGTGATCAACACTATCCAACTTTTAAGAATCCTTTGCGAAACATTTACGAAATGTGACTGTCCGAATAAGGTCTGTTCATTGAACGAATCATTTCTAGCGCGTGAGTAGTAAAGGAGGGTAGACCGGGGCATTTTGCGAATGACCCGGTCTACCCTCCTTTGGAGGGTATTTCGTCTCCAAAGGAGGGTAGACTGGGGCATGCCCCAGTCTACCCTCCTTATAAAAGGGATTTAAAGAGTAAAGGTATGAAGGGGAACTGGGGCATTTAAATAAAATGTTATTTTGCGAATGCCCCGGTCTACCCTCCTTTGGAAGGTAATTCGTCTCCAAAGGAGGGTAGACCGGGGCGGACCAAGGGAGGGTAGACCGGTGCAGCCGCAAAAGTTGGACTTAGTCGTTTTTTTCAATCTGGAGGGTAGACCGGTCCGGTCTACCCTCCTTCGGAAGGTAAATCATCTCCTAAGGAGGGGTAGACTGGGGGATGTCCAAGGAGGGTAGACCGACAGGTCTAGCTGACCAGTGCATTCCCCAGTCTCTCCTCCTTAGGAGATGATTAACCTTCCGAAGGAGGGTAGACCGGGGCGGTCTACCCTCCTTGATAGGATAGACCGTGGACTTAGTCGTTTTTAGGTCTTTTCTGATGTTGGACTTAGTCGTTTTTCAATGACAAATTTGAAAAAGTTGAACTTTCTAAGTATGTGGTGTGGCCCTAAAAAGGACCGTTTTGTTTTGTTGGGGTGTTAAAGTCGAATGGCATTGGCATACCAATTACCCAGTGAAGTACCTATGAGAACTGCAAGGAGACAGAACTCATAAGTAGCTTTTGCTATCATCACTCTGACTAAATACACCCCATCTGGATAACGAATTGTATCAATTTCCCGAGGTAGTCTTCGATTAACGTATAATTCAGTAAATATATTATACAGTCTACGGCCAACGTCAATTAAATCAATGGAAACTTTTAACACGCCTCTGCATAATTCCATTTTGATATCGAAAAGTGTATGGAATGAAATGACGTTCTGCTATTTATACCGATAGGTCGGATTGACCTACTTTTGACTCAGAATTAAGCTTGACCAATGAAATGCATCGAACGTTATTCTATGAAAAGTTGTGGGATACGAACTACTGCATTTACATGTTTTTCATCAATTTTTTTACTATTTGGATTATGAAAAAAACAAAAATGTATTTTTTGAACTTTTATTTTATCTTAAGATAAAATATACACAATGACAATTTGAAAAGTTGAAACTTTTCGAGATATTTGGTAGCCCTTAAAAGGGCTGTTGGGGGTGTTGTGATCTTATAGACAATCTACTATTTCCTCTTCTGGATCTTACAATTGTCAATGTGCTTGGAATGTGCACCTCTCCCACTCACTGTTGGAATTCTGTATGACTCCTCACATGTCTTTTTACGTGGTTGTTTTTGGGTTTTCTCTTTCTGAATCTTGATCTTGTCAATGTGATCGGAATGTTCGCCTTTCCCAGTAACTGTTAGAATTCTGTATGACTCCTCACATACCTTTTTACGTGGTTGTTTTGGAGTTTCATCTGTTGATTTCCTTTTACAAGATGATGGCGATACGCTTCTCTGTTTCATAATAGAGGTGATCTGTTCTATCAAATCTTTCAATGAATTACTGTTAACGTCAAACTGAATTGGTACCTTTACCGGTGTAGAGATACAGCCTGTTCGTTGATCCGCTATTCTCTCCACATTATGGATCATCTTGTTAACGTTCTTGTTCAAAGATTTTAATTCCTCCAGTATTTTGTTGAATGTCTTCAACTCTGTAACAACCGTGTTCAATGTAGATTTCTGACTGCTGTTAATCTTCCGCATTTCCTCAAAGATGTTCTTTAAATCATCGGTTGGCTGATGTACTGTAGATTTCTGCATTTCCACAAAGATGTTCTTTAAATCATCGCATGGCTGTTGTACAACGGGTTGATATTCAACGGGTTGATAATTCTCTTCTTTCATGCTCATTGTCATAGCCTGTGACAACAAATCGTTGCTACCAGTGTCTGGTTGTAGAAAATCGTTCAAGTTGAATTCCATTTTCTCACAGAATACACGTCTTTACTCTTTGAAAGTCAAATGTAAAATGTGGCCTTTCTCAGTAAACGCTAAGCGAAGTGTGATACATGACGTCACTTTTGTTTTACGATAACGTCATTATTTGTCTATGATGTCATCATTTTTGGATCCATGTGCAGTATTCTACGAATTATGATTTCAAAACAAGAAATACATATATAGTCCTCTGAATTACACAACTCCTGTGAAAATATATCCTCGAGAGAAAACATATAACAATATTTGATTGTTTTACATCTAAAACAGTACCCCAGATAAACGGCCTTCTGTTTAAACATCATTACTTTCCCTCTGAACATTGTTGATTGTTGTATCAGTCTTTCCCTATGAGTTCAAGACTTTAAATGACAGGGCTGATTTTGTTTTTTCTTTGTCTATGATGTCATCATTTTTGGATCCATGTGCAGAATTCTACGCTTTATGATTTCAAAACAAGAAATACATATATCCTCGAGAGAAAACATATAACAATATTTGATTTTTTTACATCTAAAACAGTTTTCTAGATAAACGGTCTTCTGTTTATAGAACATCATTACTTTTTGTCTGAACATTGTTGATTGTTGTATCAGTCTTTCCCCTATGAGTTTAAGACTTTAAATGATAGGACTGATTTTGTTTTCTGTTTATGTATACTGACAAATTGAAGGAAAGTTGAACTTTCTAGTTCTCTGGTTGCCCTGAAAAGGGCATTTTGTTTTGGGGGTTGTTGTAGAACTAATGTTCACAGCCCCCAACTTTTCGACAGGCAGGACACATTGACTGTGCCCGCCTGACGATCCGCTTCACGGCCGTATCCGAATACCCCGAGGTTGGGTTGAATGGCGGCTCATCGTCATCATCCCAATTCTCAGACTCCGGGATAGTGTACGAAGTACACCTCTTCGGAGAGTTGCATGGCGTATATGGCACCTCCTCGTCCACGATGCAACACTCTGTCTTCTTCTCTGCCGTGTACTTCAGTTGGATTTGAAGCAGCTCCATCTGATCGCTTATAGCTTTCAGCTGAGCTGCCATCAAAGCTACCTGATCTCGGAAATGATCCATGATTTAGTGAAAATGAAATAACTTTAGCGTGGTTTTATACTATTGAGCGCGGACGTGATCTAAACTACCTTTGTGTTAAATCTTTAAAGATTTAAAGAAATAGGTCAGTGGGTCAGTAGGTCACTTTAAACATAATGTTTTTTTCAACTTTGACGATTTATTAACTTAGGTCAGTAGGTTAGTAGGTCATGAAATTATCATTTATATACCACTCTTTTGATTTAAAATTCTATTCTTCAACTATGAACCGATTAGTGAAATTCTTCCGTCGGCTGTTTGGCTGTGAAAAGAAAACAGATAAGAAAATGAAGGAGCTAAAGAAAGATATTGAGCAGATTATGGTTGCATTCTATTTAAGACGAGGGTATGATTACCATACTAGGCAACCTGCAGTGAAGATGGGTATTCTCTACCCTGATTTGTCGGAGTTCATACCTTCAACAATGAACTGTGCTTGGCAAGGTAAACTTGTCAAGCAATATCCTTGCTTAAAGTCATCGTTTGAAAATTATTAAAACGATGACTTAAGCAGGAAAAAAGTCCTTTTTAGGACTACCAAATATCTCGAAAAGTTTTTAACTTTTCAAATTGTCATTTTTTTACTATTTTGGATTATGAAAAAAACATAATGTATTTTTTTGAACTTTTATTTCATCTTAAGATAAAATATACACAATGAAAGTGAATGTCTATACACAATGAGAGAGAAACAAAAACAGTTCAAAAAGATGTCACTTATATTTTACATTTTTGAAAAATGAAAATGTCAATTTCCCTTTCTTTTCTTTGTTGGATTTTCGGTCTCTGTGGTACTTTTCCGTTTCCTGGGTTTGATTGGTTTTACCACAATATCTGGGCAGATTTTCTGTTTGTGTTTGTCTGTTTTGCAGATAAAGCAGTTCTGTTTCTTCAACTTTGTTTTTTCATCGGTTTGAGCATCCATTTTTTCATTGGATTGATCTGATGGTGTTATTTGATCTAAGACAGTTTTTTCATTGGATTGATCTGATGGTGTTATTTGATCTACGACAGTTTTTTCATTGGATTGCTCTGACTGTGTTATTTGATCCACGACAGTTTTTTTATCGGGTTGATCTGTTTGCGTTACTTGATCCATGATGTCTGGTGTTTTTTTAACTGAAGTAGAGTTCCATTTTTGTTGGTAAGTTCTCAAACAATATCGATTGTAGTCATTGCAAAAAGATGTAAAAGCTCCAACAAAAATCATGTCTTGCTTCACTATAGGTGTGCGATAAAGGGCTGACTGTAAGGTGATATCATGAGTGTGTGGGTTTACATACACAAACTGATATTTTGCAATCTGATTATCTTTCTCTGGACATTTACTGGCCCAGTGATCTTCTTTGTGACAGATAAAACAGAAATTGGGTCTTTTTCCATTTGGTCCATACATGTCGTCGATACTGATTCTGTCAAATACCCTGTGTTTACCAATTCTGTATTCATCGTCCTCTAATGCCTGGAAAGAAGCAAAAGATCCAACATATGTCCCCACATGTCTGATCGGGTAAGTTGTTGGTATGTTAGTGATCTCATATTCATGTGTATATGCGTTAACGTACACATACATTCTTGCCATATTTCTAGCCATGCTGAATTAATGATGTTATCACTCTGAATGGATCAGACTGAATGATAACCAGTACTGATAATTACCCTTCTTTTATAGGAGTATGACAGACAACTGTTATATAACTCATGGATGTCATTCATTTACAATTAGTCTCTAACAAAATGTCGAAGAGAATTGTACCGTATTCAGACAGTAGTGAAAGCGACGACGATGATGATGATGATGATTTCCCACCAAAACGACGAAAGCATAGAAAACTTGCTATACTTGATTCAGACGATGAGGACGATGAACTTGACTTGATTAAAAAGAAACCTGTAAAAATGATAGAAGAAAACAATGAAGAAGATACATCTGACATCAAACATTTATTTCATCTACAACATTCTTTGAATAAGAAATCTCGTAAATTCAAGACTGAATCGCATGTAATGACTGCAACTTTCAAGAAATTTGAAGAATTGCCACCGCGAGAATTGATAAAACTGTTTGACAATATTACAGAGGAAATCAAATCAACTTTGAAAACAGAACCTACCGATAAGATTAGAATTACTATTAATCATCCATCTTTAAACATGGGGATTTACATTCCATTTATGAATGCTAGTCAGCTAGAAGGTGTAATCATGTTGAATGAAATTGAAAAAGTATTACAATCAAACACAGAGTTCAGTCTGACCGATGGACGCATGACTTTTATCATTACACACGCTCATCTACCATCTGGTCATGGAAAGAAAAAGAAGTTGAATTCAACAGAAATTCTGGATTCAAAAATCTTTGCTAAAAACATGCAATCCATTATACAAATCAATAATGACAATGACAGTATGTGTTTTGCAAGAGCTTTAGCAGTTGGTATTTGTCATGTGAATCACCATGACACAGATGACTGGAGATTGAAATGGCGACAAATAAGAAAACCCGAACGACCACTTCAAAAGAGTGACGCTGAAGACATCCTGATGAAAACAGGGATTTCACCAAATCAATCTTGTGGACTAGACGAGTATAGGATCATACAGACATTTCTCTATGCAAAGGACTATGTTATTAAAGTACACACCCAGCATACTTCTGTAGAGTTCGTCTTTGAACACCCTGTTGTGTACAGACAAAGTAAAGTACTTCATTTGTATTATCATCAAGGTCATTACGATTACATTTCTAGCATAACTGGTTTTTTTGGTTGTAGCTACTATTGTGAGTTCTGTGATGTTGCATATCAAAATCGTGAAAGCCATTCTTGTTTACACAATTGTAAAGCATGCTTTACCATAGGAAAGTGTATGTCATTCGAGACATCAAAACAATGTAAAGATTGTAACAGATTTTTCTATGGTTCAGAATGTTTTCACAATCATAAGATAGTAGTTGGAAAACAGAAGAAATCCATTTGTCAACTTGTGAAATCTTGTTTGAAATGTGGAGGTCAATATAAAGTCAGAAAAGCGCTACACGTTTGTAAAGGTATGAAAAAATGCCGATACTGTCAAAAAATAACTATCTTATCTCATAGGTGTCATATTCAACCTTACAAAAGAAAGTTGAATAAGACAGACGATAAAACCAGTACTACAGGGGGGAAAAAGCCACTGTTTATATTTTATGATTTCGAATGCAAACAAGATACAGGTGTTCATATCCCTAATTACTGCATTGCTCATTATGCATGTGATGAATGCATCAATGAATCTCTTGATTTTCATTGTTCAACTTGTAGTACATCATTTGCAGAAGAAAGAGAAGTTGTATTTCAAGGAGTAAATACATTGACTGATTTTTGCAACTGGTTGTTTTCTGATCAACATAAAGGCATCACAGCTATTGCTCACAATTTTAAAGGATATGACGGTCAATTCATTTTACATCAAGTCATTTCACTTGGAGTGAAACTCCCAAAGTTAATCATGAATGGAAACAGTATCATGAAACTGGAATTGAATGGAGTTCGTTTGATTGATTCATTTAATTTCATGAGCTGTGCATTGGCTAAGTTCCCAGATACATTTGGTCTTCATGAAATGAAAAAAGGTTACTTTCCCCACTGGGCAAATACAGATCAGTTCTGTAGTTATGTTGGGCCTTATCTTGATGTCAAATATTATAAGCCTGACTCAATGTCTAAAGAAGGAAGAGAAAAATTCATGGTCTGGTATAATGAAAAAGTAGAACAGAGTGTCATTTTCGATTTTCAGAAAGAGATAGAGTCTTATTGTAGGTCTGATGTTGATATCCTTAGACGAGGATGTGGACAATTCAGAAAAGTGTTCATGAAACATGGTGGTATCGATCCGCTTTTAGAGTCAGTTACTATTGCAGATGCTTGCAATAAGGTATGGAGACAGAATTATTTACCAAAAGGTAAAATTGCTATTATTTCAAGTAAGGATTCATCCCAACGTCGCTTTTCTATGAAAGCAATACGGTGGATACAAAGCATAGCTAATGAAAAGAGTATTTACATTCAGCACGCTAGAAATGATGGAGAATTCAGAATTGGTAGATATAGTGTAGATGGTTATCATGAGAAGACAAACACAGTCTATGAATTCCTTGGGGACTTGTATCATGGTTGTCCAGTTTGTTACCCAAAACGAAATCAGTTAAGTCCTATCACTGGTGAGACTATGCAACATTTATACAATAGTACAATGAATCGTCTTGAGGAAATTAAAGTTAAAGGTTTCAATGTTGAAATTATGTGGGAACATGAATTCGATGCTAAGATTAAAAATGACAAAGTCTTTAAATCCAAAATTGACAAGTTGTTTCCCTATTGTGACCCCATTGACCCAAGAGAGGCTTTGTATGGAGGTCGATGTAATTCAGTGAAAATTACTCATGATATTAATGAAATGAGGACAAAGAAATCAAGTACATTGATATTTGTTCTTTGTACCCCTTTGTTTGTAAACACAAATCTTATCCGGTTGGACACCCAAAAGTTATAACCGCTGAGAGTATTGATATGGAAAATATTCGTCAGTATGAAGGATTGATTAAATGCAAAGTTTCACCACCAGATGATTTGTTACACCCCGTTTTACCTGTTCATTGCAATAATAAATTGATGTTTCCTCTCTGTATGAAATGTGCACAAGAAAGTTCCAATACTTGCAATCATAATCAGGATGAAAGATCAATGGTTGGAACGTGGATAACATTTGAATTGTTCAAAGCTTTAGACATGGGGTATCAATTGATTCATGTGTATGAAATTTGGCATTTTACTTCGATCTCAAATCAATTCTTTCAAGGGTATGTAGATAACTTCTTGAAAATCAAGCAGGAAGCTAGTGGTTACCCCGGTTGGTGTAAGTCTGATTCGGAAAAGCAGAAGTTCATTCATGATTATGAAAAAGCAGAAGGTGTCAAACTTGACTCATCTTCCATTCAGAAAAATCCAGGTCTTCGAGCTTTTGCCAAGATCATGTTGAATTGTCTTTGGGGGAAATTGGCTCAGCGAGAAATCATGAGTCAAACTGAGTACATTAAAGATGCAACAAAGTACTTTGAAATGATGAATAACTCAAATGTTCTTGTGAAACATGTTGAAATATTTGATAATGAGTGTGATTTCATACTGGTGAATTATGAGACCAAATTGGATCACATTGAAACCCATGCTACAGCCAATGTTATAGTGGGTTCCTATGTGACAGCGTATGCAAGAATGGAACTGTACAGTATCTTAGAAAAATTAAAATCAAGAGTATTGTACTTTGACACAGACAGTTGTATGTACATTCATGATCCATGCTTATGGAATCCACCCATTATTAATAGCAGACTAGGAAAATGGACAGATGAAGAGCCAGATTGTACAATTGTCAAATTTAGAGGACTAGGTCCAAAACATTATGCTTATGAAATGAAAACAAAAGAAGGAAAAAGAGAAACTAAATGTAAAGTGAAAGGAATCACATTGGATTATAATACCTGTCAATTGATCAACTTTGAAACATTTACACAATGTGGTGAAGATCGTAACACAGAAATAAAAGTGACCTATGCGTGTAAAATTAAAAGACATGCAGACAGATCTGTGACAAGTGAAGCTCAAACAAAAACGTACAGATCAGTGTATACAAAAAGAGTAATTGTCAATGATACGGACACTGTTCCATATGGGTACAAATCTCTACGTCAATAATATGAATTGTATAAAAGATGTGAATAAAATAAGATAACTTTATTCTTGTGTTGTTATTTCTTCTCAGACCTTTAAAGAGTTAACATGGATGCCGATATTCAGTCCATATTATTTCAACATCCCTGTAATATGTATATTACAGGACCTAGTGGATGTGGTAAAACAGAATTCGTTCATAAACTGATTGAATATAGAAATGATCTGTTCAACATTGTACCAGAAAAAGTGGTATGGTGTTACAAAGAATGGCAACATGCTTACAATGTTATGCAAGAGAAATTCGAAATCATGAAATTCATTGAAGGTATTCCCGACGATGAAAATGAAATTGTAAGTGATGTTGACATTCCACATTTAGTTGTCTTTGATGACATGTTAGGGGAAAAAGATGAAGATAAAATCAAGTTATGGTTTACAAGAAAAGGTCATCATAGGAATGCAAGTGTGATTTATATCACACAAAACATGTTTCAGCAGTCCAAGTCGAGTCGAACCATTAGTTTGAATTCAAAATACATGATCTTGTTTCAAAATGTACGTGATAAGAATCAAATAAAGACTTTGGCAAATCAAATGCAAGCACCTCATTTGATAATGGCCTACCAAGATGCTACATCTAAAGATCATGGGTATTTGGTGATTGATTTTCATTCTCGTACTCAAAAGGAGATGAAACTAAGAACGGATATATTTCACAGATGGTTTACACAAAATGAAGATCGTGGACCTATTGTTTATTCTCCACTATAAAACACTTATGATGAGAAGATTAACATTCATTTATCTTGGTCAGGTCTTTGTGTAAACATGGCTATACCACACACTTCAAAGTCAGTGATTCATGCCTTACAAAACCTAAGTCATGAAACCAACAAACATGCCAGAGAAGCTTTACTCAAAGCAGGGTTAAAAGAAATATTAAAATGGTTTACTTTGGCTGCTAAAAACATTGTTGGTCATAAAATCAAATTACCGAAACAGACGGTTACATACATGACAAAACATAAAGATGACATACATAAGTTAGCCAACCCTGAGATTGATGAAGAAGTCAAGCGAAAAATCATTCTTAAACCTGGCGGAGGAGGGTTTCTTGGTGGTGTTATAATCAGAAGTTTGTTACGATGGGACGGAGAAAAGACAGCTCGTAAATTTGGTGTTGACAAACAAAGGAAAAAGCCGCCCAAAAAAAGAAATGACCGATATGTCATTGATGAAAGATTTATTACAATGAGAAAAAAACCCAGAAATAAAACAAAAACAAAAACCAAGAAAAAGGATTTGAAGAAAAAAACACCTAAAAGTCAAAAAAGACAAAAGCAAGTTCGGACAATGACACCACGGAAACAAATAAAGTTTCAATCTATTCCTTCTTCAAGTGGACTTGGTTCGCCTCCATACACAGCATCCCGTGCTACGGACTTGTACGATATTGCACCATTTTCGCCGCTGACAACTGTACCACTTTCATCATCAGCAAGAACAGCTTTAGGTGCTTTGTATTCACGATTTGCATAAAAGTATTGCAATGAAAAGAAATAGATCATTTTACTTCAGACAGAGATAGTGTCAACATGGGTAAACAGAAATCACCACTCATTAGAAAACATGGATCAATGGTAATGGCCATGATACAGTCACCACACAACGTGAGAAAAAAGCTAATAAACGCAGCTAATCGTCCTGTCATTGATTGTGTTTCGGAATGTTGTCACAACGTTTTAAAAGGCAATGTTCATCTGACCAAGGCTCATAAGACTAAGTTACATCCAATCCGTCAACAACTCAGACAAATTGCATCGAAATCGGTTTCCATTAAGAAAAAGAAACGAATTCTTAACCAGAAAGGAGGATTCCTACCGTTGCTTGCAGGAGCCTTATTACCATTGTTAGGAAAAGCTGTTATCGGGGGACTTGGTGGTGTGCTGAAATCACTGTAAGAACAATGTCAGTCAGAAAAATGGTTATTGTACCTTATCAAATCTTAGAGGATATGAAACGTCAAAAACAAAGACCTCGATTACCACCAAATCCACAAGTAGCAGATGTAGCACATCTACAAAATAAGATGTCGGGTATATTGGAAACGTCAGATATGTCAGAAACAGAAAAGGTGCAAAAGTACGGTGAAACTTTATTCAAGTTACAGAACTCATTGAAAAAGGCTCAATCATGGTCACAACCATCACAACAACATACAACTAACCCATCAAATCCTGAACCTAATTCAATGCATGACCGAATATTACAAAGCGTTCCTAAAACCATGCAAAGGAAAGCTGAATTACTTTTAAACATGGTCAAAGATAATGAAAATCTTGTTTGGGATAATCATGGTGTTGTTTCATACAAAGGTAAACGACTTCCTGGCTCAAATATCATTGATTTAATCAATGATTCATTAAGACTTAGAAAAGGTATTGAACCAAGAGGCTGGGAAACTTTTTCAAAGGCTTTACATGAAAGCAACGTACCACAAGAAGTTATTGGTAATCAAGCAAGATGGAAATGGATGCATAAACGAAACATACATGATGATAAAGCCGACGAAAGTGAATCTGATGATTACAGTACTCCTACGAAATCACCACCATCTGCAAAAATGAAAAAACAAGTTCATTTTGATAATGATTACAGTACCCCAAAAAAATCACCATCTTCTGCAAAAATGAAAAAACAAGTTCGAGCAATGACACCCTACACGCAACCTGGTGAAAGAGATCGTCTTAGGGAATTCTACAGAAAAGAATTAACTACCCCTATAAAACAAGAAGCAAGTACTTCAAAACGTCAGACATGGGAACGATATTAAAGAAGAAGCATCAGAAACTTGATTTCGTTTTAAGAAAATTGTATTACAACATAAATAGTTCTGTAGCCTATTCTAGTATTAAGCAACTGTATCATGCTGCTAAGTACGTTTTGAAGGGTGTGAAATATCAGGATGTAAGGGAATGGTTACAAGGAGAAACAACATTTACTTTACATAAACCTATACGTAGACGTTTCAAAAGACGTAGAACTATTGTGGCTGGTATTGATCAACAATGGCAAGCTGATTTAGCAGACATGCAACATTTAGCTAAACAAAATGACAACAAAAAGTATTTACTTTGTGTTATTGATGTATTTTCTAAGTTTTCCTGGGTTGTTCCTATTCCAAATAAAACTGGTAAAACGTTAATTGTTGCATTTCAATCCATACTTCAGAAATCAAAAAGAACCCCGATTTCTTTGCAAACGGATAAAGGTACGGAATTCAAAAACAAAGAATTTCAACAATGGTTAAAACGAAATCGAATTCATTTTTTTACTACTGAAAACCCTGAAACAAAAGCAAGTATTGTTGAAAGATTTCAAAGAACTTTGAAAACACGTATGTGGAAATATTTCACTCACATGAAAACAAAGCGTTACATTGATATTCTGGAAAAATTAGTAAAGAATTACAATAATACTTATCACAGAAGTATCAAATCAAATCCTGCATCTGTTAATCAAACTAATGAAGCTGAAATTTCAGAGAATCTGTACCCTCAGAATCCCGTTTCAAATAAAAAAGCAAAATTCAAAATAGGAAACCGTGTACGAATTAACAAAACAAAACGAACATTTGAAAAAGGTTATCTTCCTAACTGGACACAGGAATTATTTGAAATTGTACATGTAAATAAATCAACTTCTCCAGTAACATATGTCGTTAAAGATTTAGACGGTGAGCAAATCTTGGGCACTTTTTATGAACCTGAATTACAATTCATAAAAGATGATGAAATCTATGACATTGATTCAGTTCTTGCAAAACGAACAAGACGTAAAGGTAAAAAAATAGTCAGAGAGATAAAGGTTAATTGGAAAGGATATCCTACCAAATTTCAAAGTTGGATTCCAGAATCATATCTTGTTAATAAAAAGTCATGACGCTAGACAAGCGTTCACAGTCTAACATTGAAGTTGGAACAGAAAGTATCGACGATAGTCGATCAATACCGTATAATTGCTGCGGAAATCGTGTTCCTAAAAATCAGTTCACGTACATTTCACAAATCATTGTTATTTATACAATCATTGTAACGTCCATAATACATCTCAGTCTTCGAACAGAAAATCACGAATTGTGGTTAATTCTTTTAAGTAGTTCATTAGGTTATATTCTACCATCACCAGGTTTAAAATATACAAAACAGGGTAAACAGACGTTTGATCTTATTGATGGTAAAAGATGAATTCATTTTATCTTACATTACCGAGTGACAGTTCTATGGATTACTTTCCAGATAATACACAATGTTGTTTTAAAGTCAAGTTACCAAAAACACTTCATATTGGAAAAGAACAATGGGAAGTTGCATTAGCTCAACTAATTACACCGTCACAATTTTTAAACATATCTGAGAAAGAAGCAGAATTTGAAATAATCACACGTGATGTAGCATTTCAAAAACTACTTGTTAAATCTACTAAGAAATTGCCACCAGTATTACCAATAGACTTTACAAAAGACGAAAACAAAAGTCCAAACAAGTGGTCAATGAAATTCACTTTTGCTGCGGGGTCTTATTCATCACCATCACATGTGCTGAATGTTGTAAATGAAATAATACAAAATATGATAGGTGACATACTATCAAAAAATCAATCTGCTTTGGTTATCGAATATTCAAAAAAAACAAAACGTCCAAAACTTGGATTTACTAAAATTATTAAAACAGGGATAAAACTTCATCCATCATTGTTTTTGAAATTCGGTGGATCACCAGAATTCAAAGGTAATACAATTTATCCGGGGAAAAATAGTTTACAAATGTTTAAGTACAATGCAAATATTGATGCAGGATATAATCATTTGTTTATCTATTCAGATATTGTTGAATACTCTATCGTTGGTGATACATTAGCCCCTATACTTCGTGTCGTTCCATTCAAATCATCCAATTCTGATGAAAATAATGATAGTCAACATATCAATCATGAGATAATGAATTTACATTATGTCCCTGTCTCAAAATCGGAATTCGATACAATTCATATCAATATAACTGGTGATTCTGGTTATCCTGTTCATTTTGTTATTGGCAAGACAATCGCAAAGTTACATTTCAGACAGGTTCACTAAAGTGTGGGTTAACCAATACCAAAAATGATGCCTGTATATAGAGGTGTAAAACACCAGTATGGGTATGGACTAGGTTCATTATTTAAATCAGCACTCAGAACCGTTACACCACTACTAAAACCTTTAGTCAAATCTGGATTGAATGCTTTAAAGAAGGAGGGTATTAAACAAGGAATAGGTGCAGCTCAAGATATTTTCTTACATGGAAAAAATCCAAAAGCTGTATTGATATCGCGTGGAAAAGAATCAGTAAAAGATCTGGCACAGAATCTTATAGGTGGAATAAATAAGCCTAAAATGAGACAGTCTCGTCATTTAAAGTCTCGAACTCCTAGGGGTAAGATCGTTTCAAAGAGACATAAGAAACATTACAGTAAACCTAGAACTTTAGACGTGTTTGATTAAAGAAACCAGTATTAAAAATGATGCAAAGTGGGTCTTGTGAGTGTAGTAAATCAGAACTTGATGTTCTGTCTGTGCCACCAACGATGACAACAATGCAAGAAAGTCAATGGGTTGAGCATTTTCCTGTAGCATCTTTAGGAAACAATTCACCGATAGAATTCATCATTCCATCTCAGACAGAGTGTTGGACAGATTTGTCACAGTCTTATCTGTATGTTAAATTCAAAATTACAAAAGCAGATGGTTCTAACTTAGATGCAGATTCTAGTGTTGCCCCAACAAACAATTTTCTTCACAGTATGTTTAGCAGTGTTGATCTGTATTTAAACAATAAATTGGTCAGCTGTAATTTGGACACATACCCGTACAGAGCATATATTGAAAATCTTCTGTCATACAATACTGATAGTAAAGTCACTCATCTAAGGGCTAGTGAGCTTTGGATTAAAGACACTGCTGGAGCATTCGATGCATTAGCTCATGATGGTGACAACGAAGGATTACAAAAAAGAATAACTGAAATAACAGAAAGCAGAACCACAGAGTTGTGTGGACGAATTCATCTTGATATGTTTCATCAAGAGAAATATTTACCAAATGGTATTGAAATACGATTAAAGCTCAATAGATCTTCTTCAACCTTCTGTCTTACAGGTGATGGCACCGCACCACAATCAAAAGTTGTGTTTGAATCAGTTAGTTTCAATGTAAGAAATGTTGAATTACTACCAGTCATTGCAAATGATCTAAATCAAGTCATTGCACAGCAAAACATGAAAATACCAATTCGTAGAGTTGAAGTTAAAACGTTTACAGTCGGAACTGGTCTTCAGTCTAAAGTTGAAGATCATTTGTTCCAAGGACAATTACCAAAACGTATTTTCATTGGTATGGTACGAAATGATGCTTTAAATGGGATTTTTACACGAAATCCATTCCATTTTCAGCACTTTAATCTGTGTAAACTAAATGTTTCATGTAACGGTCATAGTATTCATAACAGACCATTTGAACCTGATTTCGAACATGGCCTTTTTCTTAAGTCATACCTGTCGCTACACCAGGCTGCCTCGGCTATTGGCGCTAATAAATCATTTGACATAACTAAAGCTGAGTTCGAAGCTGGCTATGCATTGTGGGGGTATGATCTGACAGCAGATCAAGGCAGTGAAGAAGGACAGCTACATCCTATAAAAACAGGGAGCCTCAGAATTGAACTTCAGTTTGGTACGGCACTTCCAAGAGTCATCAACGTTATTGTCTTTGCTGAATTCGATAATCAGATAGAAATCAACGGCTTAAGAGAAATCATCACAGATTACTGAAAAAGAAATCATCACAGATTACTGGAAAAAAGAAATCATGGCCGGTCATGAATTGGCGATTCTACTTAGAGATGAAGCTTTCAAAGTGAAATATTCTTCAGCCGCTGTCAGTGAAAAAAGGAGAAAGGACATTTACAATTCTCTTGAAAAAATCATAATAGATGAATTACAGACACTTATCGCTGAAGAAGTACATAATAAATGTCATGGGTGTCTCATAGATCATCCAAGTCAAATGCAACATCAACTTTGCCTCTTCATGGACAGACATGATCATACAGATATGTTCGTTGCCACAGCAATGGATAGGATTAATCCAAACAAGATCATGGAGAAATGGTATCCTGTAATAGAAGAAATGGCACTGAAAGACTCAGAAATTGTAGTAGCCTACAAAATGTGGTTGAATATTAAACAGAATGTTATCAATGGGTTTCCTGATTTATGGATTGAACAGTGGGGTGAGAAAGTCAAACAGGCCTGGGGAAAGTAATGCATACTCATGAAATACAATACATACTGGATCATGGAACTTGGATAAAAAACCTTCATGCACAAGTTTGTGCTAAAGATCAATTACCAAAACAAAAACCAGACAGTGTACAAGCTTACATTGTCAATACAGACTCATCTGACAGATCTGGTGAACATTGGATAGCAGTGATCTTTAACAGAAATGGAGAATCAACATATTTCGATTCATATGGATTACCACCACTCGACACAGAAATTATGAGCTTTATCCACAATAACTCATCATCATGGACATACAACAAACAAGTTATTCAAAGTTTGTTGGGTGTAGTGTGTGGATATTACTGTATATTTGTACTGAATGCAGTAGCGAGAGGAAACAATCTACAGAAATGTCTACAACAAACATTTAGGACAACCGAACATCACAGAAACGATCGAAATGTAACCATTTGGTTCAAACTAGGGATGGGACCGAGTATGCGAGTACCCGGGTACTCGGTCGGACGTCCGAGTACCGGTTATCAAAATAGGTATTCGAGTACTCGATTATTTGTTTTCCATTTTTTCTATCTTTCATCTGATATACGTATGTTAAAGTAAATAAACACCTAAAATGTATTGAATCTCTTTTTCTTATTGAGTTACTAAAGACGTCGGTAAAACAGCGGTGAAGGTAAATTACACAAACAGCTAACACCTTTTCGTCTGAAGATTGTACTTAATCCATTTCAATTGGCGATTTGATTGCAATCACGAGTCAACTACGAACAATGTGACAACACAGGTAGTCGGCGATATGAATATAATCTCAAGTCAATAAGCAACCATATGTCAAACAATATGTCAAACATAGAGAGCCGTCGGGTTTTCACACGTCGTAATAGTGTTTTCAATTGTTAACACGTTTTAATTGGATAGTTGGAAGAAATACACATCAATACGATTGGATAAGAACTGTTGCAATTGTTTGTCAAATCATTAGAACCATCCTCTATCAATCATATCTATTCGAACGAAAGGAAATCAACAAATTTACAACCATGCGTCTTACTAAATCCGCCGTCTGAAAACATTTCAAGCGCACAGCAGACGACAAGTCAGTTAAATGCATGATATGTAGTGCAAATATTACGAACACCGGTTAATTCGAAAACCGAAAGAACAAAAAACATTCAGATTATTGATTTATATTCCTTATTTTCATTGATGATAAAGATATTCTTTTATTTAATGTATTGTTTATCATTATTGGTATTATCTTCCTTTCACCGTTTGACTTGCTTTATTTTTGCGACTTTAAAAAATATACAGCCGCACACAAATGTTTGGATGTTTACGCCAATGCAAATTCTGGATGTATTTGTTGAATTATTTTGTTTTTAAAATAAAACAACTAATTTTCTTTCAAATATCAAATATTAAATGTAGAGGTGAACACAAACGCATGTTTGTTCTTATAAAAACAATTCAAATTTCGTGCACGAGGACAATACTATTCCGAGAGACAAGAACTTTGACGAACGAATAAACAAAATGCGATTTCTTGCGAGTACCCGAGTACTCGATCGGAAGAGTACACGAGTACCCGAGTAATAATATCGGTACTCGTTCCCATCCCTAGTTCAAACAGATTTATGGAAAAACAATACATGAAAAGACTTTAAAAACTTTATTGTAAAAAATTATTGTAAAAACTGTATTGTAAATATGTTGTTCACTGTTCATAGTTCATAGTTCATAGTTCATAGTTCATAGTTCAATAAAAAGTTCATTTAATCATAAATCTTTGTGTTTGTTTTTTTTATATTCCTAAAAACAATCCATAATATGACATAGCTTACCAGAAAAAACATTTGAAAACATGTATTTACACTAGGTTGTCCCCTCAAACTTTTCATTGGATGACGTTCGATGCATTTCATTGGTCAAGCTTAATTCTGAGTCAAAAGTAGGTCAATCCGACCTATCGGTATAAATAGCAGAACGTCATTTCATTCCATACACTCCTCGATATCAGCATGGAATTACACAGAGAACTCAGGAATGTTGCAGATGATCTCAGAAATATTCGTCAACGACTCATCAATATTCATCGTCAACTCATAGAAGGACAACCCAGAGAGAATGTTACGCTTCAACACCAACAACCAGATGTGGTGTATTTAGGCATTGAAATGAAAAGAAGAGTTCATTGGGATGGAGAGGGAAAATTGACAGTAACTAAAAGAAAAAGAAACAAGTTCTGTCCAATTTGCAGAGCAAACTTTGGCTGTTGTCATCTGTGAAAACAAAACGGCCCTTTTTAGGGCCACACCACATACTTAGAAAGTTCAACTTTTTCAAATTTGTCATTGAAAAACGGCTAAGTCCACGGTCTATCCTATCAAGGAGGGTAGACCGCCCCGGTCTACCCTCCTTCGGAAGGTAAATCATCTCCTAAGGAGGAGAGACTGGGGAATGCACTGGTCAGCTAGACCTGTCGGTCTACCCTCCTTGGACATCCCCCAGTCTACCCCTCCTTAGGAGATGATTTACCTTCCGAAGGAGGGTAGACCGGACCGGTCTACCCTCCAGATTGAAAAAAACGACTAAGTCCAACTTTTGCGGCTGCCCCGGTCTACCCTCCCTTGGTCCGCCCCGGTCTACCCTCCTTTGGAGACGAATTACCTTCCAAAGGAGGGTAGACCGGGGCATTCGCAAAATAACATTTTATTTAAATGCCCCAGTTCCCCTTCATACCTTTACTCTTTAAATCCCTTTTATAAGGAGGGTAGACTGGGGCATGCCCCAGTCTACCCTCCTTTGGAGACGAAATACCCTCCAAAGGAGGGTAGACCGGGGCATTCGCAAAATGCCCCGGTCTACCCTCCTTTACTACTCGCGTGCCACTTAGCAGCATTGTGAATCGGTCTGATTTTCCAGGATGTAAGAAAGCACCTCATAGCTAGTTCAGCTTGATTTTCTTGTATGTATATCCATCCTAACATATTCAATGCGGTTTCCCTATGTCCAAGGTTTGTGTCTGTACTTATAACGTTCACTAAGTTGTCAATAGCATCTTGTTTACAAACGGGCTTATTTGTTTTTGAATAAAGGACATACTGCACGAAATACAGATACACTCTGGAATCCACAACAATCCAGTCAAACCAGATATACATCCTTTCATCTCTAGAATCAGGCGGTGTATTGACTGAGCGATACATCTCGTAATGTAAAGCTGGAGGGACAAGGTTAGCCAGATGAGGCAGAAAAGATAAACATCCAATTGTACAGGTTCTCGAGAACTCTGTGTATGGAATGTCTTGTGAACCGAACATCCGTGCGAGTTCCGTGTGTGCCTTACTCTTATATATTGGCTGGTCTCTATTGCATGCACACACTGATACAACACATGATTTCAAAGACTCTTCGCTCTTCAGTAAAATCTCTTCACAGGCATCATATCTGTGACTCTGCAAACAACAGGATGCGATTATCAAATACGCGGAGATAACGTCACAATCTTTACTTTCTTCTATGTAATACTTAAACGTATCAAACATTGTCTTCAGTAGAGACCCGTCACCGGTAGTCAGTATGATACTCGCTACACATTGTGCTATTTGTAGACATATGTGTGGAATAAAGTAGCGCATTGCTTGTCTTGTTTCTTTTTCAGTATAATCTCTAACACACTCCGTGTGTAGTAAATGTGTTTGAAATGTATGTAATTCTGACAATAAGTGCAAGGCTGATCTACTTCTGCACGTATTAAAACTAGCGTTGAACTCTTTAAGTTTCTATTGAGAGTTATATATATCAAAGATGCTTTTTCAGATACATTACTATGTTTCACTCTCATAATGCTAGGTCCACACCCGAACAAAACCTCGTAACAAACTTTTCCGATGTTATCACATGTCAGTGCCCACAGAAATTTACACCAATGTTCTATCATATCCTCTAGGACAACCTGTACCTGTCGTAGGATACTGCATTCAAGTCTGTCAAACATGTTTTCATCCGGAATGAAATAATTTGGACAGTGTTCCTCTCTGACCCAGTGTAACAGCAATTTGATACAAAGAAGCGTACATCCAAGAAGGTTTCCACGGGTCCAAAATGCACAAGGCGTATTTTCAACAACATATAACAAACATGTCTTACAGTGATACGACGAGATCGATCTAGGTACACTTTTGTGTATGACATCTTTCTTGATAAACTTAAGTAAGATGTAGCATTTGTGCTGCGTAGAGTTAAGACTTGCCATGAGTTCACGTTCCTGGAGGGAGAATGACAGCCTCCATTCAATCGGGCCATTTTCACTTAATGGATGATTTATCCCCACAAAAAAAACACCCGGATACCTTCAAGAAATGTACTTGTGTTTCATTCAGCCGATTGCTTCGGATAACTCTTCTTAGCCAGGATTGAGCAACACTTGGTATGTGGTGACATCGATGTGCCCATACAAAGTCTATATCTATTATCCCATCTTCACCTGTACGTGTAAGGGCAGGACCATTAATACTTTCATACATATTATTTAATTGCTGGACGTTTTTTACACATAACCTGTGGTTTTGATCGGATTCTAGATGTTCTAGAGTGATATTGTCTCTGTCATGAAGGGGTACTTTTCCCCAGACACATTGTAGTTTAAAATACCCAGGTTTAGTGGTTTCATCCGCCACCATGAGGAATGATAGTCCGTGTTGAGGTGCATCAGATATCCTCTCAACTACAGATGTATCATAAGAGACGAGTATGTCTTCGTCTGAATGGAGCCCTGTTGTGGTTGTACCCTCACATCTACTTCCAAACACGTACTTGTATGATCGATGGTCGGGTATGATAATGTTATATCGCAGGGTTTCAGTTATTTCCCATACTATTGCCGTTTCTCTGTGTTTGTCCCTCATCTCTTCAGATGCACCGATCCAATCTAGAATGTCATAACAACGGAGTGACACATTTTGGTTCTTGTCATCCATTTTGTAGAAGATTGACCTGTAAATAGAAACGAGTTCTTTGTATAAATGAACTAATTCATCACTGGTGACGTACACATGGATTTCAACAGTTCCTTAATTCATACAAAATGAACAGATTGTGTGTTGCCTACTATATGAAGCACAGCCTAAATATAGGTATTGATTGTATGTGTTTGTGTTAGATTTGGTCGTACAATATACATTACCTAGCTATAGGTCTTGATTGTATGTGTTTGTGTTAGATTTGGTCGTACAATATACATTACCTAGCTATAAGTCTTGATTGTTTGTGTTTGTGTTAGATTTGGTCGTACAATATTCATTACCTAAATATAGGTATTGATTGTATGTGTCTGTGTTAGATTTGGTCGTACAATATTCATTACCTAAATATAGGTCTTGATTGTATGTGTTTGTGTTAGATTTGGTCGTACAATATACATTACCTAAATATAGGTCTTGATTGTATGTGTCTGTGTTAGATTTGGTCGTATAATATACATTACTTAGCTATAGGTCTTGATTGTATGTGTCTGTGTTAGATTTGGTCGTAAAATATACATTACCTAACTATAGGTCTTGATTGTATGTGTCTGTGTTAGATTTGGTCGTACAATATACATTACCTAGCTATAAGTCTTGATTATATGTGTCTGTGTTAGATTTGGTCGTATAATATACATTACTTAGCTATAGGTCTTGATTGTATGTGTCTGTGTTAGATTTGGTCGTAAAATATACATTACCTAACTATAGGTCTTGATTGTATGTGTCTGTGTTAGATTTGGTCGTACAATATACATTACCAAGCTATAGGTCTTGATTGTATGTGTCTGTGTTTGATTTGGTCGTACAATATACATTACCTAGCTATAGGTCTTGATTGTATGTGTCTGTGTTTAGATTTGGTCGTACAATATTCATTACCTAGCTATAGGTCTTGATTGTATGAGCCTGTGTTAGATTTGGTCGTACAATATACATTACCTAGCTATAAGTCTTGATTGTATGTGTCTGTGTTAGATTTGGTCGTATAATATACATTACCTAAATATAGGTCTTGATTGTATGTGTCTGTGTTAGATTTGGTCGTACAATATACATTACCTAAATATAGGTCTTGATTGTATGAGTCTGTGTTAGATTTGGTCGTATAATATACATTACCTAAATATAGGTCTTGATTGTATGTGTCTGTGTTAGATTTGGTCGTACAATATACATTACCTAAATATAGGTCTTGATTGTATGAGTCTGTGTTAGATTTGGTCGTACAATATACATTACCTAGCTATAGCTATTAGTCAAGAACATTTTAAAATGCATACTCATTATGCTTTGCGTTTGTTCTAGAGGTTCAATGCTCGAAATAATGCATCGTCCATTGTCATTTTATTGTTGTTGTAATAAATCGCTAACTGTTAGGGTGACGGACATACAGACACACAGACGAACATACGACACGTTTCAGGTACAAGGCAGGCGACACAACATGAAAAGGGGTTTAAATGAACAACACTTGTAGATGTATTCGAGTATTGTGATGGTATAGCTTGATAACATTGACCTGATCCCGACCTTCGTGCACATATGTATATGTATTTTCATCAAATATGTGTTGTGCTGTATGAACATAGTTACATTGAAGGTGAATGACTAAAAAGTAATTTTAATTCATAAACACATGCGTGATTGCCATACCAATGTTTATTAGGATCGGGGTAAAATGTAAGGTTAACCTTGACTTTAGAATAAATGTTAGGAGCCGCCTGCTATGAACAAATATGAACAGAAAAATAACTTGTAACCCTTCAAAGTTATGCTTTTAATTTTGCAATAGGAATGAACACGTTATCTTTCTAGGAAATAGAGATAATTCCTTAATTAAGCTTTATTTGATACGTGAAACGCGGTGTGTAACAAGGTGTGTCTGTACATAAAAGTAAGGTAATTTAATACAGTTTCCCTTTGCCAAAATGTTTTGAAAAGTCCTCTGCTGCAGATATGCCAACATGTGTCAGCCTGTTGGAAATGCTTAAATTAAGCATTACACGACCACACCTATATTCGGAGGTTTAATTTGGACTTGCTCATGCATCGTCTTCCACGTTCCTCCGGGTATTGTTGGTTTTTAAAAGAATTATATCATCGAGATCAATAGCATGACGTTTAATGTGATTTTTGAGATTTCAGAATTGAAAAGAGAGCATTATCGACAGCACTCACAGGAAATTGGACTAATTCAGAGAGTAACGCTCTTTAAATAAGCGAAGCTATGAGATAACAAAACGTAAGGAATTTACAAATAGTTTTTATGCCAAACTAACTTCATCAGTCGTGCAGTCTGATCTTGGTCTGTACTGTTCGCCAAAAAGTCATAAACGGTTTAAGCGAAACTAGTTTAAACAGTATAACTTTGGACCTTTGAGCAATTTTCCACTGTGAACTTGGCTTTTCGTCACAGTGCGGAAAACGTAAACCCGACCGGAGCTCTCGTGTCAATGACACTGTGTTTGATGCATGAACGTGCTAGATCGATGATGTCGTTTCGTACATATGTATTACAGTCGTTGTAACCTTGAGATTTAACCTAGGTCATTGAAACTTAAACCTGTTCAAGCTCTCTTAACAATAAACCTGTGTTTGATGTATGAACGTGCTAGAGCGATGCTGTCGTTTCGTACATATGTATTACAGTCGTTGTAACCTTGAGATTTAACCTAGGTCATTGAAACTTAAACCTGTTCAAGCTCTCTTAACAATAAACCTGTGTTTGATGTATGAACGTGCTAGAGCGATGATGTCGTTTCGTACATATGTATTGCAGTCGTTGTAACCTTGAGATTTAACCTAGGTCATTGAAATTTAAACCTGTTCAAGCTCTCTTAACAATAAACCTGTGTTTGAAGTATTACATATTTCTGTTTACAAATGAAAGTTCTAAAGCATGCAGGCGTTTAATAGTCTCCTTAACTTTTTACCTAGGTATGTAAAACACGAACCAGTCGATGCATCCTTGACACAAAATAAGTGCGTGCAATGCGAGAATGAGTTTCAATCAACAAATGAAAAGCTAAAGCGATAACATCGTTTTGTATGAACGCATTATAGTTACAGTGACCTTGACTTTTAACATAGGTCGGTGGAACTTTTAAATGAGGCGATGATTTCAAACAAATATTTTAAGTTTCATAAAAGCGAATAAGAAATAGCGTCGTTAGAGTGATGGCCTCGTTGGTACGCTAATATATTCAATATGACCTTGAACCTTACCATAGGTCAGTGAAACGCGTTCTCGAACAAGAGGGGATACTTAAAAAATATGTATAAGTCGCATAACATATTGTGATATATCCATTTTTTTATACCCTTGACCTGTAAATATAAACAACATTATTTGTAGAGAAGGATAAGTTATTAGAGATAAACATAGCATTGTCCCCTGAAACCCAAACATAACCTAAATCTAGATCTTAATAAAGTTCATCTGTATTAAATTAGAAATATTTTAACAAGATGTACATGTAGCTTTATCGGAATTATTTATTTGTTAATGTTGTATTGACCATTGCAAGTTGCTAAACCTTCTTTGATATGCATATGTTTTCATGAATTACATGCAATTTATTATTACCTGAAATGTTCTTATATCATGGTTTTATAATGTATAGGTCATTGGTGATCAAGCTATGTACACATTTTCTATTACACTACAATATACACATTTTCTATTTCACTACAATACACACATTTTCTATAACACTACGATGTACGACTTTTCTAAAACACTACAATGCACACCTTTTCTATAACACTACTATACACACCTTTTCTGTAACACTACAATGCACACATTTTATATAACACTACAGTACACACCTGTTCTATAACACTACAATGCACACCTTTTCTATAACACTACAATGCACACAGTTTCTATAACACTACAATGCACACCTTTTTTATAACACTACAATGCACACCTTTTCTATAACACTACAATAAACACATTTTCTATCACACTAAAATGCACACCTTTTCTATAACACTACTATACACACCTTTTCTGTAACACTACAATGCACACATTTTATATAACACTACAATACACACCTGTTATATAACACTACAATGCACACCTGTTCTATAACACTACAATGCACACCTTTTCTATAACACTACAATGCACACATTTTCTATAACACTACAATGCACACAGTTTCTATAACACTACAATACACACCTTTTTTATAACACTACAATGCACAACTTTTCTATAACACTACAATAAACACATTTTCTATAACACTAAAATGCAAAAAAAATCAATAACACAACAATGCACACTTTTTCTATAACACTACAATACACACCTTTTCTATAACACTACAATGCACACCTTTTCTATAACACTACAATGCACACATTTTCTATAACAATACAATGCACACAGTTTATATAACTCTACAATGCACACCTTTTTAAAAACACTACAATGTACGCCTTATCTATAACACTACAATGCACACATTTTCTATAACACTACAATGCACATCTTTTCTAGAACACTACAATGCACACTTTGCTATAACACTACCATACACACCTTTTTTATAACACTACAATGCACACCTTTTCTATAACACTACAATACACACCTTTTCTAGAACACTACAATGCTCACCTTTGCTATAATACTACAATGTACACCTTTTCAATAACACTTCAATGCACACCGTTTCTATAACACTACAATACACACCTTTTCTATAACACTACAATGCACACCTTTTTTATAACACTACAATGCACACGTTTTCTATAACACTACAATGCACACCTTTTCTATAACACTACAATGCACACCTTTTCTATAACACTACAATGCACACCTTTTATATAACACTACACTGCACATCTTTTCTAGAACACTACAATGCACACCTTTGCTATAACTTTACCATACACACTTTTTTTATAACACTACAATGCACATCTTTTCTATAACACCGCAATGCACACAATTTATATAACGCTACAATGCACACCTTTTCTATAACACTACACTACACACCTTTTCTAGAACATTACAATGCACACCTTTGCTATAACACTACAATGCACACCTTTTTTATAATACTACAATGCACATCTTTTTTCTATAAAACTACAATGCACACATTTTCTATAACACTTCAATACACACCTTTTCTAGAACACTACAATGCACACCTTTTTTATAACACTACAATGCACATCTTTACTATAACACTACAATGCACACATTTTCTAGAACACTACAATGCACACCTTTGCTATAACACTACAATGTAAACCTTTTCAATAACACTACAATGCACACCTTTTCTATAACACTACAATACACACATTTTCTATAACACTACAATGTACACCTTTTTTATAACACTACAATGCACACCTTTTCTAAAACACTACAATGCACACCTTTTATATAACACTACAATGCACACATTTCTAACTACAATGCACACCTTTTCTATAACACTACAATGCACACCTTTTCTAACTACAATGCACACCTTTTCTATAACACTACAATGCACACCTTTTCTATAACACTACAATACACACCTTTTCTAGAACACTACAATGCACACCTTTGCTATAACACTACAATGAACACCTTTTTTATAACACTACAATGCACATCTTTTTTCTATAACACTACAATGCACACATTTTCTATAACACTACAATACACACATTTTCTAGAACACTACAATGCACACCTTTTTTATAACACTACAGTGCGCATCTTTTCTATAATACTACAATGCACACTTTTTCTAGAGCACTACAATGCACACCTTTGCTATAACACTACAATGTACACCTTTTTTATAACACTACAATGCACACCTTTTCTATAACACTACAATGCACACATTTTTTATAACACTACAATGCACACCTTTTCTAACTACAATGCACACCTTTTCTATAACACTACAATGCACACCTTTTATATACCACTACACTGCACATCTTTTCGAGAACACTACAATGCACACCTTTGCTATAACATTACCATACACACATTTGTTATAACACTACAATGCACATCTTTTCTATAACACTGCAATGTACACCTTTTCTATAACATTACAATGCACACATTTTCTAGAACACTACAATGCACACCTTTGCTATAACACTACAATGCACACCTTTTTTATAACACTACAATGCATATCTTTTTTATAACACTACCATGCACATCTTTTCTATAACACTACAATACACACCTTTTCTAGAACACTACAATGCACACCTTTGCTATAACACTACAATGCACACCTTTTTTATAATACTACAATGCACATCTTTTTTCTACAACACTACAATGCACACATTTTCTAAAACACTACAATACACACCTTTTCTAGAACACTACAATGCACACCTTTTTTATAACACTACAATGCACATCTTTTCCATAACACTACAATGCACACATTTTCTAGAACACTACAATGCACACCTTTGCTATAACACTACAATGTACACCTTTTCAATAACACTACAATGCACACCTTTTCTATAACACTACAATACACACCTTTTATATAACACTACAATGCACACCTTTTCTATAACACTACAATGCACACCTTTTCTATAACACTACAATGCACACATTTTCTATAACACTACAATGCACACCTTTTCTAACTACAGTGCACACCTTTTCTATAACACTACAATGCACACCTTTTATATAACATTACCATACACACATTTGCTATAACACTACAATGCACATCTTTTCTATAACACTGCAATGTACACCTTTTCTATAACATTACAATGCAAATCTTTTCTATCACACTACAATACACTCATTTTCTAGAACACTACAATGCACACCTTTTCTAACTACAGTGCACACCTTTTCTATAACACTACAATGCACACCTTTTATATAACATTACCATACACACATTTGCTATAACACTACAATGCACATCTTTTCTATAACACTGCAATGTACACCTTTTCTATAACATTACAATGCAAATCTTTTCTATCACACTACAATACACTCATTTTCTAGAACACTACAATGCACACCTTTGCCATAACACTACAATGCACACCTTTTTTATAACACTACAATGCACATCTTTTTTATAACACTACAATGCACATATTTTCTATAACACTACAATACACACCTTTTCTAGAACACTACAATGCACACCTTTTTTATAACACTACAATGCACATATTTTTTATAACACTACAATGCACACCTTTTCTATAACACTGCAATGTACACATTTTCTATAACACTACAATACACACCTTTTCTAGAACACTACAATGCACACCTTTGCTATAACACTACAATGCACACAATTTCTATAACACTACAATGCACACATTTTCTATAACACTACAATGCACACATTTTCTATAATACTACAATGCACACATTTTCTATAACACTACAATGCACACATTTTCTATAATACTACAATGCACACAATTTCTATAACATTACCATACACACATTTGTTATAACACTACAATGCACATCTTTTCTATAACACTGCAATGTACACCTTTTCTATAACATTACAATGCACACCTTTTCTAGAACACTACAATACACACATTTTCTAGAACACTACAATGCACACCTTTGCTATAACACTACAATGCACACCTTTTTTATAACACTACAATGCACATCTTTTTTATAACACTACAATGCACATCTTTTCTATAACACTACAATACACACCTTTTCTAGAACACTACAATGCACACCTTTGCTATAACACTACAATGCACACCTCTTTTATAATACTACAATGCACATCTTTTTTCTATAACACTACAATGCACACATTTTCTATAACACTACAATACACACCTTTTCTAGAACACTACAATGCACACCTTTTTTATAACACTACAATGCACATCTTTTCTATAACACTACAATGCACACATTTTCTAGAACACTACAATGCACACCTTTGCTATAACACTAAAATGTACACCTTTTCAATAACACTACAATGCACACCTTTTCTATAACACTACAATACACACCTTTTCTATAACACTACAATGCACACCTTTTCTATAACACTACAATGCACTCCTTTTCTATAACACTACAATGCACACATGTTCTATAACACTACAATGCACACCTTTTCTAACTACAGTGCACACCTTTTCTATAACACTACAATGCACACCTTTTATATAACACTACACTGCACATATTTTCTAGAACACTACAATGCACACCTTTGCTATAACATTACCATACACACATTTGTTATAACACTACAATGCACATCTTTTCTATAACACTGCACTGTACACCTTTTCTATAACATTACAATGCACATCTTTTCTATCACACTACAATACACACATTTTCTAGAACACTACAATGCACACCTTTGCTATAACACTACAATGCACACCTTTTTTATAACACTACAATGCACATCTTTTTTATAACACTACAATGCACATATTTTCTATAACACTACAATACACACCTTTTCTAGAACACTACAATACACACCTTTTTTATAACACTACCATGCACATCTTTTTTATAACACTACAATGCACACCTTTTCTATAACACTGCAATGTACACATTTTCTATAACACTACAATACACACCTTTTCTAGAACACTACAATGCACACCTTTGCTATAACACTACAATGCACACAATTTCTATAACACTACAATGCACACATTTTCTATAACACTACAATGCACACATTTTCTATAATACTACAATGCACACATTTTCTATAACACTACAATGCACACATTTTCTATAATACTACAATGCACACAATTTCTATAACACTACAATACACACCTTTTCTATAACACTACAATGCACACCTTTGCTATAACACTTCCATACACATTTTCTATAACACTACAATGCACACCTTTTTTATAACACTACAATACACACCTTTTCTATAACACTACAATGCACACATTTTCTATAACACTACAGTGACTGGTATAAGATGCGAGAGACATTACATGCATTATACAGTTTGTATAAATTCTCTATCACAACATGATAAAAATGTCTTACCCTAAACTTACTTCCGGGTGTAAAAAGAAACTACTCTCTCTATATCCTACGATGTCCTGTTGTGGCCAACGTGTTTTTCTGTGGACGGCCTCTTATCGTGGGCAAAAAGAAAGTGCGCGGATTTAAGTTAAATCCGCGCGGTTTTTTTAAAGGCTGTTTATATAGGATTCTATAGAGAATCCAGCAGAATTTGTCGAAAAAAGATGCGAAATTTTACAAATAAATCTGCGCATCTTTTTTTCATGGTTAAATCCGCGTACTTTTTTTTATCGGTCACAAACGGAGGAAACATACGGAGTGAAACTTCCCTCGACACCGTTTCCGCCCTACACCGGTCCCATGTGGGAATCACTCTTTTCCATAGTCAATAATCGGCCATAGTCAAGGTCTAGTACCACTAAATTTTAAAAGAGTAACTTCCCTTGGAAGATGGCAAAAACCTCCGAATTTTGAAGGTGTCGAAAAGTCGATCATTATTTCTAAACCATCCAAACAAATGAGACTTAACATCTAACGTGCCGTGGACTTAGTTTGCCACCAGTTTGGACTTAAATCCGCGTGCAAACCTGCACAGTTTAGTCATTTTCATATAGATTATTTCAAGACGAGAGTATCAACAAGATTTTTCGGGTTCTTGTTTATTTAAATTATAGTCTCAACTGGCATCTTTCTAACATCGATTATACGAAACAGTCGATCAGCATACATTTACCACGCTCAATCCCTGCCTTGTTGTCATCTTAAAATGGGCAATTCGGCAATATTTACTAGTGACTTATGGCCGCAGATAATCGTGCGGCCAAATGCCTAAGAATAATGGTGATCGGTCCAGTATGTCTAATAGGTATATATCGTGTCAAAAGCCAATTATTAATTGCCACAAAATATCCCTGGCCTTAAATGAGTCGTCTGAAAATGGGATTTCCAGCTGTAATCGTGAGTGAGTTAATTATGGCCGAAGAGAACTGCCCGTCAAATATGCAATAGGTGACTTATGGCCGCAGGGAATTGGCGGAGAAATCAATCTGTCACCCATGGTTATGGGTGATGTATAGACTAGGTGTATAAAGCTTACCAGTGGTCATTTATTAATTGCAACGAATAATCTAGGGCCACAGGAGCGTCGTCTTAAAATGGGCATTTCAGGAATATCCACTAGTGACTTATGGCCGCAGATAATTGTGCGAGATATAGACCTAGGAACAATGGTGATCGGTCCAGTATGTCTACAGGGTCTAGATCTTGTCATAAGCCAATTATCAATTGCCACGAAAGATCCCTGGTCTCAAGAGAGACGTACGAAAATGGGCTTTCCAGCGGTATCCGCTAGTGATTTATGGCCGCAGAGAACTGCCCGCCAAATATGCAATAGGTGACATATGGCCGCAGGGAATTGGCGGGAAAATCAACCTGTCAACAATGGTTATGTGTGAAGTATGGTCACGGGGTATAACGCTTACCAGTGGCCAACTATGAATTGCCACAAATGATCTGGGGTCACAGGAGAGTCGTCTGAAAATTGGCATTTCAGGAATATACACTTGTGGCTTATGGCCGCAGATAATCGTGTTAGATATAGGTCTAGTAACAATAGTGATAAGTCCAGTATGTCTACCGGGTCTAGATCTTGTCATTAGCCAATTAGCAATTGCCACGAAAGACCCCCGGTGATAAGGGAGACGTATGAATATGGGCTTTCCAGCGGTATCATTGAGTGAGTTATTGCCGCAGAGAACTGCCCGTCAAATTTGCAAAAGGTGACATATGGCCGCAGGGAATCGGTGGAGAAATGAACCTGTCAACAATGGCTATGTGTGAAGTCTGGACATGGGTTATAAAGCTTACCAGTGGTCAGTTATATATTGCAACGAATGCTCTAGGGTCACAGGAGCGTCGTCTTAAAATGGGCATTTCAGGAATATCCACTAGTGACTTATGACCGCAGATAGTCGTGCGATATATAGGCCTAGGTACAATGGGGATCGGTCCAGTATGTCTACCAGGTCTAGATCTTGTCATGACCCAATTATCAATTGCCACGAAAGATCCCCTGCCTTAAAGGAGGCGTCTGAAAATGGGCTTTCCAGCGGTATCCGTGAGTGAGTTATGGCCGCAGAGGACTTCCCATCAGATATGCAATAGGTGACTTATGGCCACAGGGAATTGGTGGAGAAATGAACCTGTCACCAATGGCTATGTGTGAAGTCTGGACACGGGGTATAAAGCTTACCAGTGTCAAACTATTAATTGCAACGAATGATCTAGGATTACATGAGCGTATTCTGAAAATGGGCATTTCAGGAGTATCCACTAGTGACTTATGGCCACAGATAATCATGCGAGGTATATGCCTAGGTACAATGGTGATCGGTCCAGTATGTCTATAGCCGCATAGGACTTCCCATAAAATATGCAATAGGTGACTTATGGCCGCAGGGAATTGGTGGACAAATTATCCTGTCACCCATGGCTATGTTTGAAGTCTAGACAGGGGGTATAAAGCTTACCAGTGGCCAATTATTAAATGCAACAAATGATCTAGGGTCACAGGAGCGTCATCTGAAAATTGACATTTCAGGAATATCCACTAGTGACTTATGGCCGCAGATAATCGTGCGAGATATAGGCCTAGGTACAATGGTGATAGGTTCAGTATGTCTACCAGGTCTAGATATTTCCATAAGCCAATTAGCAATCGCCACGAAAAGCCTGGCTTTAAAGGAGGCGCCTGAAAATGGCTTTCCAGCGGTATCCGTGAGTGAGTTATGGCCGCAGAGGACTTCCCATCAATTATGCAATAGGTGACTTATGGCCGAAGGGAATAGGTAAAAAAATGAACCTGT